>CM053409.1:22490591-22506498 GCA_028644305.1 Xerus rutilus | reverse complement strand
TTTTTTTTTTTTGGTACTGGGAATTGAACTCAGGGGTACTCGACCACTGAGCCACATCCCCAGCCCTATTTTGTGTTTTTATGTAGAGACAGGGTCTCACTGAGTTGCTTAGCACCTCGCCATTGCTGAGGCTGGCTTTGAACTCGCGATTCTCCTGTCTCAGCCTCCCTAAGTGCTGGGATTACAGGCTTGAGCCACCACGCCCGGCTTGCTGGTTAGATTTAATGGAAAGAAAAATGAATTGTGGCATGTCAACAAGGTGCATGGGCCTTGCAGACTCCTGTGACGACTTGGCTTCTAGAAAGCAGCCACGGGAATTCTTTGAGCAAAGGAGGAACTCCATGCAATTTGGGGTTTTAGAAAGATCACTCTGGCTACTCTGAGATAAGATTAATGATTTCTCAAGTGTGCTCTGGATAGCAGCATCTGAGAAGTTGTTCAAACGCAGATCCTCAGGTGCCTGCTGATTCAGGAATTGGTGAGGTTGGCACACAGATCTGTATTATAAAGAGCCCTCCGGGAAGGACAAGAGTTCAAATAGTTCTCAGTTTTGCTCAAGTGCTTCTGTTTCTTTTTCTTTCTTTCTTTTTCCCTTTTGTGTTACTGGGGATGGAACCGAGGGTCTCTGAATGCTAGGCAAGTGCTCTGCCACTGAGTTACATCACTAGCCCTCAGGTGCTTCTGGAAAACTCTGAACCTACCAGAGGCTCTGAGGAGAATGAGTCATATGGTCAATTGTGTGTGGAAATAAGGCACACTTGATTAACTCCCCAACCCACAACTCTAAATGCTTCTGGCACAGACAGCCTGTTAAAGGCTTCTGCCAAAATCTACAAAAAAATGAAGCCACTTAACCTATGTTCAGTCCAGGTAAATTATATAATACACTTTCCTAACTTTTTGATCACGGAACACCCTAGAGCACTGTATAAACATCTGGCCTCACTGAAAAATGCCAATTCAGTGTATTTTGGTTTATTGATTTGTTTTCTCAGGCTCCCATGCTGAATCTGGCGCAGAGTGACCACTCAAAAACTGTCCTTTGAAAAATACGCAAATCTCTCCATGATGATCGTCATCAGACCTGGGTGATTTATAAACCAACTGACCTTTCCCCAAGATCTGGGAGGTCTTGGCTATAGTCCCTCATGCATTGACTCCCTGGGCTTCCCTGGGAGCCTGAGGGCTTGGGAGAATCCAAGAACAACAAGGGGGAAGATGAAGGACTCTCAACTCTCCCTTCCCAGAACAATGATCATCTGTGGTGCTCAGACTGCCCTCATGGTCTGAACTCATGGCCAAGTCACAAGGCAATTCTCTAGAAAAAAATTTTTTTTTGCCCCAAGAACCATCCTCTGGGCCCAAGTGATGTGTTATTTATAGAAGGCTTTAGTGGATCCTAGAAGGTCAGTTCAGGCCAGTCATCTGCCTCCAACTTGGGCAGCCACTCCTCGGGTGCTTGCAGACAGCCAGGCATCAGAAAGATGGCCTGGCTTTCCTTTGCTCTCAAGGAAACCTCACCAGAGCCCATTCATTAGCAAGAGGCTTCTGGCCAAGAGGTTTGAGTAGAAACTCAGGGGCAAGACAGTCCAAGAAATGCCAGAGAGGCCACAGAATTGGAGCTCTTCCCATCATGGGCATTAGAGACACCTGAAACCACCAGGTCCATGTTCCCATTGACAGGTGGAGAAAATAAGGCCCAGAAAGGAGAAGGAGCTGTTATGGTCACATACCTTGACTATCATGTCACTGGGTTCATACTTCGGTCAGTTTGGAAGTTTTCAGGGGTTTATGGGACCATCAAGACACAGGATGACCACAGAGGAGGCAAGCAGAGAAAGGGACAGTCATTGTTCATGATAGCCCTGACGTCACCATGAGTGCAGGTGGGGGAAGGGCATGATACCACATCCTAGAGAGATAGGCAGCCCTTGGTGGGTGGTGCAGTAGGGCTGAGGGGTGAACAGCGCAATCCTGTGACCATGCTCATCTCACTCACGTGTGTGTGACACCATATATGATACCCCAATTGTGGCACGCTGTGACTGCTCATGTGTGACAGTATCACAGCCCTTGGGGCACACTGTGGCTATACTTGTGTGTCACCTATAGCAAGCAGTAAGGCTTTGCAGCTACCTGTGGCTGTTGGTATCTGTGTTAATGTTTCTATGACCAGAGAGTTGGGCATATAGTTATGTGTGAGGTGGTGTTTGTGACTCTGCACACCTGTGGCCCTGGGACTATGTATGTATTTGAAAGGGACCAAGAAAGTTCTTGGTATTTGTGTGTACCTACGAATGTGACAAGCAGGCTGCTGTAGCAGAAACTTAGTCCTAAGAACTTTCAGATGCAAATTGTTACTTCAGAGTGGCTAGTGGTCTTCTTAAGATGCAAGCAGGCGGGCTGGGATTGTGGCTCAGCGGTGGAGCGCTTGCCTCGCATGCATGAGGCCCTGGGTTCGATCCTCAGCACCACATACAGAGCAATAAAATAAAGACATTGTGTCCATCTACAAAAAAATTAAAAAAAAAAAAAAAGATGCAAGCAGGCTGTAGAAAAGTGATCCCTTCTATCAAATAGCTATGGGCACCTTCTGATGTGCTGGCCAAAAGAGGGTGTGAGAGAAGGACTCAGGGGTGTTGGGTTCTGAGATAAAGATTTGCCACCTGCTCTATAATCTATCCCATAACCTCCACCCCAGCTCAGCTCCAAGGGGTTGACTCCTGGCCACCACATACAGTATCCTGACCAGGTTTGGGATCAGATATGGCAAGTGCAGAGAGAGATGTTGAGGATGATAGTGGGGACCCCTTGGAGGGCCCATGTCAGGTTATATGTATGTGCATGGGTGGTGGTGTGGTGGTGGGGGGTCAGGATTTATACATCTTTCCCAAGGCAGACTCCCAAAGGTGCCCAAGCAATTGTGTGCCCAGTAAATGACCTTGCTCAGGTTTCCCTGCCTCTTCAGGCCCCTTGGTGAACTGTCATCAGCCTCCAGCTTCCCACACTTGCATCTGTGCTGACACAACCTGCCCACAAACTGCCTCTCTTGGGGCCCGAGCACTCATCCACAGACACTCATTCACAGAATCCACAACTAACCCTCCCTTATCCTCCCACTCCACTCATTGCTGCATTTACTCATTCCCTCAACAAATGCCCATTGAGCACCTGTAATGGGCCAGCAGCCCTGTCGACTTCCTGCAGTCCTCCCAAGTCAGAGTAAAGAAGGCACAGTCCCAAGGGACTCAGTGTAGGCAGCTCAGCAAAGAGGAACCTGGGGCTAAGTGGGTTGGTGGCCGTTAGCTGAGGGGAAGCACAGAACTGGTGTCATAATCAGGCCAGTGCATTAAGCTGGATGGGTTCTGGAAATTGGGTAAAGATGTGGCTTCCCCACCCACCCAAGTATTCTAGGCTGGGTCTGGCACAGTCACCCTGCCTGAGGCCCAGGGTCTGCTTCATCTGGAGTTGAGTTCCAAGGCTTTAGAGCTGTGTTCCCATTCCAAGCACCATACAACAAAGTCCATTTCTCAACTGGCTCTCAGGTTTGCCTTGGTTGGGCCCAAATTGCCTTTTTATGAGAGGCACCTCATGTCCCCTTCCCACCAGCTATACTAGACTTTGTGACTTCTGAGGGCACAGGGGCTATGGCCTTCCAGCTCCTCCTCACCCCTCCTCATAATAGTCCCCCAGAGACCTGTGGGTCCCAGGGAACCCACTGCCCTCACCTATGTGGGCCCTGAAGACCTCTTCAGTGCTGATCCTGGCTGGATCTTGGTTCAAAAGGCTTAGCTTGCTAAGACTGCAGGGTGGAAGTGGGCTGAGCAGGCTTCACCTAGGTAGGAGGGGGCCATCACCAGCTATCACTCCTCTGCTGATTTCACTCACAACTCCAAAGCCTGTATCAGAGTCAGAGCCACAATTCCAGAGCTGGTGAATGTCAGTATGTCACAACTCAGTCTTGTGCAAGAATTTATTAACTCAGTACCTATGGAGCCCCAATAATGCCTGTAGTCTTACCCCTCCCAGAAAAGTCTGAGAGTCTGAGGGTTTTTTTGTTTTGTTTTGTTTTGTTTGTTTTTTAGTTGTAGATGGGGCACAATACCTTTATTTAATTTATTTTTATGTGGTGCTGAGGATAAAACCCAGTACCTCACACGTGCTAGGCAAGCTCTTTACCACTGAGCTACAACCCCAGCCCGACTCTGAGGGTTTTAATTAAACCCAAAGGGAACCTCTAGAAAGAGAACCACCAGTGGCCCCCTGGATACCTTGCAAGGGTCTTGACAAGGAGGTGAATGAGAAAGTAAGGACACCACAGGAAGGCAGGCCTGGCTTGAATCCCAACCTCAGCTCTGAAACTCTGGAAAAGTCACTTGTTCCAAGGCTCAGTTCCCTCATCTGTAGCTAACAGATAACACTGCCTGCATGCCATTTCCAGGTGCTAGTGGTTCTAGAGAGGCAGCATCTCATTGAGCCCTTACATCAACTTTGTGCATAGAAAGTATCGTCAGGATTCTCTTCAGAAACAGGACCAACAGGAGACAGAGGTGGGGGGGTGGGGGTGGAGGTATTTAAGGAATTGGCTCAATGATTTGGAGACTGACAAGTATCATCAAATCTGTAATGGTAGGTGGGCTAGCTGGACACCTTGGCAGGACTTCTGCGTTAAACACCTTGTAGCACAAGGTCTTCCCCAGCAAATCTGTTTCTGCTCTTATGGCCTTCAGCTGATCGATTGAGGCCCACCCACATCATCCAGGATTATCTCCTCTACTTAAAGTCAACCGTTTGCAGTTGTGTTAGTCACAGGTACAAAATCCCTTTGCAGCAACATCTATACTAGTGTTTAAGCAAGCAGTGGACCCCATAATCAAGCCAAGGTGACATACAGCATTTAACCATCCCAGAAAGTATCCCTCTCTTTTTGTGGATGAGGAAATTGAAGCTCAGAGAGGCTGAGTTGACTGCTTAAGTCTGGAGGAGGAGCTGGGAGTGGAACCAAGGCAGCACTCTGAGGATGGGGCCACAGGTAGCCAGCTCACAGGGTATTTGTGTAAAACACACATAGTGCCTGGCTCTACTCTGCCTATATCAGAGACAACATTCAGTAAGGCAGAGGCTACTATCCTTTCTGTTAGCACTGAGAAGGATGACAGAGTGGCTGTTGGAACTGGGAATGGAGATAAGGAAGATATGACCAGTTCCTCCTCCCTGCCATTGGAGTCAAGTCCTAGAGTACCATACAGAAAACTCTTTCTCTTACCAGGTGCTCCCAAGGAGAAATAAGAGAAGGGCAGAGAGGTGGCCTCTGCTAGGCTGTGGGCCCTGGTGCTATTTAGCCAGGCTCGGAGCCACTGACCAGGTGTAGGTGATAGACAGTTGGCAGCATCCCCAGGCATGTGGGGTCTGGGAGGAGTACTCCTTCCTGAGGCTGCAGCTAGCTGCCTAGGCATTCCCAGAAGTCTCCTCAGAGTCAGTTTGGCTGGTGGCAGGGCTGAAGCCCTGGCCAGCTTCGTTAGCTAGGCATTCCCATCTGCCTGGACCTGCCACCTAGACTAGAGAAATCTCCATGGAGATCTGAGAACTCAGTGCGGCCTCAGCCTCACTCTTCCTCACTTCCTCAGCTTCCCAAGGTGGAGGACTAGACCAGAAAGCAGAGGTCAGCAGGTCAGCCATGCTCCCTTCTTGCGGCTATGTGACTTTGGGCAAGTTATTTAACCATTCTGAGCTTCCATCCCACGTATGGGCTTATCATTGCACTGGTCTGCATAGTTGCTTCAAAGGGGACTTGAGTTGTACACAAGCACAGCTCCAGGCCAGACACAAAGAGCCGCTGCTGCTGCTGTACCTGTTAAAGCATTTTTGTCTACCTTGGCCTTCATATTGGCCCTGCTCACCCAGCACCACTTCTCTGAATTGCTCACTCTCTCCCCCTTCCCTCCTTTGTTCCAGCTCTCCCTAGTATAGGCCAAAGGGGTAGGTGTTTAAATGTCTATAGGGCCAGAGTGGAATGAAAGCCCCTGCATTAGGTGATAATCACATTAATGGTGGAATGTGTTGGGACTCTGACCAGCACCCGTCTCTGCTATATCCCCCTCCTTCTGCCCTGGCTTTCTTGGCTCCAGTCTTCCTGGCCTCCTCCATGTTCCTCCTCCATACAAGTCTTCTCCCCTGTCCTTCGCATCTCCTTGTCAACAGATCTCAGATCCAGCATGGGTGCCCCTCTTACCATTCTCTATCCCAGTGCTCTTGCCCATCCCATTCCTAGACTTTAGTGACTCCTTTCCTGACATCTCCTCAGCAGGGAGGGAAGGTGTGGGAGGAAGGCTCTCTTACACTGTGCATCTAGCAACTGGCCAGAGGAAGAGGCTCAGCCTGCTCCTGTCACCTGCCTCTACCACATCACCTCAAGGGGCCCTGCTGTAGCCTGATCCACAGGTAGGGCTAAAAAGATGCTGACCCCTGCCTTCTGAGGAAGCAAGAAAGAATGAGAAGAATGAGGCTGAGGGCGTGGTCACACACACACACACATATGCCCATGCCTATTATCCTAGGAGAATCCTCCTCAGGAGGCTGAGGCAGGAGGATCACAAGTTCAAAGCCAGCCTCAGCAACTTAGAGAGACCCTGTCTCAAAATAAATAAAACAGACTGGGAATGTGGCTCAGTGATTAAGTGCCCCTGGTGCTCCTGGCATCCCTGGGTTTAATCCCTGGTACCCTCCCCCCAAAAAAAATGGAAAAAGAAAACCCAAATACCCTAATCAGAGCTGGGGATATAGCCCAGTGGTAGAACACTTGCTTAGCATGTCCAAAGCCCTGAGTTCAATTTCCAGTATCACAATTAAAAAAAAAACCTACCAGCTAGATGTTGTGGTAAACACCTATAATTCCAGCAAATTGCGAGGGCAGCAAGTTCAAGGGCAACCTTAGCAACTTAGTGAGGCCCTAAGCAACTTAGAAAGACCCTATCTCAAAATAAAAAGTGCTGGGGATATATAGCTCAATGGTAAAGCATCCCTGAATTTAATCCCCAGTACCAAAAAATAAATCAAATTAAACTACACTAATCCTTCCTCTAGCTCCCCACCCCAGGCCCTCCTCCAAAGGTTATAAACCCAGAGGTTGTGTGACTAGAAAGCAGGACACCTGGGTCCCACCACAGCCCAAACATCTTGCTGTGTGAGCTTGAGTAATCCCTCTCCTTTTGCAGGGTCTTGGTCTTTTGGCTCTACATGGCTTAGGGCTGTATACACACACACACCCAGTGTACAAGGCCAGGCAGATATTGTTGTTTGTACACCACATGTCCTCAGGGGCCCTCAGATCCCCTGAAGGAAGGACTGGTAAAGAATTGGAGAAAAAATGTCCTGCCTGGGCCAGATGAGAAATCTCCTGATTGTTAACTGTGAACAACAAATTTACATCCTCCCACCCTTAGACCTACTCCAGCACTGCCGTCATCTCCCTTCAGCCACCATCATGACTGCCTACTAGGGCCTCATCAGTCAGTCACAATGAGATGTTTTCTGACATTTACAAGATTGGGAATCACAGACAAGCTATGCCTGGATGTGGAGGGGAAGAAGGTCAGTAGGACAGAGGGTAATGCTGGTGACTTGCTCATCGGCGGCAATGCCTTTATGAAAGGCCCCCAGGATGAAGGTATGAAAGCTCAGTAATCACTGGGGTTGATATTGTCATGAGCCATTATTTGCAGGAAACCACCTTCACAAAAGAAGCTACAAAAAGTACATCTGGGCTGAGGGTATAGCTCAGAGCTAGGGCACATGCTTAGCATTAAAAACAGAAACAAGGGACATGGAAGATACAACATAGATTCACAAATCCCATGAAATTGCTGAGCACAGCAGCGCATGCCTGTTATCTCAGGGAGTTAGGAGGCTGAGACAGGAGGATTGCAAATTCAAGGCCAGCTTTGGCAACTTATCAAGACTCTGTTCCAAAATAAAAATATAACAAGGGGATGGGATTGTGGCTCAGTGGTAGAGCGCTTGCCTCGCATGTGTAAGGCACTGGGTTCGATCCTCAGCACCACATATAAATAAATGAATAAATAAAGGTCCATCAACAACTAAAAAAAATTTTAAAAAATAAATAAATAAAAATAAAAATATAACAAGAGCTGGGGATGTAGCTTGATGGTAGAGTTGTTGAGCGCCTCTGGGTTCATTCCTCAGTATCTCACACACATATATACACAAAAGATCATATAAATCAATAAAAGGCAACATTGAAAGGCAGACCAGAAAGAGTACAACTGTTTAGAATAGGTGCTGTAGAACCAGCCAAACGTCCTTGCTAATTTCAAAAATCATTAGTTCTTTACTGGTGAAAACATGAATCTAGATGACATGGTTGCTCTGCTGAATTGCCATTAGGATGGTGTGACCCCATATATTATTTTTCGTTCAGGATGATTTAGAAATGGGAAAACATTCACAAAGTTGGAAATTCCTTTGGATCTGTCACCTGTCATAACTGGCTGCAGCTGCCTGTCATCCACATAACATCAGGACAAATGGGATTGATGCTCTTTATTTTGACCATGATTGTTTTGGAGTGGAGGCATTGCTTTTAAGAAAGAAGCAGGTTGGGCCAGACATAGTAGAGCATGACTGTAATCCCAGAAACACCAAGGTTGAGGCAGGAGGATCACAAGTTCAAGGTTAGCCTGCACAGCTTAGTGAGACCTGTCTCAAAATAAAAATAAAAAAGCATTGAGGAGGTACCTCAATGGTAGAGTACTACTAGGTTAGATCCCCACTACCATCAAAAAAGAAAAGAAAAAAAAAAGTTGGGACTGGTTGGCTGTGTGGCTCAGTAGTACAGTCCTTGCTTTACATGAGTGAAACCCTGGGTTTGATTCCCCAGCACCACAATAAATAAATAGTAAAAGAAAAAGAAGGAAGAAAATGCTATGCATTTAAACCAAACCAAAATAAAAATAAAAAAATAAAACAAACAAGAACAATGTGGGTAGGCCAAACAGAACATGTCTGGGCCACAGTTTGCAGGTGCTGGGCTAGAGGGCTAGGTTCAGGAGTCCTCTGGGGCTGCCTGGGCATTTCCTGCTCTCTAGGCTGGGGTACTGTTGTCTATGAACTTCACTCTGCACCTGCCTCCCCTTTAAGCAACCAGAGTCCACCCTTGCCCCATAGCTGGCTTTACAAATGTGGGCCCAGGCCTGGGCTGCTCCTTCCAGGATGTCACAGGTTGGTCAGAGCCTGAGGGGGTTCCAAAGTCAGGGCCAGGACAAGGCATATGCTGGGGGCCTCAGAATCTTCTATCCTGGCTTATCCCAAAATTCCATCTCACGTGATGACTCCTGGAGGTTGGGGATCGAACCCAGGGCCTCACACATGCTAGGTAAGAGCTATACCCTCAACCCCTGTTGTAGGTTTTGTCTGTCTTCAAAGTTGCCCCATGTCCACAGAGTCTCCTTAAGGAGAAGCCTGGGAGAATTTCTTGCCTGGCTGCAGATGTGGAAACCAAGGCCCAGACAAAAACAAGAAGCTCGTCCAGGATGAGCTATTTGATCCTCTCAGAGGGGCACTGCTAAAAATAACTCCTGGGACCCAGAGTACAAAGGGGGAATTCTGCCGCAAGGGTTGACATTTTCCTTCTTCCTTGACCGCTGGGTGGGTGTTATGTGCAGCAGCCCCTGAGGGCGTGACGCAGACTGGGTAAGAGGGAGAAAAGGCCCCAGCGTCATGCCCAGGATGAGGGCTGACCTTGCCTGAAATTTAGTGGTTTGGCTCTCCTGCCCATGGCCAAGGCAGGAGATAAGATGAGTTTGTACAGCAGCTGGAGGAGGGAGAAGATGGGGGGGGGGGGAGATCAGGAAAGGGAGAGGTGAAGAACAAGAAGGAAGGAGGCAGAGGGAAAAAAGCAGACCAAGAAACAGATTGCAACTGTCTCAGTATAGGGCCAGATATCTCCAAGACAGGAGAGGCAACTCCCACTTCTGATACAAAACCTGAGGCTTAGGGCATAGGGCAATTTGGTCAAGAACTCAGAGTCAAAATATGACAGATCTAGGATTAAAATCCATTAGCATCTTGACCTTCAAGGTCTCAAACCTTGACCTACTATGGCAGAACATCCCAACATGTAGCTCCAAGATACTCTACCCCCACAGCAACAAAAGGATGGTCTGGTTAAAATGCAGATTCCTAGATCAGAAGCAAAGGAGAATGGCCCAGGAATCTGCAGTTTGTGTAGTACTCTGGTGGTGGTTCTTTGGGTCCTGACTCTGGGAAGTCCTATGGCTCATGTATGGCCTCTCTGGTTTGACTTTTTATTCCATTTCCTGGTTTAACCCCTGTAACCCAGCTATTCAGGCTGACTCACACCCCCTATTCCTATAGGCCTGGGCCTTTCCCACTCTGAGCTTCACCCAGCAATCTCCCAGTGCTATGTGGATCCACCCTGCTAGCCAGCACCCACTTCTCTTCTGGACGACTTCCTGGTAGCTGGGATCCCCCTCCTTGTTGGAGTAATAGCCTTCTCCATCTGGAATTGTTTACGACATTCTATTTCGCTTTCCTTGTGAGTCTGCCTGTTTCCCACCCTTTCTCTCTATTAAACAGGAAACTCCCAGAGGGCTGGAGTCTGTTGGTTTAAACAATAAGCCTGTGCAATCTATGACTTCACCTAGCCCTCCTGCCAGCCACAAGTGGCAGGACTGGGAGAGCGTTACAAATGAGGAAACCTAGCCTGCGAGAAGCTGTGGTCTGCCCAAGGCCACAGTCATGTAAGACTCAGAGCTGATTTTGGAAACCATGTGTTGCTCCAATGTTCAGTTCTTTCAGCTTCTGCTTTGCTGCTGATCCCCCAAACAGCCCTGAAAGGCAGCCAGAAGAGGGGATCTATTGCCCAGATAAGGGAAGTGAGGTTCAGAGAAGAGTCAAGAACCCAATGCTGTGTTTGAGTCCAGGGGCTGATCTTTTCTCTCTCCCTCTCTCTGGTTGATGGGCACTGCCTAGGACTCCCTTAGAAGAATGGAGCAGAGCAGCGTCTTGGACTCCTAGATCAGAGCCCTCACTGTGGATTGGTCCCAGTGCCATTCTGGACCCAGGTGCTCCTCTGCAGATGGAAACTCATCTTGCCAGCCCTGTGGCTGGCTGGGGCTTAGAGGGAGGGAATTGGGAAGTACCTGGACACACCTTGGTCGTCATCACTCTGAACTTTGTCCTTGTTATTAATGCTCAGCTGGGGGAGGAGCAACGTGAATGGTCCTTTCCCCAAGTGGAGAAGGACAGCTCTGAGCTTGGCACAGGCCCAGATTAGCCCAAGCTGGGAAGGGTGTGAAGCACGGAGGTTAAGCTGGTGTTCCTGAGAGGTGTGGTCTTGGGAGGCCTTGTTTTGAGGCATGGCCTAGCTCTGAACTCTGGGATGGAATCCTAAACCATCCAGCTGGTGCCCAGGATGGCCAGCAAGGACTTTGGACACCGATCAATGGAAAATACAAGTAATAATGAATATGTGTTAACCCCTAACTACATGTCATACCGTGTGCAGCACCCCCATACACTTGGGTGCTCAGACTGTGGAGTGAGGGTTCAATTCAGCCATGTTCCTCTGTCCCTGCTATGCATCTTATCATCATCTTTGATCAGAAAGTATCATTCTGCTTCTGCTTCTTACTCTTCAAAATTGCTCCATTCCGTGAACAACCCCACCAGGACCACTCCATCCCTGGACGGTCCAGAAGCACTTCCTCCTGGGAAGCCCCCTCTCACTGTTACTAAAGCAAGCCCTCAGTGGGGGTGGGTTCACTTTAAGAACCTGTTTCATGACCCTTTCCGTGTTTTTTTGTTTTGTTTTGTTTTGTACCGGTGATTGAACCTCGGCAGCACTTTACCACTGAGCTACATCTCCAGTTCTTTTGTTTCTGTTTAATGTTGCGACAAGATCTAAGTTTCTGAGACTGGCCTCGCACTTGCGATCCTTCTGCCTTGGCCTCCAGAGTCGCTGGGATTACAGGCATGAGCCACCACGCCCCGCTAAGAAATCCATTTTTAGGGACCCCAGTTGGGCTTGTGGCACTTCGCCTCCGCCTTTGCTCTTCTATGCCCCACAATAGCAGCTTAGGGTTCTCAGACACCGGTCAATCAGACCAAGGCGGCTCCCGCCGGCGCCGAACCCCAACGGCTGGGCCTCCGCAGCCCGCCCCACCGACTCCCCCGGCGCGAGGCAGCGCGCCTGCGCGGAGAAAGGCCGCGCCCAGAGCGCATGCGCAGCAGTCCGTCCCACTGTATATTAGGGCGACAGCGGTCGCGGCCTGTGGCTGCTCGCGGACAAGGACAACGGTTCGTTTGGACTCCTCCGCTTGAGTGCCTGCCGCCGCCGCCGCCGCCGCCAATTGTTCCGCGCAGGTGAGGGGCCCGCGCTCTGATTCGGCGCCGGCCGCAGGGAGCCGCCGCGAGTCCTGCCAGCCCGGGCCCGGCTCCCGCGGTCCCCGGACCCCCTCCCCCATCGTCCCAGACACCCGCCGCCCAGGGTCAGCGTTCGTCCCCTAGATCTTTAGCCCGTCCAGCCACCTCAGCGTTCCCTTTCGGCCTCCTGGCGACATTCTGCCTTTGGCTGGTTTTCGAATTCCCTTCTAAGACCTTCCCGTTATTCTCGAGCCCTCTTCCCCAGTAACCTCTGACCTCACTCCCCAGGACCACCTCCTTACACCCGACCCAAGTCCCACGATTTTATCGCCCCTGTTTCTTTCCAGTCAGCCCCAACGCGCTTCCCTCCATTTTCCAGCCCTTCTTTATGCCCCCTTTCTTCTCAGTTCTCGCAGCTCTGGGTGCAAGAGCTCCAGGAAATTCTTGCCTCAGAGACCCAGGGCTTGGCTGAAGTCCTTCCTCGGGTTTGGGGGAACGTGGGAATCAGGATAAAGTCAGGATCGCAGAGTCTTTCCTGTCTGGATGGATGACGGTAGCTTCTTCCCCAGCTTCACTTCAGATGGGTGTGAGCTCAGGTGTCTTATCTACACTGCATCTCCTTCAAGGAGCTCTGGCCTCCCAAACCTGTTTCTGACTTGTCCCTTTACCTTTCCACCCCGTTGGTTATTAATTGTCCTTTTTACTTTATTTGCTCAAGTTGCTTTGCAGGTGCTTTTCTGTAGAGCTGGAAAATTAAGAAGTTGGTGAACTGGGTAGATGTGGTTACCACTTCTTTGTTAAGTCCTATATATCAGTACAGTCCTTAGCTATTTTTAAGTGAGTTGTGTTAGTATCCCAATGTACCCTTGATGTAATCTGCAGGTGACACCTGAACCCAGTATTGCCTGCTTTTTTTTTTTTTTTTTTTTTTGCTGCCTGCTTATTAACAAGCGTTAATCTTTCTACAGGAGCCAGTATACTTCCCAGACATGGAGACTGTTGTTCGCCGCTGCCCGTTTTTATCTCGAGTCCCTCAGGCCTTTCTGCAGAAGGCAGGCAAATCTCTGTTGTTTTATGCTCAAAACTGCCCCAAGATGATGGAAATTGGGTCCAAGCCAGCCCCTCGGGCCCTATCCACTTCAGCAGTACACTGCCAGCAGATCAAAGAAACCCCTCCAGCCAGTGAGAGTAAGTGTCATTGGCAATGAAGGAGCAGGTGGGCATGTTTGCTCTTATTGCTAGACTAAAAGCAGTCCTAGTTCTCAGTGATAGAGAGGACTTTCTCTTTGTGAGGCTCTGTGTATGGATTTTTCAGCTCTGTGTATGGATTATCTCATGTAATTGTTGCCCTGACCCCATAAGTAAGCACTTTTAATGTTCCTGGCTTTAAGGGTGAAATGGTGACCAGTGTTCCGTATTATAGATTTCTGGATTGCATGTCAGTATCTATGAGATTTTAACATTTCCTTAGTGTCTCATGTGAATATTCAGTTGGAATGTTCTACTTCTACCTTTCTCTCAATAAATGTTTGGTTTCTGGCCTTTTGCTTTTAAAGTAGTGATTTTTTTCCTCTAAGTGTTTTTAATTATCATTGTGGCAAAATGCACTTTACATAAAGTTTATCATTTTAACAACTTCTAAATGTACAGTTCAGTGGTGTTTAGTATATTCATATTATTGTGCAACCACCACCACCATCCATCTCTAGAACTTTCTTCATCTTGCCAAACTAAAACTCTGTACCTGTTAAACATTAACTCCCATTCCCCTACCCCCAGCTCCTGACAACCACCATTCTACTCTCTGTCAAATTGATTTCTCTGGGTACCTTGTGTAAGTGGAAGCATACAGTCTCTGTTAGTGATTTTCTAAATATATGGATCTGTTTTGTAAATGTTTTTAATAGAAACCAGAGTTGAATTTGGTCTTGGTCTGGTTCTGCCAGGAGAGGAGGAAGCTTTTCAGATTCCACTTAATCCTAGACAACATTTCACCTTACAGCTTTTCTTAGGTGTGTTCTTTAGGTGTGGACCTACAGGAAAGGAGTGTTTCTTTCTTTAAATAGGAAGGATTTAATCCATTGTAGGATTCGTTTTCAGGAGTTGCTTGTCTTTTTTACCATAATGTTTGCAATGGTGATATTTTGAACCTAAGACTGTTTGTTTTCCTTTCCCTAGACTTTCTGTAATGAACATGTATTGCTTTTATAATGAATGAAATTAACTTCAAAATGACTGAATTTTCTTTATAGAAAAATTTAATGAGAACCATACCGAGACACCTTATCCAAGTTGTAGGAAAGCTTAGCCAGTGACTTTCACATGAGTATTCCAAAATGATAAAGACAGACTTTTCTAGAAGGAAAGTGAATGAATACTCTCAAGGGAAAAGGGAAGTCATTGTAAACAGAAGCATAATTATCATTGAGCTGTGTTAAGTCAGCAGTCTCCTTTGATGGATTTAGGTGAAAAAGTAGGTGAGGTTTGTGAATGTGATTTGCCTATGGTTTTTTCTTAGCATACTAATTGTTTAAACTCTGAGAGCAATCTACAGACTTAAGTTTTCAGCTAATTTCTTTTTTTTTTTAATATTTTTTTAGTTGTAGATGGACACAATATCTTTTTTATTTATTTATTTTTATGTGGTGCTAAGGATCAAACCCAGTGCCTCACGCATGCTAGATGAGCACACTACCACTGAGCCATAACCCTAGCCCCAACAGCAAGCTTCTTTATCAAGAATATATTTAGAAAATATTAACAGAAAAAAATTATATGAATACTTTCATTTCCATTAGAGTATGTTCCTATCCTAAAATACACTAAGTGGATATAGGGTAGAAATTACTGGCAGTGATTCAACTCAAGAACTCTGGATTGTTTAAAACTAGAAAATGGCATTTTTTGGATTCATAGGGAGAAATACTGTAGTTTGAGAGATAACTGAATGTGCCAGTGAACCCTTCAAGAAGCATTGTTTTCGGTGGGGAAGATGGGAAAACATTTTAGCAGAACCTAATAAAAATAAGCTCATGGGCTGGGGCTGTAGCTCAGTGGTAGAGCGCTTGCCTAGCATGTGTGAGGCACTGGGTTCAATCCTCAGCACCACATATAAATAATAAATGAATAAAATAAAGATCCATCAACAACTAAAAAAAATATTTAAAAAAATAAGCTCATGTCTGGATTTTGGAGTGGAGTTAAATATAAAGTTTATCTTTAAGGAAATAAAGAAAAAAATCAGTAGTTTTCTTGTGTACTGTACAAGCAGATTCAATGCCTCATTTTTTCCATTTCCTCTCTCAGAAGACAAAACTGCCAAAACCAAGGTCCAGCAGGCTCCTGACAGATCCCAGCAGACTCCAAATGGCATGCAGCTTCCTTCTGGACACCCCTTGCCTGCCATGAGCCAGGGCACTGCGAGCAAATGCCCTTTCCTGGCAGCACAGATGAGCCAGACGGGCAGCAACGTCTTCTGCAAAGCTAGTCTGGAGCTTCAAGAAGA
>CM053409.1:22470105-22490091 GCA_028644305.1 Xerus rutilus | reverse complement strand
CAGGCTCCTGACAGATCCCAGCAGACTCCAAATGGCATGCAGCTTCCTTCTGGACACCCCTTGCCTGCCATGAGCCAGGGCACTGCGAGCAAATGCCCTTTCCTGGCAGCACAGATGAGCCAGACGGGCAGCAACGTCTTCTGCAAAGCTAGTCTGGAGCTTCAAGAAGATGTGCAGGAAATGCATGCCGTGAGGAAAGGTAACAGAGGAGTTGTGAACCATGAGGAAGAATGAAGAGGTCCTTTTGACTCCTGAGACCCTCAGATTTGTGTGTGAGCTGTTATTAGGATGACATTTGTGTAAGCACCTTCCCCTTTTAGGACCAAGGAGGAAGATCCTTAAGATAGAGGACTATTGCAAAATGTGGGACTTTCTAATGAGTGTGTAGGATGTGACCAGCTTTAACAATAACTGCTTGATTTCTGAAAATAACCTGCAGTCTTTAGCTGCTGTCAGCTGTCCTTTGTCCCTTTAGTTTTTCCCTCTGTAGTCATTTGGTAGGATAACTGGTAGAAAACAATAGTGTGTTACTGCAGTAAATGCTGGTCCTAGGACTTCTGATCTCTGTGTCATACAGATGGTCATTGAGTGGCAACCTTAATTCCAGCAGAGCATCCACAGCCCCCTAAAAGCCTCACTGGCAGAAATTGTGCATATGGCCAAAATTATTTTCTGTGAAAAATATTGAGGTTAGCGTGGGTAGTGGAATGGGTGGAGTGGGAAAGACATGCCAATCAGCAAGAAAGCTTTAGAGGCTGGGGATATAACTCAGTTGGTAGAGTGCTTGCCTTGCATGCACAAGGCCCTGGGTTCAATCCCCAGCACTACACACACACACACACACACAAATGATAAGAAAGCTTTGGATTTTAATGTTTATTAAAGCAGGCTAGTAGCACCAAAAGTCAGCCATTACAATACATAAACTAGAAGAAGATGCTGCATCATACACTCAGTTATAACAATTACAACTAACTGCACTTGTGATCAGCTTTTTTTGTGTGTGAAGTAGGCAATAACCACCTTTTTTTTTCCTTTTTTTTTTTGGTGCTGGGGACTGAACCCAGCGACTCTTTACCATTGAGCTACATACCCAGCCCTTTTTTTCATTTGGAAACTGGTCTGGAATTTGCAATCCACCTATTCACCTGCCTCATCCTCCTGAGTCACTGGGATTACAGGTGTGTGCCATCACACCTGGCAGTAAGTTTTCTTTTTTTTGGTACTGAGGTAGTCAGAGGCAAGGTCTCACCGAGTTGCTAAGTGCCTCGTTAAGTTGCTGAGGCTGGTTTTGAACTTGCGATCCTCCTGCCTCAGTCTCCTGAGTCGCTGGAATTACAGGTGTGCACCACTGTGCCCTGCACCATTTTTGATGGTGTGTCTGGAAAGTATTGTGAACTTGAAATCAAATATTGATCCTATTTGCCTCTTGTTACTTTTGTTACAGAGGTTGCCCAAACCTCAGTGAACCCCAGTGTGATCAGTGTGAAGACTGATGGAGAGGATCCAAGTGAATTGCTTAAGAACTTCCAGGATATCATGCAAAAACAAAGGCCAGAAAGAGTGTCTCATCTTCTTCAAGATAACTTGCCAAAATGTAAGTCTTACTGTCATTTGCCTGATGTAGGAAAGAGTTTACAACTTAAACATACATCAGATTAGAACAAAATTGCATGGTGAGTTAAGGATTGAAAGACATGCCCCTTGCTTGAGTGAGTACATACTCAGTCTTGGTGACAATTGGTGACTACTAAGTCACCAATAGCCCACCAGCAATAGCCCACCTTCTCTCTTTTAATACCCACCATCTACATATTGGGGCCTGGGCCAGACACTTCACACACATACTGTCTTGATTACTCCTCACAAGATGAAGACATAAAGTAACTTGCCCAGAACCTCCCTGCTATGAAATGACCATGCTGGGATTTGAACTCAGGACTTACCTTCCCCCAAACCCAGATATGCTGCTTTTTTTTTTTTTTTTTTCTGGTACTGGGAATTGAACTCAGGGGTACTTGACCACTGAGCCACATCCCCAGCCCTATTTTGTGTTTTATGTAGAGACAGGGTCTCACTGAGTTGCTTAGCGCCTCGCCATTGCTGAGGCTGGCTTTGAACTCGCGATTCTCCTGTCTCACCAGATATGCTTCTTAATCATCAAACTCTACCGTCTTTTGTTTGTTTTTTAGCCGTTTCTACTTTTCAATATGATCATTTCTTTGAGAAGAAAATTGATGAGAAAAAAAGTGACCACACTTACCGGGTTTTTAAAACTGTAAACCGGAGGGCGCACATCTTCCCCATGGCAGATGACTATTCGGATTCCCTCATTACCAAAAAGCAGGTGTCCGTCTGGTGCAGTAATGACTACCTAGGGATGAGTCGCCACCCACGGGTGTGTGGGGCAGTTGTGTAAGTAGCCCTCAGCTTTCAAATGCTGCTAGCATTATTTGGCAAGACATTAATAATTTATATAGGTTGGATCTTTTATAGGGGGAATGTTCAGCAACATTCAGCAATATTGTGCCATAGCAAAATATTCTTAGCCTTCAAAAAAAAAAAAGGTGGCTATTGCCTACTTCACTATTACTTCTCTAAAAGTAATACAGATTACTTTTAGAGAAACTTAATTTGCAGGTAGTGGTAGAGCTTCATAGCATGTGAGGGTTTGAACCTACTGGCTTATTAACTATGCACATTAGTTCACTTCCTATCATTCCATAAGTGAGTGTGCCTTTAACACCAGACAGCATTGCTTTCACAGAGACATCGTGATTGTGGCTGCAGGTGGAGAAACATAAATCTAGCTGCGCTAGAGGAAAAGCCACTTCACAAAGAAATGTTAAGAAGGATGGTAGATTCCATCATTCATGTCCTTCAGGAGGATTGTCATGGCTAGGGAAGCTTGAGAGAGTTGCTGGCCAAGTTCTTTAAGAGGCTTGCTAAAGGGCTGGGGATGTAGCTCTGTGGTAGAGTGCTTGGCTGCCATGTGCCAGGCCCTGGGTTCAATCTCTAGTACAACCAAAAAAAAACAAACAACAAAAAGAGGTTTGCTAAAGAGCATCTCTTCCACCCAAGGTTCAGCAATAAATGTGTATCTTGATATAATGTCACTGGTTTGTTGTCCCTCTAGAGTTTTCTTTATTTTAATATGTTGTATTATTGGAAGGAAGAGTGATTCTTAAAGGAAGGAGACTTTAATATAAATTAACTCTCCTACTACTAAGTATTTAGTGACTGGTACATGAACACTGTTCTTGATGATCCGTACAAGTATCCATCATTCCAGTGAGATATCTTCTCCCACCTCTCTGAAGATGAAGTCAGTTGAACCTTCTGACCCCCAGGTTTCACAGGGAGTTTCTAGATCAACACAGCTTTTAGTCTCCTGAATCCTGGAAAGAGAACTAATTTATATTGTGTTTAGAACCATGAGCTTTGGAACTGAGGTTTTAGCTCCATGGTAGAGCACTTGTCTAGCATGTGTGGCACTGGTTTCAATCCTCAGCACCACATAATAATAAATTACAAAAGGAACCATGAGCTTTATTTTTTTTCCTTTTTTTTCCCTTTTAACAGGGAGACTTTGAAACAACATGGTGCTGGGGCAGGAGGTACTAGGAATATTTCTGGAACTAGTAAATTCCATGTGGACCTGGAGCAGGAGCTGGCTGACCTCCATGGGAAAGATGCAGCACTCTTGTTTTCCTCATGCTTTGTGGCCAATGACTCAACCCTCTTTACTCTGGCCAAGATGATGCCAGGTAAGGAAGTGGGTACCCTTAAGTTTGTGTTTCTTAGTAATACCAAGAATATTGGCAATGAAGAAGGCCTACCAAAAACTCTGAATTGAAAGTAATGGTCTTATCTGCAAGCATTTCATCTTTGATTGAGCATGAAGTGCTAAGTGTGTGTCACTTGATATCAGTGAAGATTCGAATATGAAAGGTCTCGTCCTTAAGCTAGCCATCTCAGATGTACTTTGTATTCTAAGAAGTTCCTGGAGAATCTCTTAATTTTTAGTTATCTGTTGATTGAGTTTGGAGTGAGGCACACAGATTTAAAGACCTATTAACTGCTCTCCACAGGGTTATTGTGTACCTCTGGACCTTTGCCAAGAAGCACTAGCCAAACATAGTGACACACACCTATAATCCCAGCTACTTAAGAAGGGCCATGGCAGGAGGATTGCAAGTTTTGAGGCCAGCCTCAGCAATTTAATAAGACCCCATCTCCAAGTAAAAATAAAAAGGATTGGAGGTGTAGCTGAGTGGTAGAGCACCCCGGGTTCAATCTCTAGTACCCCACTCCCTACATACATAAAGAGAGAAACATTAGTATTATGTCAGGAAAAAAACTGGCAAACTGTATTTTTCCTAATGAGCATTTAAAGTTATTATTTTCAGGAAAGTCTGCAGTTCTCTGTCTAGGAAATAATTTGTCTTTGATGCAGATGGCAATAAAGAGCATTTTTTTTTCATGTTAGGTTGTGAGATTTACTCTGATTCTGGGAACCATGCCTCCATGATCCAAGGGATTCGGAACAGCCGGGTGCCAAAGTATATCTTCCGCCACAATGACGTCAGCCATCTCAGAGAACTGCTGCAAAGATCTGATCCCTCAGTTCCCAAGATTGTTGCATTTGAAACTGTCCATTCAATGGATGGTAAGTTTAAATGGAGGCTAATCTGAAACCTAACATAAAGAACTGAGGCTGAACTCTTTAAAAGTATAGTGTCTTGAGGCTGGGGATATAGTGGTAGATTGTGTGCTTAGCATGCACAGGGTCCCAGATGTGCTCTCCAACACCAAAAAAAAAGGTACCTTTTGCATTGCATTTATTTTCTTTTCACTCTGTTGAGATTCCAGAATTGATGGACATTGGGTAGATTTGGGTGAATGTATATTTTCTACTCTCAGCTCAGTGGTAGAGTGCTTGTGAGGTAGAGTGCACATGTGAGGTACTGGGTTTAATCCTCAGCACCACATAAAAACTAAAATAAATGAAATGAAAGTATCGGGTCCCTCTGCAACTAAAAGAAAAATCTGAGAATGTAAGTTACTTTGTTCTGACCCTAAACAAAATAGAAGTTTCTGAAATGTCAAGCTCTTTAGAGTGGTCTCTGATCTTTCCTCAGGGGCAGTGTGCCCACTGGAAGAGCTGTGTGATGTAGCCCATGAGTTTGGAGCAATCACCTTTGTGGACGAGGTCCATGCAGTGGGGCTGTACGGGGCTCAAGGCGGAGGGATAGGTGATCGGGATGGAGTTATGCCAAAAATGGACATCATTTCTGGAACACTTGGTATGTGTACTTTGCATGTTCTGTCATCTACACTAAAACTACATTAGTATATAATTAGTATATATATCTTAACAATTAGTATATATATCTTAACAGCACCAGGGAATAGCTTATCTAACTGGAATCAGATGAGGTGATGTTGTGATAGCATGTAAAACTTGGACTATTTTTTCTTTGGATTAAATTTTTTTGTCCCAGTGAATGGTAGCCCAGCTTAGCAGAATCTCTTGGCCATGGAGGCTCCCAGATTCACAGCCCAGCATAACATTAATATCACTTACAGCCATTTGAGCTCTTTCCAAACCGTTTGGGTTCTAACTACTTGCTATGATAAGAGCCTTCACTCTCTGTGCCTTAGATTGTTCCCTTAAATGAAAAAGAAGAAAGAATTTTAGTACTTTTTGACTAGAGCAGTTGTTAGGTGCAGTCGTTGTGAGGTACTGAGCTCTGTACCTACTACAGAGCAGTTCAGCGCTGTGGAATGCAGAGGAAACATCTTATAGTGTTGGGAGCCAGACTCTGAAATACTGCTGCCTGGGCTTCAATCCCAGCTGTATAACTCATTGGTTGTATGACCTTGGGTTGGTAGTTAACCTGTTGACACCCCAGTTTCCTCATCAATATAATGAAAATAATAACAAGATCTATACCAGAATTCTTGTGGAGAAGATAAATGAGTTACATGCAAATAATTAAAGATATTGCCTGTGCTTGTAAGAATCCTAAAGAGATAAAAATGTAGATTGTATACATTTGTGGATGTTTTTAAACCTTCAGAAGTTGGCAGGGCAGTTGGAAACTCAGGAATCAGTCAGCCAAAGTGCCAAATTAAGGCCTACACTTAATAAAGGATGGATGGGTAACAAAGAGTGTACTTCAGCCCTGTCAAGGGGTCTGAGAGCTTCCTGTAGCCCCAGAGAGCCTGGGGCTTTCAAGGTAGAGCCCTTTCAGAAGAAAGGTGGTTGTTCACCTGGCTCAGTTCCAGCCACTCTTTCCTTTTAATGCATTCTCAGGACATGATGTCTTTAAAGGTCATTGAGAGATGGCAAAGGTGGGAGGGAGAAATTCTCCATTCTAGGAGTTTAAACCCACTCAGCCCTCCTGTGGTTCAGCAAAAAAATGTTAATGACAGAACATTGTGTTAAGATCTCTGAGAATTCTTCTGGAGTTCTAATCCTGAAACTTGAGATTCATGTTATGTAAAGGACTTGAGAATTGAAAAACAAGTCTGGCCCTCAATCAGACCTAACAGGTTCTGAGTTTTTGTATTCATCTGGCAAATTCTAATTATCCAGAGTTTTATTTGCTTAAGTGAGAAGCAACAGGGGTCACACCATAACAGCTAATGCCTTAGCTGGGTAACAGTGTTGCAGAGTAATGCTTACAGGGTGGTGTGAGCATTGCAACTCAAATGCCATTCCAGAGAACGAGGAGTGCAGAAGGGGAGAAATGGAGCTTTGTTGGCTGGCAGAGTAGGAGGCCTGAATGGGAGAAGCAGGTGAGAATAAAAGGGTGGGAGGAGAGGCAGCTGCCTCATCCCTGGGCATACTGGGACCAGTCACAAGGCTCCCAGCCTGCTCTGGAGACCTGCTTTCTGAGCTTGGCCATGTGACTTTGGGCAAGATCCTTACATAATCTTTTTCAGTTTTTCCCTCATAAACACAGATGGACATTCCTTTACTTCTGTCAGTCTAGGCTCAAAGAAAGAAGATAAGGAAAAAAGTAAATGTGTTGAGGCTCTGCAACACCTTGCTGTGTACATTTTGAAGCTGTTGCTGATATAATGAGGCTCTCTCTTCCCAGGCAAAGCCTTTGGCTGTGTTGGTGGGTATATCGCCAGCACCAGTTCTCTGATAGACACTGTACGGTCCTATGCGGCTGGCTTCATCTTTACCACCTCCCTGCCACCCATGCTGCTAGCTGGAGCCCTGGAGTCTGTGCGTATCCTGAAGAGTGCTGAGGGTCGGGCACTTCGCCGCCAGCACCAGCGTAATGTCAAGCTCATGAGGCAGATGCTAATGGATGCAGGCCTCCCGGTGGTCCACTGCCCCAGTCACATCATCCCTGTGCGGGTAATGGCCTGTGATTGGAATCCTTGGGGGCGGCACCTCCTGACATGATATGCAGGTGTTCTGGTTCCACCTTCCTGAAGTTGGGCTTGGGCAGGGTGACTTTTTGGCTGCAATCAGTGGCCCACTGCCGTATCTCTGCCGTTGGTTGCTTTCACAATGAGAATGAAGCGAGCCTTTCAACCCAGCAGGCTGAAGCAGAGCTTCCCTCTCCAGACCACTGAACTTAACAGGGTAAACACAGCTCATATCAGGAAGGCTTCAGAAGCCTGCGCTTGGCTGGCTTTGAAGAGCAGCTTTCTACTTAGTAAATTTCAAAATTGGTCTTGCCCTTGCCACTACAAATGGAGCCCTATTGGTGTTACAGTTGAATTAATATAGGGAATATAGGTTGTGTAACAAAAGCAGAGTTGTGCATCCTGGGAGCAAAGACTAGGTGGTTTGAAAAGCACTGGCTTTCCCATATGAAACCTAGGAAGGGAGCATTGTGAAGTTTACTTCTAATATGCTTAGGTTCTCTTGTTGTCCCTGAATCAGCTTCTTTAAATTGCAAGTGCTGCACCAGGGAGGGTGGTACTTGTAATTCCTGCACTTCTGGAGGGTGAGGCAGGAGGATTAAAAGTTTGAGGCCAGCCTGGACAACTTAGCAGGACCCTGTCTCATAAAGGGCTGGTCATGTGACTTAGTGACCCTGGGTTCAAACCCCAGTACTGTTAATAAATAAATAAATAAATAGTAGGTGTTTGGGCAGCTGTCCCTCTCCCCCAAGCTGGCACATACTACTATAGTCTGACCTTAAGCCTGAGCCTCAGAGGCACTGTTTTTGATTATCTTCACTAAGAGATAGCCAGTCCTATTCTGACCCTACTTTCTGCTCTCTTGGAACTTAGGTTGCCGATGCTGCTAAAAACACAGAAGTCTGTGATGAACTGATGAGCAGACATAACATCTATGTCCAAGCCATCAATTATCCCACAGTGCCACGAGGGGAGGAGCTCCTACGGATTGCTCCCACCCCTCACCACACGCCACAGATGATGAACTACTTCCTTGGTGAGTACCTGCAGAGCTGTGGGAGCTTCCCTGGAACCTGTATAAAGCTATCTCTGCAGTGTTTATCATTGAAGCCTTTCAGAGGCAGGCAGGTTTGTTTCTTCTTGTTTCATGTAATCAAGAATGCCCTCAGGGGGCTGGGATTGTAGCTCAGCGGTAGAGCACTTGCCTTGCATGCGTGAGGCCCTGGGTTCGATCCTCAGCACCACATACAAAGCAATAAAATAAAGACATTGTGTCCATCAACAACTAAAAAAAAAAATATTTAAAAAAAAAAAAAAAAAAAAAGAATGCCCTCAGATGGAGAAGTGAAGGGAGGGGAAAGGGCATGGCGGTAGGAATGATAGTAGAATGAATCAGACATTACTACCCTGCATGCATATATGATTACATGACCTGTGTAACTGTACATCATGTACAACCAAATGAGAAGTTATACTCCATGCTACTGTCATGTATAACTAATTACATCAAATTAGAAAAAAATGCTTTCAAGCCCGGCGCAGTGGCGCAAGCCTGTAATCCCAGCACTTTGGGAGGCTGAGACAGGAGAATCGCGAGTTCAAAGCCAGCCTCAGCAATGGCGAGGTGCTAAGCAACTCAGTGAGACCCTGTCTCTACATAAAACACAAAATAGGGCTGGGGATGTGGTTCAGTGGTCGAGTGCCCCTGAGTTCAATCCCTGGTGCCAAAAAAAAAAAAAAAAAAAATGCTTTCAAATGATGCAAAATTCTAAAAGTCATTTAATTGTTTGGCTCAACTTTAAGAGTGTGCATTGTCCTTCTGGAAACTCTGAGGGAGCCTGCTAGTCCACACTGTGTTCTTAGGGCTGCCTGCATAAGGGTACATCAGTGGCTGTCACTAGGGAGGAGAGGTGTCCGAAGGCATGAGTCTGCCTTGGTCTCTAGAGTCCAGCTTACATGCTCTTCACTCGGTGATGTTTGGTGGTCCTTGAACCAACCCCACACCTCACCTGCTCTGGTAAAAGAAATTTTCTCAACATTTTATACAGCTCAGTACTGCTGTGCCCTAGCCCCTGTGTCCAACCCAAAGGCAGAGACTCTGTTCTGTTAAGCATGCTGTTTTCACAGGTCTATAATTGCAGCTACTTGGGAGGCTGAGGTAGGAGGATCACAAGTTAGAGGATAGCCTAGGCACCTTTAGTGAGATCGTGTCTCAAAATAAAATTTTAAAAGGACTGGGGATTTGGGCTGGGGTTGTGGCTCAGTGGTAGAGCACTTGCCTAGCACATGTGAAGCAGTGGGTTCAATTCTCAGCACCACATATAAACAAATGGATAAAATAAATGCCCATCAACAACTAAAACAAAATATTAAAACAAAAACAAAAACTGGGAATTTAGCTTAGTGTAGAGTGCTTGCCTAGCAAGTATGAAGCCCTAGGTTCAGTCCCCAGTAAGTACTGGAGGAAAAATAAAAAGCTCAGCTTCTTTACTTAGTTTTGTTTTTGTTTTTTGGTGTCAGGGATTGTACCTAGTGCCGTGTACATGCTAAGCACACACTTTACCACTGAACTACACCCTCAACTTCCAAAATGCTCAAGTATGGTGACAGAGCAACTTCTTACCTGAAGGCTTGGGAAATAAGGCCCAACTCTTTTTAAAAGTGGTTACAATAGCCCTTTTTTTCTTCTTTTTTGTAGTGCTGGAGATCAAACCCAGGGCCTTGTGCATGCGAGGCAAGCACTCTGCCAACTGAGCTATATCCCCAGTCAACAATAGCCTTTTTGAGATACAACTGACATGCCATAAAATTCACCCTATACAATTCAGGGATGGGATTGTAGCTCAGTGGTAAACTGCTTGCCTAGCACATGTGAGGCACTGGGTTTGATCCTCAGCACCACATAAAAATAAACAAATAAATAAAGTATACAGTTCAGTGGGTTTTAGTCTCATTCACATTGTTGTGCAACCATCACCTCTGATTCCAGAACATTTTCACCACCCCAGAAATCCTATATTCATTAGCAATCACTTCCCTTTGCCAGGCCCTGTCCACCACTGGTCTCCTTTCTGTCTGTCTGGATTTGCCTATTCTAGACATTTCATGTAAGTGGAACCATGTGATACGTGGTGTTTGATGCCTGGCCTCTTCACAGCACAGTGTTTTCAAGGTTCATCAATGTAGCATTGATCGGCACTCCATTTCTTCCTTTCTTTTCTTTTTCTTCTGTTACCCCCAGTACTGGAGATTCAACCCAAGACTCACACATGCTAGACAAGTGCTCTACCACTGAGCTACATCCCCAACCCTTCATTTTTCAAATTTATTTTTTTATTTTATATTAAGACAGCATCTGGTAAATTGTTTAAACTGACTTGGAACTTCTAATCCTTCTGCCTCAGCCTCCCAAGTTGTTGACATTACATGTGTGTACCACCATGCCTGGCTCCATTTCCACATTTTGTTTTTACATCAGTTGGACATTTGGGTTTCCACCATTTGACTATTTTGAATAATGCTGCTGTGAACGTTCATGTACAAATTTTTGTGTGGGCATATGTTTTCATTTCCCTTGGACAGATACTCCCTATAATATTTAAAAATTATTTCTCCTTACAGAGAATCTGCTGGCCACATGGAAGCGAGTGGGGCTGGAACTGAAGCCACATTCTTCCGCAGAGTGCAACTTCTGCAGGAGGCCACTGCATTTTGAAGTGATGAGTGAAAGAGAGAAAGCCTATTTCTCAGGCATGAGCAAGTTGGTGTCTGCTCAGGCCTGAGTGTGACCTCATTTATTCCATTTAACCTGGCCATTATCATATCCAGATAGTCTTCAGAATTGTCTTTATATGTGCATTAAATTATATTAAATCATAATCTATAGTTAAAACATAGTCCTGAAAATAAATTCTTGTTTAAGTGATAGGTGTTGCTGCTATTGGCTATTGAATCAAAAAATAATTTTGAATTCATTTTGTACTATAGGGATATATAAACCATAATGGCTGCAGACCCTGCTGGAGTGGCAGAAACTCCAAACACCTCTTTAACAACCTCTGCACCTTGGGCAACCCAGCAGTACCCAACAACCAAACAGTTATGATAGCAGTGACAACACTGTGCAGCTGATTTCACTTTAAATTTCTGCCCTCCCATCTGGACTGGCAGTCTGCATCTCAGCAGTCCTGCTACATTTCTTTCCCTCCAATTTTTCTCTCAGTATCTGCCTTGACCTCATACTTACCACTAAAATTTGAGCCATCAGGAGGGACAAGCTTGCCTGTGCCCACCATGTCCTCCAGCCTGTTAGCTTCCTGACCTGTTAGTCGGGTCTCCTCTGGCAAAATTGGAGGGGTTTGTATGCCTCATGCTGACCCTCTGCACTTGTATTTTGGGTCTTAGTGCTTCTTGCACATTCCTACAGCTATCCCTTGTTTTTACTGTCATGAGTTGCTCCCCTTCTGCTGACCCTTCCCATGGGCATGCAGTAGGCTTCTTTACCCATCTTAGCAATAAGCAAGCTCTCTCTCAGGATACAGCTGCTGCCTCTCTTCTGCACTTTCCTGCATCACCCTCCCCATCAGTCTGTCAACTCTGTTCCTACAGAGGCTTCTCTTTTGTTTTTTGTTTTTTTTGGTACCAGGGATTGAACTCAGGGGCACTGGACCACTGAGCCACATCCCCAGCCTTATTCTGTGTTTTATGTAGAGACAGGGTCTCACTGAGTTGCTTAGTGCCTCGCCATTGCTGAGGCTGGCTTTGAACTTGCGATTCTCCTGTCTCAGCCTCCCAAAGTGCAGGGATTACAGACATGCGCCACCACGCCTGGCTTAGAGGCTTCTCTTTTATTGCCACATCTTCCTGTGTCTTGCCAAATCCAGTGACCTGTCCTGTCCTCTTTTCATTGGATCCCTTGGTGGTATTGGAGGTGGCTGAGCTTGGCGTTTTTTTGTTTGTTTGTTTTACAGATTTCTCACCTAAGCTGCCATTCCACTAACCTCTCCTAATTATTTTCCTCCTACTTCATGAGCTTGTTCTCCTTGGTCTGTCTGGGTCCTCTTGTGGATGCTGATGGCCCCACTGGGCTCATTTCTGATACATGCAACACTCCCCACCCCATGTGATCTGTCTTGGGCTGTCAGTTCCATCTGCATGCCACCACCTGCTGTCTCTGGGTATCAAGCAAGAACCTCCCAGGCCCACACAGGTTTAGGCATCATCTCGAGTCTGCCTACCCCTCCCCTACCTGTTCTTCACATTGTCTTATTGTCATTACTTAGGTGCTCAGGCCTCTCATTTGGAAGTCAGCTCTGTTCTTCTATCACACGCACACTGTTAGCAAGTCCTCTGAGTTCTTACTCTAAACACATCTCAGGCCAGGCCACTTCTTACCTCCTCCACTGCTGCCACTATCTATATCCACCTCTGCTCCAACAGTGACCTGAGAGGTCTTATTTATATAGGTTATATATATGATGTTTATATATATATCAGATAATGTCCCTCTGTAGAAAACATTCCTGAGTCTTTCAGTTGGAGTGATTAAATTCTAGATTCCTTCCACAGGCTGACCATGTTGGTGTTGGCTCCCATCCATCTTCCAGTCTCATCTTTCATCCCACACTTGTTTGCCCACTCTCTGTTTATATGCTGGGGCTCACTTGTAGGCCCTAAATACCCAAGTTCTTTCAGCTTGTAGACCTTGGTGGTCACCATTCTTTATCTGCTTGAATTTTCTTGCCCTGGATCATGGTGTTTTAGTCAGCTTTTTTGTTGCTATGACCAAAAAACCTGACAAGAACAATTAGAGGAGATAAAATTCATTTGGGGGCTCACAATTTCGGAGGTCTCAGGCCATTGACAGCCAGTTCCATTCCTCAGGGCTTGAGGTGAGGCAGAACATCATGGAGGAAGAGTGTGTGTGGCAGAGGAAAGCAGCTGGGAGCATAATGCCAGGAAGCAGAGAGGGCTAAACTCCCCTCTCAAAAGGCATGCCCCACCCCATGACCCACCTCCTCCAGCCACACACCCTACCTTCCTTCAGTTACCACTCAGCTAATCTTTATCAAGGGATTAAGTCACTGATTGGGTTGAGGCTGTCATAACCCAGTAATTTCACCTCCAAGCCTTGCATTGTTTCACACATAAGCTCTAGGGAGGCACCTAATATCTAAACTGTAACACATGGTGCGACTACCTCTCTTCACTCTGGGCAAGAGTGAGACCTCCCCAAATACATGAGCTAACACACCCTATTTTTATTTACTTAGGTATTGGGGATTGAACCCAGGAGTGCTTTACTACTGAGCTACATCCCCAGCACTTTTGTATTTTTTATTTTCAGACAAAGTTGCTTAGGGCCTCACCAAGTTGCTGAAGCTGGCTTTGAACTTGTGATTCTCCTGCCTTAGCTCCATGAGTTGCTGAGATTATAGGTGTGTGCCATAGCACCTGGTTCACCAACTGCCCCCAACCTATTTTTTTGTTTGTTTGTTTTTTGGTACTAGGATTGAACCCAGGGGCACTTTGCCACTAAGCGACATCCTCAGCCCTTTTTATTTTGAGACAGTCTTGCTAAGTTGCTTAGGGCCTCACCAAGTTGTTGAGGCTAGCCTTGATCTTGTGATCTTCCTGCCTCAGTCTGAATTGCTGGAGTTACAGACATGTGCCACTGTGCCCAGCTCAGCCCACCCCTTCTTGAATTCCTCCCTTTGCTTGGCCTCTAGCTTTGCTGCTCTTAAAACCTGTCACCACACAGTGATTTTTCCCCCTCTCACTGCTGCACAGAGGGTACAGAACCTGATACACAGTTGGTTATAAGCAAAAATGTTGAATGAATGAAAGAGCACCCCAGTGACAACATCCTAGTCCACTAAAAAGAACAAGTTAGCTGAAGAAAAACCAAGCTGCTGGAGGTGAGGAAGCCTTGCCTCCCCGCTCTTAGCTCTAGAAAGGCATCTGTGCTTTCTCCTCTCTGGGCAGAGCTGTGCTAGTAGTTGGCCTGGGCTTGCTGAGGTACCCAGGAGGGCACCACTGAGTTATGGTCCCATCAGATAAAACTGTTCATCTCGGCAGGCCGATGGATGTGATGGAAGTCACGTCACTTTGGAACCACAATACAGTTCCTTCCTGCTGTGGAAGCAGAGAAGCACGACTCACCTTCCCAACTCTGCTCCCTCCTGTGGACTTGCAGGCTTTCCATTGTCTCCCATGTTCTCACGCCTGGAGAGCACTCCACCACCTTTCCTTGAAGTAGGATTGCTTTCCTCTAATGGGCGTGATGCTCTGCCTAAAGGGAGGAAGGACCCACCCTTCCTCCATAAGACAGAACCAGGAGAGTCAAGGCCCAGAGGTGCACTTTCCTCTCCTCCTTTTTTTTTGGTACTGGGGATTGAACTCAGGGGCACTCGACCACTGAGCCAACATCCCCAGCCCGATTTTGTGTTTTATGTAGAGACAGGGTCTCACTGAGTTGCTTAGCGCCTCGCCGGTGCTGAAGCTGGCTTTAAACTCAGGATTCTCTTGTCTCAGCCTCCCTAAGTGCTGGGATTACAGGCGTGCACCACTGTGCTGGGCAGTTCCTCTCCCTTTTTCTTGGGGTTATGAGAAAAAGATGGAAGGATCTACAGGAGGTAGAATGATTTAAAAGTGAGATATTTGGCTTTTATAAGCAAGTCTAGTGTAAAACTACAATGTAGTGAAAATTTGGCCAAGAATATTTAGAAGTCTAGGACACCAAATAAAGTGCCAAGGGAGGGCAGGGTGAGTTGTGTATTCAAGTCTTAGTAGCCTTTCCTCATCTTGACAGCTTCTGTATCTCCACTTGTCTGGTGCTCCTTGCTCCCCAACAAGGAAACCACACAACCGTCTGCAGACTATCCCAGGGAGAGCTTTGGTCTCCAGCATCATGTGCCTCTGATTCAGTCACAGCTGCCTCTGAACATGGTGCTCTGGGAGCCATCCCTGGCCCAGGAGATCATTCTCGAGGTAGAGAGATAAACTTTGAAGCCATATCATCTCATGGTCCTGAGTTCAAGTGTCAATACCTAATAATGACAACTGAGGCCTTGCTAGATTTTTTAAACCTTTGTACATGTAAGGTAAAAAACAGCCCTTTTGTAATTAATTTTCACATCCCCTCTCTAAAGCCCAAGGCAGTTCCTGCCCCAGGGGGTTCCTCTCCCAAATCTTCCACCTGGGAAACAAAGCCTAACCACTCAAGTTAGCACATCAAAAGAAGACTGCTACTGCTTATCTGCCCCCAATTTGGAAGTGACCGATCCCTAGCTCGCCACGCAGTTTGTAGTGGGCTCTATAAAATCCCTCCCGAGCGTCCTCTCTTTTCCTCTTTCCTTCGCCAGGGCGCCCACTCCCCTGAATAAAGGATTTCCTGGCTGCACAGAGGTGTCTATGTCTGGCTGGCCGATACCCCAACATTTGGTGCCGTGACTCGGATGAGGGAGTAATTCTCTATTGAGACCCCTCATCTTGAACCTCCGACCACACCTCACAGCCTTGCTCATTCTTTTGATTGCTACTTTCCATGCCCACCACGAACTTCATTCGGTGAGTTTTCCTTTCAAGGAGATTGCAACTTTGTGATTCTCCATCCCTCAGGTCTTTTGCTCCCTCTCCCTCCCTCTTTTCCTTTTAGCTCAAATTCTGCCGTCTGGGAGTTCCTGATCCCTCCCTGTTTACCTCCGTCCACCCTGGATCAAATTTTCCGACTCCTCCGGGAGGAGTCTCCAGAATCCTGGTGCTGGGTTGGTCTGGGGGCCCCGCCTCTCCGGGAGAGGTTAGACCCAGGGGGACTCAGGTGATGACCCTTCTCCCCCTGTTTGGTCTTATTCCTGTCTATTAATAGCTTCAAAGGGACGCTTTTGAAGCTGTACTAATAGACATTTCTAGGCGACAGAATGGGATCAAACTCTTCCCTCCCAGCAGACTCTCCATTACATTGCCTTCTTAAAAATCTTTCCACTCTTAATCTTCTTCCCAATATTGAACCAAAGAAACTTATAAAACTTTGCACTCAGGATTGGCCTGCCTACCGATTGGATAACTCTTAGCCACCTATGGGTTCCTTAGATCACAGTCTCCTTAGAAATCTACATAACTATTGCAAGCAATTGAAAGAATGGGCAGAGATCCCTTTATTCAGGCCTTCTCCCTTCTCCAAGCCAACCCCTTCCTCTGCACTCTCTCTAAGTCTCACCATGTCCTCCTAACTTACAAACCAAATTCATCCAAGTTTCTGTCAAATCCGAAATTTGCCTCACATTGCTTTCTTCCCTGGATACAACAGACTCCAATCACAAGCTTCTCAGCCGTCTGCCCTCTTCTGGCTTATTTACACCTCCCCTCCACCTCCAGCTTTCCCTTCCCCTTACAAGCTGTCTTCTAAAATATCTTGACAAACTTTACCCCCTTTTTCCTTAAGTAAAACACATGATACAATGTCCCAGCCCACAGCAATTAAGCCCAACTATTCCCTTGTGATAACCCTGGGCTGTCTCTCTGCCAATTAAAAAACCCACTATTCCCACACTGTACTCAAACTAAAATGCCTTATTAAATTCAGTACAAAAATCTGGCCAAAATACCAATTAAAAAGCCACCTTACGTGGCCAAAATATGGAACACCCTGGGTACCCCCATCCAATCTTTGGCTCCTCAGCACAAAATGATTGGAATGAGGGTTCTGACTTTTCACTCAGACAAAACAGCCAAAGCTCTTCACAGCCTGACCTGCTACCTGGCCTGCTGCGGCAGCCCCTCCCCCACAAACCACTAGGCTTGCAGCTTTTCACAGCTGCCTAGGCCTCATTTTTCAGACCTCAGCTCAAGGGAAAAAAGGGGAAAAGGAGGTTAATTTACATCTACCTAAACTGCCCCGCCCATTTCTTCTTCCTCCGTTCTCTCTTGTTGCTTTACTGAAACAATGGCCATAATTTTTTATCTCTCTCTCTAGGACTCTTCACTCTTACATTTTTAAAACTTATAACTTTAATTCTGCACGCTAAAATTGAAACCTCTGATCAGATGTATTTTATCCAACTATAAAAGTTTTTTTTACACTCTACTGAGACTAGGTATACCTACCTTTAATTCAAAAGGCTTTCTGCATGCTCTATTTTTTGTGTTTATGTAAACCGAGTGCTCATAAACTAAAATTAAAAATGGATCCAAATACCTTTAATTTACATGATTTAAAAGGTTCAATTTGAATTGGGTAAACATAAAGACGTCTTAAAAATTACTCAACTCACAAGTCTTTCCACGTGGTCAAAGGACTAATAACTTGTTAATGTCTATAAAATGTCTAATATATATCTCATTGTCAAAAATGTCTTCAAGGGAAAATGTTACTGTTAAATATGCTTATCTAATGTCTTGATTTTTTTAATGAAAATAAGAAAATCAGATCTGATATTGAGTACTCAAATATGTTTATTAGATAAAATATTAACTGTTAAATCCAATACCAAATACTTTTAATTCCTTTAAATTCCATAGGACATTTTAATGTTTTCATAAATGGTAAATTTTATCAAGGGGATATAAATTGCTTTGTCATCATTAGAAACAAAATCACTTCATTTAAAGCCCAACAGGCATAATTCTATATACTTAAACATTGTGTTTTCATAAATGGTAAATGAATGTAATTCTCTAACCTAGCCTAATTCTATCTTAGGATTGAAAGCCAATTAGACAAGAGGTCATAAAGGTTTATTTTGTTTTACTTGCTTGGGCTATGTTTGGCTTTGATTGGGTAATTATGCTTCTTAAAATCTAAACCACACCCTCATGCTAAAACTGTTGGTTTGCCATCTGCCTCTCTCTATTACTCTATCAGTTGTGAATGCCTAAGATACTTACCTTAATAATTCTCTGTGTTACAGAAACTTCCCTGCTCCTGAAGGAGCTGCTGCCCTCACTGGTTAAAGGGGACAGCCATGTAACTAATATGAGCTTACTTAATTTAACTCTAAAAATTAGAGTCAATTGTCCTTTCTTTCAACGCAAAGGTTTATAAATCTCTAAAGGTTTTTACTGTTTCATTTAAAGTACTATAAATAACATAAGATGGGGGCTGGGGTTGTGGCTCAGTGGTAGAGCACTTGCCTTGCATGTGTGAGGCACTGGGTTCGATTCTCAGGACCACATATCAATAAATAAAGTAAAGATCCATTGGCAACTAAAAAAAAAAAAAATTTAAAAAAAAATAAGATATTTCTTTTCTTTTCTTTTTTTTTTTTGTACTGGGGATTGAACTCAGGAGCACTCAACCACTGAGCCACATCCCCAGCCCCATTTTGTGTTTTATGTAGAGACAGGGTCTCACTGAGTTGCTTAGCGCCTCGCTGTTGCTGAGGCTGGCTTTGAATTCGCGATTCTCCTGTCTCAGCCTCCCTAAGTGCTGGGATTACAAGCGTGAGCCACCGCACCCAGCTCATAAGATATTTCTTATCATTGAAATGGAGTAATTTGCCTAAATTCAAAATTTATAAGGATTATTTTGGGATGTGGATCTAAATGAAGGGTAAATTTCTAAGGTTTATGTTTATGACTAATTTAACTATAATTAATATAAGCTTATTCAATTTAAACTTCAATGTACTGATATAAAAATCTAAAATATTGTTCTGCTCTTAATAAGATACCTTTCTTACATTTGTCGGGTTTTAAATTACAACTATGCTTAAATAACTATGTTAAAGTCTAGATTTTTTTTGAGACCTAAAGTTGATTAATATAACTACATCGATGCAATTATGGTTCTATTAGTCCTATTTTTATATTAAATGTGTTCATATCTTCCAGGCATGCAAGTACTTAAAGTAGAAGGTTTAAAGAATGTTATATCAAGCTGATGTTCTCCAAACTAAAGTTGTATGGTAATTTTACACTTATAAGGATAACAAATTTTATTGAGGGTTTATTTCTATAACTAAACCTGTTATCCATAAGATAGAGTTTTTGTTACCTTTTACACTGGGGTAAAATTTAAATGTTTCCTTAAGTAAATGAGAGCCTAATCTATTTAAAGTCGAATATTGTAAGACATAATCTTTACTACTTTTCCGCACCAAAAACGTCAAAAGCCCTCTCAGCCTATCTTAATTCATGTTTTAAATGTAATATCATATTATGTTAACTAGCATTCATGTGAAGTCAAAAAAAACCCAATGTATCTAAACTTTATAAAATGATATTTAAGAAACAAAGATCAACTTCACAACTAAGATACCTTAAGATTTTGCAAGGAGTCCTGCCTTACCCGAAAGAAAGTTCTATCTCCCAGCCTATTACAATGGCTTCAAAGTGGGCCACACTCTAGTTCATTTAAAGTTATGTTCAGGGGCTGGGGTTGTGGCTCAGTGGTAGTGTGCTCGCCTAGCACACATGAGGCACTGGGTTCGATCCTCAGCACCACATAAAAATAAAATATTCTGTCCACTTACAACTAAAAAATAAATATTTTTTAAAAAATAAAGTTATGTTCAAAGGATTGTATTGTAAAGATTACTAGGATTTCAACCAGAAAGTATAATATACAAATCACCCAAATTTTAAGATAGCTATTAC
>CM053409.1:22431676-22469605 GCA_028644305.1 Xerus rutilus | reverse complement strand
TGCCAAAGTCAAAATGTTTTTAATCAGTTTATGGCCTACTGAGCTTCCTAACCTACACAGGTAGGCTTAATGTTGGCTAATATAATTTTCTAACCCTAACTAATAAAATAGAGGGAACTCTACTAAACAAAGGTCATACCAATGAAGGGATATCTTACAAAGTCAGATGATATTAAACTGGCTTAACCACATGTTAAAGATAAACATCTATGACATTAAAATTAAATACTGTGTTTACATGTCTTGTCCTCTCCAGCCTTCTTAAGGGGACAAATTCTCAGCCCTTATACTTCCTAATGAGAGATTATTTATTAATCGAAATCTAGAGAACTTATATACAATTGTTCCCTCATTCACATAACCATCCAGGAGTAAGAAAAAAAACTCTAACACCAGCTAGATACAATCGCCTATCCTAAGGTGCAATTGCCCCTCCTAAAACAGACCTCTTCATGGATGGTCCTAATATGTCAGGGCCTTCAGTTCAGCTTCTCAATTTATCCAAAGTTAATAACATTTTAGACTGCTCCCTCTGTGCAGGTTTAAACAATAACTGATTCCCATTGGTGTTCCTCTCAATACTTCAAACTGACCCCAAGAGCCCCTCCCTCCAGCCTTTGAGGAAGTACCTATTTTCATACACTTCCTCTAGTCCAGTTCCCTGTGACCAGATCATTAAAGTCTTTTCCCAACCTTTGCTCTGTCATGGTTCCTTTCTAGTGCAATGATGTCCTAACAAAAATCTAAGTCTCAATATACCCTTCATCTTTTATGTTCCCTCCACCTTGATTCCTCAATTAACTCTATGCAGCTAGGCTAAATTAATATGGTTTGTTACCACTTCCCTCTCAGGGCAAGACAAACTATCTTCCAACCACTAGTAGGTAAACTCACTCCGGCCTCCTTACTACTTACTGGCTGCCTTCAGGGTGAAGGCAGCAGAACTTGCTTATGTGGTAACCGCTAGTCAAAGGCTTAAACAACAACTTCAAGAAGCCAGAGGCATTGGCCACTTCTTTTGTCTCCCTACAATGGCAGATAACATCTATTGCCCAAGTTTCATTGCAGGACCATCAAGCCATACATCTCCTAACAGCAGACAAGGAGGAACATGCCTATTCCTGAAAGAAGAATTCCGCTGCTATATCAACAAAACTGGAATGATCAAGAAAGATAACAACACCCTTTGTCATTTAATGAAAAATAAGTCAAGTTTGATAGAAAACATCAAACTCCTTTAGGATCTGATTGATCAGATGTCAATAACCCCAAAGAGATAAGCTCATGAGTTTTCTTTTCAAAATTCCCTTGTATAGTATACTTTTCCTGATTTGCCCCTCTCTGCCATGTCTGTTCAAATTTAAGATTGAATAATCTTAAATCCAGCAGGTTTCTAATCGAATATTTAAATCAGCTTCTCCTCAGGGATCTTTGGATTCTCAAGGAGGACAATCACTCACCTACAACTGTTTCCTGAGACTCTACTTCAACATTTTTGGCTCCTACCTTCACATGTACACTCAGGGAACTGGCCCCACCAGCTGGCAATGCTATGGCTGCAAGGCACCTTTCAGACTTCTCACCTTGAGAGACCCTAACCTTTGGGGTCTGGGTACTCTACCTTCTTCCCCTACCCCCCATCCTGCTCAACAGACATTGCCCCAATTCCGCTCAAAGCAGCCAGAAGAGCCAATGTAGTCCACGTTCCCATCCTTATAAAATCAAAAATGGAGGAATGTAAGGTAAAAAACAGCACTTTTGTAATTAATTTTCACATCTCCTCTCTAAAAGCCCAAGGTAGTTCCTGCCCCAGGGGGTTCCTCTCCCAAATCTTCCACCTGGGAAACAAAGCCTAACGGCTCAGGTTAGCACATCAAAAGAAGACTGCTACTGCTTATCTGCCCCCAATTTTGAAGTGACCAATCCCTAACTCGCTACACGGTTTGTAGTGGGCTCTATAAAATCCCTCCCGAGCGTCCTCTCTCTTTTCCTTTTTCCTTCACCCAGGCACCCACTCCCCTGAATAAAGGATTTCCTGGCTGCACAGAGGTGTCTGTGTCTGGCTGGCCAATACCCCAACAGTACACATTACCACTAATTCTTACCATAGCCTACAGAATAGCTCTGGACAACTCCCTGATAAATGAACAAGCTGAGACTCCAAAGGGAAGTTTGCCTGCCCAAGATTACCCAAATGGCAGAGCTGGGATATAGTGCCTGGCAATCTGAACTGAATCTTCTCTTTCCTGGTCTGGCAGAACCAATGGCAGTGTCAGTGGGTGAGGATGGCCAGAGGAGAGGACCTGGAGCCAACCCTGAGCACCCTTCCTGACAGTGCAGTGAGAGCCACTTCCCACACAGCCCCACAGTGGCCCAGCTCTGACTACCTCCTATGGGATCTGAAACAGTGGAATTGTGCCCTGCCTGATCCCATAGACAGCAGAGCCAAGTACCTTGTGTTAGCGCAAAAGACCAGGACAGCAGCAATCTTTACAAGTCATTTCAGGCTTTATTCAGGAACAGGACAACATCTACAGGGATGGACACACTTTCCTGGTAGAAAATGAAAGGGACTGGGTTTATATAGTCTATCAGTTTTCTCAGGCATTTAGGAATTTGGGGTTTGTTTCATTAATCACTGAGATAACCAGTTTATCACTTTGGTGTGGTGATATGCTCCTTCCTTCCTGGAGTAGCATCAGGAAGACATCTGTTGGGGGAGGTGGGTAATTAGCATCAAAGGGACATGGTTAGGGGAGGTGGGAGCTGCAAGCATAATTAACATCAGGAAGACATTATTGGGGGAGGTGAAAGTAATGCTTGGCTATTTTTCTTTTCCTCAGACTACATTATTTTCAGGTCCCACACCTATTACCTTGGACCCCAAGATTTATTTGAGTCAAGCCAAGATCCTACCACAATACTCATCCTTCATTTCCAAAATGTTCCTCACGCCCAAAACACTAAGCCTGTGAGCACAAGCAGGAGTACAGCACGGGAGATGAAGTTCTACTTGGAACTGCCAGAGAGATTTGCTGTCCAGGTTGTGCTTCCTACAAGTAAAATAAGTTGTTCTGGACAAGGCCTTGCTTCCTCTCCTGCTCCTATTTCTCTGTTTGTGCTGGGAAGAATCTCAGAGCTACTCAATAGGGGACTTCCCCAGACTCCACCCTGGGCGAAAAGACTGCTCTTATCCCCGCCCCCCGCCCCCACTCCCCAGAAGGCCCAGGAAGTAGGGCAGATCAGAGTCCACACGAGGCTTCCAACTCATAGATAAGAGATCCTCCTCTGTCTTTGATTTGAGTAAATAACAGGGGACACCAAGGCAAGAGCCCCTGTACCCAAGTCACTAAAACTTCGCTCAGTTATGTTTTTGAAGCCAGCATAGGCATGACCACCAGAGAGCGCAATCACCTGCTGAACTGGCCATAAATCCATTATATCCTGAAAACCTTGGAATGAACATTTCCTGGGATGGTGTCCTCTCAGGACTTTGCTGAGGGCCAGAAATGTACCAGACTTGCAGGTTCTTTGCCATCAAGACATTTTCAATCCAGTAGATGAGAGAGGCAGATACTTGAGATCAAAACACAAGAGGGGCGCTCACCCAAACCTAGCAGAAGCTGCCTGTTTGCCTGGAATGGGTCAGGCGGGGCATTGAGGGAAGGGTTGAAAGGAGCAGGAATCCTTTCCTTGCTCTCCGTGAAGGACCAAGACCACATTCTGCGAATATCTTCAGACTCCCCTAAAAAGGTGCCCAGGAACAAAATTGCCCTTAACAGCCAACCTTAGTCTTGTGGGCCCGTTTTTCTCTATGGCAATTTTCTCCAAACCGCCTCTTCTCCCTGTTCACTTTATAGAGCCCTACAGAATTTTCCTTTCTCTCCTCCTACCCACACCTCCATGAAGCTGAGGGCTAGCTGTTCGGCAGTATTATGCATGCATTCCTTCATTTATATTATTTATTATTGGTTGATTGATTTTTTGCGGTACTGGTGATTGAACCCGGGGGTGCTCTACCACTGAGCTACACTCCTAGGCCTTTTATTTTGTTATTTATTTGCTTTTTTTTTTTTTTTTTTTTTTGAGACAGGGTCTCCCTATGGTGCTCAGGTTGGCCTCAAATTGCAATCTTCCTGCCTCAGCCCCCTGCGTAGCTGCTATTACAGGCATGGGCCACAGTACCCTGCTTGGTAGCAAACTGATTGCCTGCTGTGTCTGGCATGCGGATGGGGAGCTAAGCAGTGGAGCTGCCCAGAGAGGCAGCTTGTGATTCCCAAACAGCGAGGCCTAGAGGTGAGGCCACACACCCCCGACGCTCTACGCTATTCGGCAGTGGGTCCCTGGCAGAAGTTCCGGTTATAGAAGTGGCGGTTGTCCCTGGTCAGGGCAGTGCCCAGCTGAGCCCAGAAGCTGGCCTGTCCGCTGGGCTGGTGGGGCCAAAAGAGGACGCTCTGGCGGCAGAGGCGCTGGCGCAGCCGCACGTAGCGGGAGGGGCGGGCGTCTGGGCGCAGGATCACCAACACTACCACGTCCTTGCGATCCTCGAGCAGGCGCTGCTGGGCCAGCAGGAAGCTGGTGCGCAAGAGGCCACTGACCCGGTCAGTGTGGTCCAGCACAAAGAGCATCTTGCGGCTGCCATAGACCGAGGCCCACAGGTTCTCGAAAAGTGACTTGCCTGGTAGCCAGTCCCGCTCCTCTAGGCAAAGGCGGAGCGCGCGGCGTCCGCGACGCTCCTCTAGCCTCACTCGCAGCTCGTTGTACACCCAGTCGGCCACCGCGTTCTGCGCCTTGTCGAAGACCACGAAGGCATCGTAGGGCAGGGCGTGTGCGCTGCGCCGCAGGGGAAGCCAGGCCAGGCACAGGTGGAAGCAGTACCAGAGATCCCAGCCACAGAGGTGCTGTAGCACGGGCACAGTCAGGCCCAGAACCACAGCCAGCAGCGAAAAGCCAAAGCAGTCCCAGGAGAGCTCCTCATTCAGGCAGAGGCGCAGGTCCTGCGCGAAGATGCTTCGGCCCTGCAGCTGGCCCGGGCTGCCACACTTCACACGGTTGGGCAGACCGGGCACGGCATTCTGTATGTCCAGCAGGAAGTCCACGAAGGCTGCCCCACAGGCGCAGTGCAAAGGGTTGGCACTCACGTCTAATGTTTTCAGGGAATGGGCCAGTTGCTCCCTGGAACCAAACCAGGAAGGCTCAATTGTCTTGAGGGCATTGTCACTGAGGTTGAGCACTTGCAGCTGCACTGCCAGGGCAAAGAAGTCTGGGTCCACAGAGGTTATGCTGTTGCTGCTGAGGTCCAGCCTCTGGAGCTGCGTGCCATTGGGCAGGCTGCCATTGCTCAGGGCCTTCAGCTGGTTTCCTGCCAGGTCCAGGGCTTTCAGGTTGGGCAGGAAGGCCAGGCTGCTCCAGTTGAAGAAGGCCAGATAATTGTCACGGAGACGTAGCAGCTGCAGGCTCTTGGGTAGGTAGTCCAGGGTGCGGGGCAAGAGGATGTGCAGGCGATTCTGAGACAGGTCCAGCCGGAGCAAGCCTGTCAGACCTTGGAAGAAGCGGAGATAGAGGTCTTCCTGGGCCCACATATGGCTCACAGCATTGCCACTGAAGTCCAGGGCCTGCAGCGAGGTGCTGCAGAGCTGCTGTGACACACGGCTGTGGATGTCATTGTATGCCAGGCTGAGGAAGTGCAGAGTGTGTAGATGGGCCACAAAGCTGAGGTTGTGGCCTATACCCTGCATATGGAAGGCCTGGCTGTTGTAGCTGAGATCCAGAGCCCTCAGGTTCCGCAGCTCTGTGAATGAGCGCTCATGGTACAGGTCTAGTTTGTTATGGGAAAGGTCCAGCACCTGCAGACTAGTCAGCGGCCAGAACTCTGAGCCATTGACTGCCTGTGCGATGCTGTTGTGGCTCAGTCTGAGGCACTGGAGGTGTGAGAGGTTGGAAAACATCTCTGGCTGGACTGTCACCAGGTTGTTCCGAGACAGGTCCAAAGTGAAGTTGAGGCTCCTGCAGCTAGGCATGAAATCTTCAGAGCTGAAGTTGTCCAGTGGAGCTGGAGCAAGGTCCTTAGACCACAGTTGGACCTGCTTCCAGTCATTTGCCTCCCCACTGGTGACTGTCAGGTCTGAAGCTCTACTGATGCGGTTATCTGAAAGATCTACAAAGTGCAGGCCAGGGAAGGCCCCGAAGATGCTGAGCTGGACCTGTTTGATGAAATTCATTTGGAGGTACAGAGTGTGGAGAGAGGGCAGATGGATCAGCGGCTCAAGTGTTTTCTCATTGAGTGAGCGGAAGAAGATGCCATTCATGTTCAGCTCCTGCAGTGAGATCAAGCTCCCAAAGGAGGGTGCCAGATGCAGTTGTGCAAAGGACACCCTCTTGCGGTAATTGAAGGACAGGTTGAGCTTACGCAGCCGTATCAGGCCCTGGAAGGCTGAGGTTTTGGTGATACATTCATAGAGAAAGTTCTCACTGAGGTCTAGCACGGTGAGGTTACCTAGACCTTGGAACCATCTGTGGTTAAGTGTGTAGAGAGAATTGTCCTTCAACACCAGGCCTTCGAGATGACGTAGATGGCTGAAGGTCTTAGGGTACAGTTCGAGAGACCTGTTGGGGCACTCCACACAGGGGTTGCGGGCATGGTCACAGCGGCGACAGTTCCCCCCTACATCAAGCACTCGAAGGGCAGTCAGATTGGCCAGGTCCTCAGGTGCCAGTTTGACAATGTGGTTGTAGGACAGAAACAGGTACTCCAGGCTGGGGGGCAGGTTGCAGGGGACTGCTGTGAGGTTGTTATACTTGAGTGACAGGTGGGTGAGGTTGCGCAGGCTAAGAAGTGCTCCTGGGGCCACCTCCAGTGCCCCACTGCATGGATTCCTGTAGTAGCAGTTGCCATCCATGTATAGAAAGCGCAGGGCATGCAGGCCAGCCAGGCTGGTGTGGTCTAGTGTCAGAATGTTGGTGTGGCTCAGGGTCAGGTTCACTAGGGAACTGGGCAGGGCAGGCACAGTGGTGATGCTGTTGTAGCTCAGGTTCAGATCCTCCAGCGTGGGCACAAGCAGGAAGGTGTTGGGCTCGATGGTCATGTGGCAGGGGAAGTGCATGGGGCTGAGGCCGGTCGGAGGGCAATTCCACTTGAGATTGAGACGCCGCAGGTTAGACAGATGGACAAAGTCGAAGTTATGGAGGTGGTGGATGCGGTTGGAGAGCAAGGATAGGCTGGTGACATTACCATGGGGTGCTGCTGCGGAGAAGTGGGGCACGGACTTCAGGAACAGCCAGTTGCAGTTCACCAGGCCACCCTGCTGGAACTCGCAGGGCAGGAAGGCAGGCAGAGCACCCAGGGCCAGCGCCTCAGCCAGCATTGCAGCCTGCACCAGGAGAGACAGGGGGTGCAGGGCCCTGTGGCAGGGACCCTGTGTGGGGGGACAGGGACTATGTGAGTGTCCAGCCTCAGGTCCACCTCCACCCATTCCACTTTATGGGGTCTTGGAGCAGAGCTTCCAAGTCCCCTCTCTCCAGCGAAGCCCTCCCAGTGAGGTTCCTCCCTGGCTGTTGAACGCCCTTCTCACCCTCTAAGGCTCATAGGGAACCTTAATTTGGTTTCAAACTCAGCCTTTGACTCAGAATATGGACTTAGAATCAGGACATCTAGATTCCTAAGATTTGGAGCTTTTCTACATGACTGAGCCCAGCCAGACATTAGGGCCAGGAGAGGTGGCCAAAAGACCCATTTTCCCCTCCTCTCTTTGGGAACCATTGCTTTTTCCTTCTGAACAATGTGGCAGCTGCTTTCTTCCTTCCAGCCACCCTAAAATCTCCTGTCTTTCCTCCACCAGCCTTCCCCCAACCTCTCCCTTAACACTCTCTCTGACTCAGACTGGCTTCCACCCAGGCCCCTGGCAAGGTGGGCAGCCTAGCTCCTTTGCTCTCTGCCTGCCTCCCTCACTGGCCTGGGAGCCCTCAACAGTTAGGGGTTATGGAACAGAACAGATGAGAGGGATCAAAGGAGCAAAGTGTCAGCCAGAGCTCTGCCCTGGGATCTGACCTGGCACATAGCCTCAATCCCTGCACAGACTAAGGCCTCAGATTTCAGCCTCCTCATCCACCCCACAGAGACGACCTTTTGCTCTGAAGTTTTCAGGGTTCAGTGAATGTCCCCAGGACCATGAGGTAACAGTCCCTTTCACTGCTGCCTGCAGCTGCCAAGCACACCTCCCTCCTCACCCCTTCCCAGGCCATCTACCTCCCCCTGGCCCAAAAACTGCTGTCCTACCATGTTGGAGGGTGAGAGCTTCTCCAGAGGGTCTGGCTGGCTGACTGGGAAGTGACTGTAGGTAAGGGTGCTTCTCACACTTGGGGTCCTTCAGAGAAGAGAGGAAGTGAGAATTTCACTACAGCCTAGATGTTCTCACCCTCACTCCCAACTTGGGGAGGGCAAGTGGGTGTGTAATGAGTCAGAGGCAATTTGCATAGTCAGATGGCAGATAGGGTCTCACCCCTTCCTCTTTCCACCCCCCTTTCAGACTGCCTATAGCCCACACTGGCCTCACATCTGTCCTGTGGTTGATCCTGGGAAGAGTGAAGCTCAAAGCCCAGCCTAAGTTCAGTGAGAGATCAGATTTTAAGGTAGCACCATGCCAGGCCCCTCACCTGACCCAAGAAGGCTCTCATCCTCATGCCTCAGACCCTGACCCTGTTGATACTCAGGATAGTGGCACTCCACCTGCCTTTCCTTGCCCTCAGGGCCCCATCCCGAGAGCTCTGAGGGGCTTCTTGTGCCCAGAGGTAGCCCTTACCACAGCCTTGGAACTCCTTCCAGCAACAGGATTCCCAATTCCCCTGATGCCCCATCAGAACGGAGACCATAGCACTATTCCTGGGGATCCTGAGGCTGGGTGCATTGCTGGCTGATCCTAGCTGATCCTTCCCACTCAGCTCTTTCCATGCTGCCTGTGACTCAGATCAGAACTCAGACTAGTCAGGCTCAAGGCTTCATGGTGCTCTGGGAGCCCCTCTCAAGTCCTATTGGCTCCACATTCAGAATCTGCCCACTGCCCACTGCCCACTGCCTCACATCTACCTGCCTTTCTGCATTCCCAGCATCTCTCACCTGGCTGCCCTGCCCCTGCTCTCATGCCCACAGCCTATTCATATTTAGCCCCTGGAGGGACCTGTTCAGACCTGTCATGTTGGGTCCCTCGTTTGCTCGGATCCCTCCATAGCTGTTTCTGGAATCAAAGTAGTAAATGTCACGGTCCACATAGTAGCCAAAGTTCTATGAGACCTGCCCTTCTTCTCTTTCCCTGATCTCCCTCTCCACCCCTACTGGCTACCTTGTTGCTTCAGACACACCTGTGCACTCTCCTGACTCAGGGCTTTGAATGTGCTTTTTCATCTGCCTGGAAGCTCTGTTCCCAGATTTTCATGTGGCCCTCTCTTGCACCTCCTTTAAGTCTCTGTGCATGTCACCTATAGGAGCACTCCCCATACCTTCAACTCCTCTCCTCCTTTCCCCATTCTATGCTGATGGACCGCGCACCTGACAGAGTGGTACCCCATTGTAACTTCGGGGCCATGATTGGTCCAAGGACGGAACATAAGCTGTTGTACTTTCTGGAATAAACGGGTTCTGCATCTCACTCCTGCAGAGCAGTTTTACCAGCCCCCAGAGTCTGGGTGAAGTGACTCCATGGACCCACTACCCCAAACCCTCGTCCCACAGGACCCCATTCTGTCCTTCCTAAAGACTCCTCGGTACTTTTGTTCCCCGGGACCCCAACTTGTCGGCAGACCCACACAAGACACGACATAAAACAACAGTTGCCCTCTCCATGAAACTCCCTTTTTTTGTTGTTGTTGGTACTGGTGATTGAAACCAGGACAAGTACTCTACCACTGAGCTATATCCCCAGCCCTTTTTATTTATTTTTAAAATTTTGAGACGGGGTCTCACTAAATTGTCCAGGCTGGCTGAACTTGTAATCCTCCTGCCTCAGCCTCCCATTCTCTGACCTTATAAACTTTCCAGTTCAGTTCTGGCTCTCCTGAGCCCCACTACCTGATGTTTTCCTTTTTGTTTAACATGTTTTCAACTGTTAAGACACCCTACTGTTGACTTTCCATGTTTATTGTATACTGTCTGATTCCCCTGCTGGAATGTCCACTTTTTGAGTGCAAGATCTGTTGCATCACCAGCACAGTTTAATGCCCAGCATACAGTAAACGCTCAATGTCTGCTGAAGCAATGGGTCCCCCACACTCAGCTCTGGGCAGGCACAGAGAGGGTATCTCTGAGTGAAGATCTAATGAATGAATGAATAAACAAATGGGATTTACTCTCGGGAGAGGCAAGGCTGCATATCTCCCTTTCCATTCATTCTAGGCCCAAGGTACGAGTCATCCAGCTGGCTCAGCAGTTTAAGGGTATTAGCATTGTCTTCCTGTTCACCAGGTTCAGGATGGGCTTGGACAAACCTCTCCTGGATCCTTGCTATGGTCCCAGCTTCCTCTATAATACTAGGGCCTTTACAGAGGCTGGGATTGTAGCTCAGTGGTAGAGCGCTTGCCTTGTATGCGTGAGGCTCTGGGTTCGATCCTTAGCACCACATACAAAGCAATAAAATAAAGACATTGTGTCCATCTACAACTAAAAAAAAGAAAAAAATGAATACTAGGGCCTTTAGCAGGGACTGGGGAAAAGCCCCAGGGATGGGACACTGTCCTGAGCCAGGAAAAAGGTGAATGAGTCAGCAACACCACATCACAGCCCTGTCCCACCTGTGCCAGGAGCCTCCATCCACTTCTCAGAGACATAGATTAAAGGCCTAGCTCCTGCTGAACCCTAAGTCCCTGTGTTATGGCTTGGACTGAAGTGTCCCCTAAAAGCTCCTGTGTTAATGCAGGAATATTCAGAGGTGATATGATTAGATTATGAGCACGGTAACTTAATGAGCCCATTCTAGTTTGAATGGACTGACTGGGTGGTAACCGTAGGGTAGGTGGGACCTGGCTAGAGGAGGAAGTCACTAGGTCCTGCCCTGGGAGAGTGCGTCTTCCCGTGGCCCCTTCCCCCTCCCTCTCTTCGCTTCCCTGAACAACTTTCCTGTTAGGTCCTTCCCCCATGATGCCCGGCTTCATCTTGGACCCACAGCAATAGAGTCAGTCATCTGTGAACCAAGACCTCTAAAACTGTTAGTCAAAACAAACATTTCCTCTGTTAAGTTATCCTTATCAGGTATTTTTGTCACAGCAACACAAAAACTGATGAAAACATCGGGTTAGGACCAGGAAGCCAGCCTCCCATCTCTAGTAGCCATCCTACCTACCTTAGGGGCAGAAAAGCCACCAAGAGCCGGGCACGGTGGCTCAAGCCTGTAATCCCAGCACTTAGGGAGGCTGAGATAGGAGAATCGCGAGTTCAAAGCCAGCCTCAGCAATGGCGAGGTGCTAAGCAACTCAGTGAGACCCTGTCTCTACATAAAACACAAAATAGGGCTGGGGATGTGGCTCAGTGGTCGAGTGCCCCTGAGTTCAATCCCCAATACCAAAAAAAAAAAAAAAAAAAAGAAAAGCCACCAAGTTTGTGGTAATTTGTTCTAGGAGATATGGGAGACAAAGACACCTAGATCCCCATGTGGTGGTGAAGATGTGCCTGCCTCTCAGGTGGGGATCCCATCAACCTCAGGACTTGTGCCCTCAGATATACAGCTTCTCCCACACTGAGGCTCCATCTAGCAGGCCAACCATTCTCTCCTAAGATGTGAGAGGGCAGTTAGCTGTATGCACAGGGCCACGCAATTCCAAGGGCTAGCAGTGTTCCCTTAGAGCCAGACACAGATGTTGATTTAAAAATATTTTATTCTTTAGAAAATACAGCATTCAACCATCCTGTCCTGCAGTGACCCCTGCTCCAGCCCCAACCGACCCCACCCACTGTGGTCAAAGGCTTCTGGATTGTGCTGGGACCCCAGTCTCAGATCCTCTGGAGGCCAGGTTCATGACAGGTCCCTTGCCCAGCCCTTGTGAGCCAGCCAGGCAGGGCCCCCAGATGCCCTGGGCACACAGATGAGAGGCAGGGTCAGCAATGGGGAAGGGTCACAAAATGCCAACCCAGTGACCCTTGGAAGCTGCAAGTGTGTTCAGCCACCAGCTTGCCTGACCCACAGGAAGCACTTCTCTGGAGCCAAGGTGAGAAAGAGGAAGGTACAGGGAGTGGCGAGGTAGGCGACTCCACAGCTCACTCACTGGCCCAGCTCTGATCCAGCCACCTAGCTGTCGTCCCCATTCTCGCCAGGGCCCCTGATGAGACGCTTGTGGCCCCGCTTGCCCCCAGGGCCCTTGGGCTTGGCGAATGCCTGCTTGAAGGCGTGTTGCTTGGGGTGCACCTCGTCGTAGAGGAACTCGGCCGTCAGCTCTGCCCCATCACCAATCTCAATCTGTGTGGGGCAAGGCCGCAGTCAGCCCAATGACTCTGACACACATCGCCATTGGTGACTTCCACTCTTGGGCATCCTTTTGATCTCTCATCTCAGCCCTAGAGTTTCCTTGTAGATCCCCACTAGGAATGCCACGCCCAGGAACACAGAGCCTGGAACCTGCTACTCTGCTTACCTGGGTCACCCCCTTCCCTCCCCCTAGAACCAGTGAATGTTGTCCTGGTGGCCAGGGCTTGGGATTGTCTGTGCCACCTGTACTCTAGGCAGCCTTGGGCAGTGTAGGCTGCCCTGGACCTCAGGTTCCCATCCATCCATGGTAGCAACAAGTCCTGCTATGCTACCGACTCAAGACTCTAATGCTCCTGTGGAAGATGGGGTAACAAGACCCTGGGGATAGCCACACACCTTCTTGGAGATCTCCAGCTGGAAGTCCTGCTCTACAGAGTCAAGGAGGCGGCTCTTACAGCTGGAGTAGAGCATGCGCTCTTTGATGCTGCATTTATACCCCGGCATGGAGTAGATGAACACTGGAGGAGGACAGGGAGGGGAGACCACGAAGGCCAAGCAACCTGTGAACATCCACCCCCACAGCAGGCCCACCCAGCTGCAAGCCAGTGCTATTCCTGCCCAGCACACATCAGGGGCCCTGCCGTAGCCACTCACCCACAGACTCAAGGGGGTCACCCTCATGGGTGTGCTTATAGAGGAAGAAGTGGTAGCGGGCAGCATCTCGGGGCACCCGTGAGGGCAGCTGGGCCACATCTGTGGGCTCTGTGTGTACCAGCTCGATGGTCTCCCGCTCCAGGTCCAGCTTCTGCGAAGGGTCAGGGAGACATGAGGGTACCATCTACCCAAGAGGAACCCTGCTGGCAGGTAGGAGCCTGCTCGTGATCTCCCTCCCCAGGGTTCTCTTCCTCATAGCTATACCTCTATGGGGGTCAGTCTGAAGAGGCACTACTGGGCCCAGCCCCAATGGTGCCCCTTTGAAGGTTGCTAGAGAAGGAACTCCCCTGAACGGCAGTGAATGGAGTAGTGTGGATAGTCTCAGGCTCAGGGAGGCACCAACCTTGGGCCAGCCTGTCCTCAGAGGCACAGCCTCTATGGGAAGCATTCTGGAAGGGGCACTCTAATCAATGGGGCAGAAGGACCCTGTCTGGGAAAAACAGGTGGTCAAGAGGGCTGCAGAAGCCAGGCGCGGTGGCTCACGCTTGTAATCCCAGCACTTAGGGAGGCTGAGACAGGAGAATCACGAGTTCAAAGCCAGCCTCAGCAATGGCGAGGCACTAAGCAACTCAGTGAGACCCTGTCTCTACATAAAACACAAAATAGGGCTGGGGATGTGGCTCAGTGGTCGAGTGCCCCTGAGTTCAGTCTCCAGTACCAAAAAAAAAGGGGCTGCAGAATGAGTCTGGAATAGGAAGGGGCTCAGGGCTTAGAAGTCAGTGAGTCCAGGGGTGGGTACATGTGGAGGATGAAAGGGAGCAATGGGTCCACAGCAGTACCCATGTGGGCAGGCAGGGGACAGGAAAAAAAAGAGTATATCCATGTATACCTGGTGGCTATATCTAATGAAGGAAACAGGGAGGGACAAGGAGGACAGTGTGTTCCCACAAGCGTGTGGAACAGCTTAGGCTGGTGGGAACAGGGGTTCTGTGCCCATTCTGTGTATGAGCAGGAGTAGGGGTAGGGCACACTGTCCCATGCGTGCGCAAGGGCAGGACCATGCACCCACCAGCTGGATGTAGTTGATCATCTTCTGCTTGAGTTGCTGAAGTGCCCTCTGGGCCTCAGGCTGCAGGGGGAAGGCGAGGCCCTGCAGGGTCTGGTGCTTGCTTTCCACGCTGATCTCTGTCTTCACCTGGGGGGCAGAGCAATGATGAAGGAGACCCTCACCTGCCCAGCCCACGAAGGAGCACAGGCTCTCAGCACATGTGACCCAGCACACCCACCTCGTTGATACGGATCTGCTGGAGCTCTCTCTCAGCTGAGGTCAGCGGAGCAGGTGCAGCACAGGATGATAGGTGTTTCTGGTACCCAGCAAAGGAGAGGTCATCCTGGGAGGCATAAGTGGGCACCTTAGCTAGGCTGGAGGAAGCCCTGCCCAGCACCTCAGTTTAAGCTCCTGGACTGCCGGACTCCCAGCCTTCCCATTTCACCCCAAGGCTGGCACTGGCTTTCTCTGCAGCCCTTCACAGGCCCAGCCCCCATGATCCTGGCCTCACTCTAGCCTAGGTGGCTACCTTCACTGTTCCGAAGAGTTCATCCTTGATGTGGCCGCCCCCAAACTCCTTCTTCACTGTGGCCCGCGTCGCTGCGTACAGCATCTTCAGCCGCACCTGAGGGGTGGATGCCAAACTGTGAGACCCCTGTGGGCAGGTCTGCCTTTCCAGGAGCAGGCAGGAGGCTGTAGAAGAGGACCTTTTCAACTCAATGTGTGCGCACATCCAACAGGGAGCTCAGCATAAAGGTGAGGGTGCAATAGTGGATCCTGCCAGCAGAGGGAGCCCTGATCCAGCTCAACCTGATGTCACTCACAGGGCTCTGGGACCTCAGGCTCCAAGCACAGGACCTTGTCCTGTTGCTCTCTGGGACAAGACCTGACATGCCTTCCATAGAATCCCACTCAGACTCAGCTGCCCTCCCCATTCTCCCACTGAGCCTGGGGCTAAACGGGTCCCTGGTACTCACCGGAGAATTATCAGGTGACCAGGCAAGGAAGATCCATTCGAATCCCTGAGCATTCTGTGAGTCGAGGCGGAACAACAGGTAGCAGGGCTGCTGGGAATCCAGCAGTGGAAGCACAGCCCTGTCGTAGTCCTGGTCCCAGCGACCCACTGGCTCCTGTGAGGCACCCAGCACGAGCTGCTCTGGGGGCAGAGGCCGGGTGAGCCAGAGTAGCTAGCCATCTCTCACCTCCACCTCTGTCTGTGGACTCTGTCCTCTGCATGTGGCTTTCTGAGTTAACTCCAGACCTGCTGGCTACTCCACCCTACTTTTCTTGGAGCCCCCAAATCTTCAAAGTATAAAATTGTGTCACTTGATCAGTGGGCGAGTGAATGAACGAGGGCAAAGCTGCCACCTAGAGGCTGCTCTTTCTACCCCACCCCACCCCCAACAGATCACCCAACACAAACCACATGAAGACACAGCCATGTGACCACAACCAGCAATTATGTGGCTCCCTCACAACACCCATGCATGTGAGTACTCACTCTGTCCCCACACTATAGGCAAGGCACACTGCTTAGTGCACGGTCCCCACCGTACACCTCCTGCTCCCCTCCTCCCTAAGCCCAAGGTTACAACAGAACCCCAGCACACCCCTCTTGGGACGAGTATGCTGGAAGAGGTGATGCCACAGACCCAGGCCATAGGGATCTGCAGGGACAAAGACATCTGGAGAAGAGGAAGGCAGGACTCAACGCCAGACACTGTAAACAGGTATCTTGCTGCCACCCCCAACTGTAGTTCCCTCCCCTCCAAGTCACAAACCAATAGCAGCCAACTTCTTAATGCCTGGGCTCATCAGGCCTGTCACCTCCCTGGCTGATGCAGAGTGGCTGAAGTGGGCATCAGGCCACCCTTGTGGGCTGGTATCTCACAAATAGCCTCCTGACACCCACAGGTGTAGGTTAGAGGAAGAACTGAGGCAAAGGGGCAATCTCAGCTTGACCAGAGGACCTAGTACCTCACCACCACGCCCTCCTAATGCGGCAAGGGGTCCAGCTGCCTGGGAGCCCCAACATGCCAGCTTCCTCACCTGCCCACACAGAACTCATATGGGATCAGGGTTGACAGCCAGCAGTCACAAGCTGAATGGGCTCCAACAGCATTGTTAACATTGTTATTCATGTTTTCAAACGAGGAATTTCACATACAAAGTGAAAGTCATAGCTTCTCTAGAAAAATCAGAAGCTCCAGCCACACTCAGTTGGAGTGTGGACACTTGTGGGCATTCCTAGGTACTCCAAAACTGTAATATAGAATTGGGATAAACTGGGCATGGTGACGCATGCCTGTAATCCCAGAGGCTCTGGAGGCTGAGCAGGAGTATCGAGAGAGTTCAAAGCCAGCCTCAGCAATTTAGCAAAACCCTAAGTAACTCAGTGAGATCCTGTCTGTGAATAAAATACAAAAATAAGGCTGAGGATGTGGCTCAGAGGTTAAATGCCCCTGTATTCACTTCCCAGTACCAACCAACCAACAAACAAACAAAAAACCCGGATAAGAGCCCACCTAGAGATTCTTCCTGCTTAAGATCTTATTACATCATGTCTGAGGATCACAGCCAATGAGTACAGCTATCTTTTTAAGGGTGGGAGGCTGTGGCCTGCTGCCCAGGCCCTTACTCATGAGCTACCTCATGACTTTCATCCAGTCTCTGAGGGCATCTGAATTTGGAGACCCTGAAAAAAGCCCAGCACAGTCATGGTCCTAAAGCCTGGGGTCAACTCTGGGTCTGGACAGCGTCTACTAAAGTGAGCTGAGCACCAAACCTGTTTGGGAAGCCCCTCAAAGGCACAGTAGAGCAGGCTACTGAGGGCTGCAAGGACCCCTGGGGATCCAGCCCATGCCCCATCTGTTCACCTTACTGACAGGGATAGTCCCTCGGCACCGAGGGAAGAGGAGAGGAGTCCTTTACTTCCAACACCCCAATTCAGCTCCGTGTCCAGGTTGAGGCCTTGCCAAGCATGGAATCCCCTCATCCTGCCCTCAGAATGGGCTGTACACAAGTCCCTTCTCCTCATTATGGGGCTTCTTCCCACAGGAAGAGCCTTGGCATCTCCTTAGGTCTCTCTACGGCCAGCAGCCAAGCCAGAACAGGCCTGCCGACCACAAACAGATGGAGGTGGGTGGCACTAGCCATATGCAGCAGTGCTTGGACTCTCTCACCCCCTGACCCCTGCCTGCTCAGCCCAGCACTTAGACTAGGTCCATCTCAATACCCACACAGCCTCTGGGGAGGCCGCACAGGACCCCAGGACAGATGTTTGCATAACAGGGGTGATAACCATGCCCACCTCGTGCTCCCCTCTGAGACTCCTTTGTGTGAGTGGCCTTACCCTCACTTCCCTGTTTCCTCAGGGAAACAGGTCCTGAGGGGCCCAGAGGCCAATATCCACTTCCTTCCCACTCCAGAAGCAATTAGGTCCAGCCTCTAACATATGCCCTAGCTCGTGGGGGGCACTCACCGTCCTCAATGACAACTTTGATGAGCCGAATGGAGCCAGCCCGCGCCTTGGCAAAGAATTCCTTCAGCTCCTCAGTGGCTACAAGAACAAGAAACATAGTGGGGGATGAGCAGGCAGAGTAGACAGGGACACGTTTGGGGCCTGCTCTGTCCTGCGGGATCTGGTGGCTGAGTTAGGAACCGGGTTAAATACAGCCCCGCCATGTGACTGGGAACCTGAGATGGCCACTGAACACAAGCTCCCAAATTTAGCCAGCAGAAGTGGCAGGCGGGTGGCCTGCTGCCTGGGATTGCTCTGGTGATGGGGAGGGGCAGGCAGGGACTGGACAGCCCACCCAAAGATGGGGCAGACTCTAGGCAAGCTAGGCCAGCCAGAATGAATGACCTCACCTGTCCCTTGCTCCCATGAAGGCCAGCAGTGGGATGGCCTGATACACTCTAAGCACTGTGGAATCCACAAGGAATCCACAGACAAATGCCACCATTATGTCCATTCACATACATGTACACACACATCACATGTGCTAACTCACTAAATCCAGCATGTGTGAATATAAAACATACATATAATGCAGAGAGGGACATAAATGCAAATACCCTTGTCCATGAACACACGCTCAACTGGTCAAACGTAAATGGATATACATATTTAGACATCAGAACGTGCTCGCAGATATAATTCCTAGCTTGCTAACAAACACGCAGGCAGGCAACTTCTGAGTTTGGCTAAGACAGTGTGTAGGCAAGAGGATTACAAAGCACATACAGAAACACAGAGACATCTTTTCACAGAGGCATGCACATGCAGTTCCAGCCCTCCAGCCAGGCTGCCTCATGCTGAGGAGGCCCTATGGACCCACTCCCAGCCCGGCACAGCTCCGCCAGGGACAACAAGCTCTCCTTGACCCTCCGACAGTAGGGAAGGGTTCCTGGAGGAGTAGTAGCTCCCAGGAAAGAAATTCCATTTTGGATCTTAGGCTGCAGAGCTGGAAGGTGATAGCCAGTGACCAAGGAAGGAACCAAGTGCAGAGATATGGATCATCGTTAGAGCTAGAGAACCATGAGTAATCTCAGAACCACTAGTGGTAGTGGATGGGGAAACTATGGTCCAAGTGGGGAAGGGCCCTGCTTTGGTATTTGGGTGAGCAGGGCCAAGCCAGCATGACCTTGAGGCTGCCCAGGGGTCAGGAGAATTCCCGCAGGAACACAGCTGGAGGGCTGAGGTCAGAGAATATTTATAGGGCCTGGACTGGGCAGCTCAGGGGCAGCAGGAGGCGGGGGGAGGGGGGCTTTAAGAAAACAAACTGGTCATGACCTCAGGTGCCCCCTCCTCCTCAGTGACCCTGTGTCACAGGGTAAGCAGAAGCTCAACTGAGCCCAGCAACCTCCTGGTGTTGAACTGCATGCAAGGGGACACAGCCCCTCTGGGCCAGGACAGGACTTCCCGACAGCAGACCACAAGCAGTTTCCTGAAGCTTCAAGCCTGGTATTAGGGCTTTCCCTTAGCTGTGTGACCCCTGACTTCTCTGAAACTCAACTTCATCTGTAAAATGGAGATAATACCCCCACGCTCCAGAGACTGTAGTGAGGAGTAAATGGGACAAAGTGCTCAGGAATGGGGCCTCTTTTAATAACAATTTTTACCCAGCAGCTCCGGAGGCTGAGGCAGGGGGATTGCAAGTTCAATGCCAGCCTCAGCAACTTAGTAAGGCCCTAAGCAACTTAGCAAGACCTTGTCTCAAAATATTAATTAATTAACAAGAGCTGGGGATATGTCCGTGGTTAAGTGCCCCTCCTGGTGCTTAAAAAAACACAACAGGGCTGGGATTGTGGCTCAGTGGTAGAGTGCTTGCCTGGCATGCGTGAGGCACTGGGTTCGATCCTCAGCACCACATAAAAATAAATAATGATATTGTGTCCATCTACAACTAAAAAAAAATTAAAAAATTTAAAAAACACAACAACCAAATTTTACTACTCTAAGTATAGCAGGGCAGGCTGTGCTAAGCTGCTCCTTCTATTTGCTCAGACCTTGGGAGGGGGACCAAGAAGCTTCCCTTCAGAGAGGTTGACAAGCCCCTTCTAGTGTTACCAGGACAAACTGACACCCCAGCAGGGGAAGACATCCCTTCCTACCCCACCCCAATGCCTCCCCAGACACCATCAATAATCCAGAGGCCAGGCCTGGGATATCTGAGCCTTTATCATCAAAGATTCATGACCCCCCGCCCCTTGCCCACCCTCCCAACTCCAATGAGCCTCAGGTTACCGTCCCTCCACTGCCAGGCTGAGGTCAGCAGACCTATATCTATGGCCAGGACAGGGCTGGTGGTACTCCAGGGTAATTTCTCCTGCTACCTCTTCAGGACTGAAATGGGAAGAAGGGCTGTTCATAGGTAGAAGGAGGGCTGGGGACAGCCCAATCCCCAGTATCCCCTAGGCAGCCCTGTGTCTGTATAGGAAGTGAAGGAGCCAGGCAGATCCCAGGCCACAGGAGCTGCCAGCAGGGGACAGGAGGACTGCTAACTTCTGAAGATCTTCTTTGCTGCTGGAGGCCACAGCTATGACCAAGCAAAGGGGAAGGAAGGGGCAGGCCAGGCAGCAGATCCCCCTGTGGGGCTGAGTTATGAAGCCACCCTTCCAACTCCTCCTGGAGATAGGCTGGCCCACCTGTCAGGAGGCTGGCCTTGACCCAGGCCCATGTATTCTCTGGTCCTATGGGGAAAGGGGGGTCAAGTGAGGGTAGTGCAAGGGAAACCCTTTCTGGGTAGGCCAGCCACCAAGTGGCCACAACCACAAGCCACAAACCAGGATTCAGGCAGTTTCATGGTGGTAGCCCTGGGCAGGGGATCGTGGTGTGGTGGCAGGAGTGGCTGATGGCCAAAACCACCAAGCTGTCTGAGTAAGCAGCCTGAGCCCTCGCCACAGGCCAGGGAGCCCTCCCAGGCCAGTGGCAGATGGGGACACTGAGGCCTGGAGGGTCAGGGCACCTGGCTCCCAGCCATTACTTCTCTCCCAGCCTATCCAAGGAAGAAACTGGGGCCCCTGGTGGGAGGGGTTTTATGTGTGATACTCTGGGCCATAGAAGCTTACTGGGGATGAAAATGGGGATGGGAGCTGGCCTGGATTCTCTAGGGCCAGGACCTCCCCCCAAAATCTGCCCATCTGGGCCTTCTTCTCTTCCTCCAGCTTAAAGCTGGGACTTTCCAACCCTGGCTGGGGCAGACTAGAGAGGTCACCATGGAAAATGCCAGGGCTGGGGCAGACTAAAGGGATCACCATGGAAAAATGGAAAGGAGGTCAGAGGTCAAGGTCAGATTGGCAACTCTCTCCATGCCACTTAGAGGGCCCTATCAAAGGTTTTCCCCAGCTTAGCCTGCAAGAGTGTGAGGGTCTTGAGAGGAACAAAGGTCAGGACCCTCTCCTCACGCACATTCACAAATCCATACAAGTCATGAGACACATCTGCTGCATGAAACCATGGTAACAAATGCACACTGAGATGCATACCAATTGTGCACACACCGACACCCACAGACATGTGCACACTGTCACGAAACACTGATGTCTAAGATGGTCCCATGCCACGTACAGTGTCCAAACAGCCACTAGGGCATGTACATGAATGATCCTAAATGTGCACAAGCAAGTCACATCCAGATGTGCACACACGGAACTGTATACAGAGGACATGTGCACATCCGTGTATGCTCCGCCAGATGTGCACATCCGGGTACACCCACCCCCAGAAAGGAACAGAAATACACAGACCCGCACACACAAGAACATCCACCCCAATGGGTACATTGGTATTTCCATCCCAGCTGTGTAGGTATACACAGCTGTGTACCCTCTCAGCATGCACAGCAAGTCTGTACTCCCCCAGATATGCCCATCCTAAGCGACTGGCGGCTACAAAGGAGAACAGGAAGCTTCCCCCTGCTGATGCTAGGAGGAGGAAGGGGCCGAGAGCAGGAAAGGGGGCGCAGCCCAGAGCCGAGCCCCTGGAAACTCCGCCTGTCCGTCAACCACCCTCACCGTGGATGCCCGTCTGGTGCGTCATGGCTCCGCGTTCCGCTCGCCCGCGCCGTCGGAGCCTTTCGCTTGGCCCTGGCCGGGCTCCGCTTGCCTGGACCCGGAGGAGGAGGATGTGGCGGCAGCCGCCGAACCTCGCGCAGCTTCCCGGGCGGTGCCGCAGGACCCGCCCCCAGCGGCGCCCCGCCTCCGACGGGCGAGGCCAGGAGGGCGGGGACTCGGGGCCGCGCGTGCGCGCAGCAAGTCCACAAGGGTTGTTGGGCAGGTTGACGGGTCTTGCGCGCGTGTGTGGCACCGAGAGGGGCCTGCGTCTGCGGGAGTGGGGGTGAGGAGGGGTACGTGGGCGGTGAGTCGAATCCGTGTGTGCAAGTTGGAGAGACTGTCCGCCCCTGTCTGGGTAGACTTGTAAATAGGAACAGTTCCGCACTCACTCCAGTTTGTGACCGGAAAAGGGGTCAGAAGGTAAGTGAGAGCGTGCATGATTGTGCGGGGATCCCATACGCAGGCGACGTTTCCTGAGCGCATTTCGCGGGGCATTGGGCCCATTAGGATACAGGCCTAGGCCGTCCAGTGGGAGCCCAGACCCACCTTCTACCAGGCGGCCAGAAAATGAACAGGATCTGTAGTGGCGAGAGCCCTACCCAGAGAATGTGAGATGACCTTAGAAGGAGGCGAAATTTTGGTGGAATCTTGAAGGAGAGAATGTGGTGACCCAACAGAGCAGACGGAAAAGTTTTCTGAGAAGGAACTGCACGTGCAAAGGTCCAGAGATTAAAGGAACCTGGTGAGTCTGAGGAACTTCCAACTCTTAATGAACTTGTCTCCATACCTAGCAGCCTTTCCTTTCGGGCTTCGGAACTGACTGCTGCTATCAGCCAATCAACATATTATATTTTGCAGGCTCCTGTTATTGAGTCAGGGGTGAGCACATGACCCCCGCTTATCCAGTCAGACTCTCTTCAGTGACTTCTTGGATGGGAAGATTGGAAAAGAAGCCTCCTTTTTTGGGTTGGGGTCGCTGAGACATGATGATGGATGTGTGGCCTGCCTGGTATCTGATAGTCTTTGTATCACATTTAACTACTACATGCTAGGCACATTTATTTAATCCTGTTGACAGCCTCTGAGATAAATGTTATTGGCTCCATCATACAGATGAAGACTTTAAGATTTGGAGAGATGACTTCATTTGGTCACAAGGCAGTGAGTGTGCTCAAAGACCTTAGATGCCTTTACTGGAGAAGTTGGAACAAAGGATGGAAAGTTCTGTTTAGCAGTTACCCTTTTCCCCTTCATCTCTTATACTATATGAAGAGAATCTCCTGGGATATTGGGGTTTGAGTCCTGTTCTGCTCAGCTTAAGATCTGGGATGTGGGCAAGGACCCCAGAGGCCAGCAGAGTACCAAAGCAGGTTCTGCCTTCCTGCTGAGATCTGGTTTCAGGTAGAAAGATGAGAAAGCTGCATACACATGTCCCTCAAATGAGTCCAGGGATGAACAGAGACTTCAGGGGTAGACTAGTTGCCCCTATTTTTCTGATGTTTCTCAACACAAACACATAGCTATTGAGATTATTATAACAGTTTTTTTCAGGTGGTCAAAGAGTTAAGTGTTAAAAAAAAAAGTAATATGTTGGATGCAATGATGCACACCTGTAATTCCAGCAACTTGGGAGACTAAAGCAGGAGGATTGCAAGTTCAAGGCTAGCCTCAGCAATTTAATGAGGACCTAAGCAACTTAGTGAAACCCTCTTTCAAACTAAAAAATTAAAAGGGCTGGAGAGGGCTGGAGTTGTAGCTTAGTGGTAGCGCGCTTGCCTAGCACATATGAGGCACAGGGTTCAATTCTCTGCACCACATTAAAAAAAAAAAAGGAATTTAAAAACTCTAAAAAAGGAGGAAGTGGCTAGGAATATGGCTCAGTGGTAAAACACCGCTGGGTTCAATCCCCAGTCCAAAAAGAAGAAAAATACTGAAGATGGAGAACATTATGCTAAGTGAGATAAGCCAGACTCAGAAAATCAAGGGTTGAATGTTTTCTCTCATATGTGGAAACTAGAGCAAAATAAGGGAAATAAAGTGGTGGTAGGGGATCATATATCATAAAGGTATAGGGAAGATCAATGGAGTAGAAGAAGGAGAACAAGAGAGAGGGAGGAAGAATGGAATTAACAAAATCATGTTATATGCATATATAAGTATACCAAGGGAATTTCTTTATATATAGAAAGTATTAATCAAATAAATTAGCAAGAGGAAAATCAGAGTAGAAGAAGGAGAATAGAGGGAGGGAGGGAGGAGGGAAAGGAAAGGGGCCAGGGGATTGAAATCAAATTCCTTGATTTTGTCAAAATGTGCCCATTTGTGTAAAGGAAGGGGAGAGGAGGAGAGATTTTATACACACACACTTTTTACTGAATTCTTCAACATCTCTGGAAGGATCCCCAATAAATTAGTCATATCAGAGGTCTCTGGGGAGAAGAAAGGGGTGTGGGGAAGACTTGCTGCTAAATACTTTTATACTTTGTGAATTTCGAGTCTTGTGAAAATATTAAGTTTAAAAAATTAAATCTTACTAAAGAACAGATATGGAACAGAATAAAAGCTACTTTCATTGTGAGTGGAAAAAATGGGGAACGAATCTTTCTTCCTAGCTGGGCGCGGTGGTGTACTCCTGTAATTCCAGCACTTTGAGAGGCTGAGACAGGAGAATCTCGAGTTCAAAGCCAGCCTCACCAATGGTGAGGTGCTAAGTAACTCAGTGAGACCCTGTCTCTACGTAAAACACAAAATAGGGCTGAGGATGTAGCTCAGTGGTCGAGTGCCCCTGAGTTCAATCCCTGGTACCCCAAAAAACCCAAAAACTTTTCTTCCTTTTTCTTGCTCTTACCCCCCCAAGTTGGCTGGGGAGAAGCCTCTGGCCAGAAGGGGCCAGATTTGAGTTTATTGGAGCAATTGGGAGAAGGCTGTCAGTGGGAGTGAGGAGTTTATGTTGCCCTGGAAGAGCCCTGATCAAGAGTGAAGACAAATTCATCCTAAAAGATCTCATCCTCTATTTCAGATACTAGAGAGAAAAGAGCCTAGAAGCTTCTGGAAAGAGAAAGGGGGCAAACACAGGCCAATCTAAAAAATGAGAAGGACATTGGATTTCAGCAGTAGCAGTGGCAACCAAAAGATAGTTAATAGACATAGAATTCTAAGTCCAAATAGCAGTCAAAAGCAAGGGGAGGGAGGGGTATGGTGGTGCATGCCTGTAATGTCAGTGACTCTGGAGGCTAAGGCAGAAGAATTGTAAGTTTGAGGCCAGCCTCTTCAATTTAGGGAGACCCACACACACACACACACACACTCCAGCAACTTAGCAAGACCCTGTCTCAAAAAATAAAAAGGGCTGAGGGTGTATGTAGTGGTAAGGGACCTCTGGGTTCAATCCCTAGCACCTCCCCCAAAATGGGCTGGATTGCAGTTTAGAAGTAGAGTGCCCCTAGGTTCAATCCTCAGTATCTGGGGTGGAGTGGAGACGGGGAGAAAAAGCAAAGGCAGAATTACAACCCTTTGAGACTTGCAAGGACCCAGGAAATTACCTCTCTCAGAAATTTATTGTAGGATGTGCTTCAGCAAAATGAGAGAATAAACCAAAAGAGGCAGGCTTGGGCTCCAGGTAAAAACAGGTGCCTAGTCTAGGGGGACAGGAGCTTGGATGGCACTGAGGGAACACTCAGACCACTTTAGAACAGAGAGGATGGGATTACCACAGGGCTGCATATGGCTCTGAAAACAAAAAGATAAAGTGGACATCTGGCTACTCATGATATTTGCCCAGAGCTGTGAAATGACTTGGGACAGGACTTTCTCACCCACTCTAGGTAAGTCCAAGACAATGGGTTGGGGAATAGAGTGAGTTGTTCCTTCCTTCCAGTTTTATACTTTAAAAGCCTCTGAAACACCAGGCACGGAGGCATATACCTCTAATCCCAATGACTCTGGAGGCTGAGTCAGCAAGAGGATCTCAAGTTTGAGGCTAGCCTCAGCAACTGGATGAGACCCTGCCAACAATTAAAAAAAAAAAAGGACTGGAGATGAGCTTCGTGGTAAAGTGCCCCTGGGTTCAATCCATACACAAAATCTCATACATATAAGCCTCGAGTCAAGCTAAGGTTTTGGCCCAGTGGTAGAGTGCTTGCCTAGCATGTGCAAGGCACTGGGTTCGATCCTCAGCACTACATAGAAATAAAAGTATTTTAAAAAAGCCTTGAGCCATCTACTGGCAGGGGTGAGGGGTGACTCCACATACTGTCTCACTTTGGGTCTCTGGTCCATTTCTTTCTCAATAAAAGAAATAGCCGGGCGCGGTGGCACAAGTCTGTAATCCCAGCACTTAGGGAGGCTGAGACAGGAGAATCGTGAGTTCAAAGCCAGCCTCAGCAATGGCGAGGTGCTAAGCAATTCAGTGAGACCCTGTTTCTACATAAAACCAAAAAGAGCTGGGGATATGGCTCAGTGGTCGAGTGCCCCTGAGCTCAATCTCCAGTACCAAAAAGTAAAAGAAATGACAAGTGTCCTTAATGGTAATTTTCTATGGCTTTGTCCCCACCCCCTTGACAGCTGGATCAAGCACCATCTGTCATTACTTCCACTATCATCACAGTGGGGGCTCAGTAGGACAGTGCCTGGCTCATCTCCATTAACACTGCTCCTGTGCCCGGTGTGGGCTTGGCACACACAGTAGGGTAGTAAGTTAGCTACCATGTTGCTCTGGAACGGTCTCATCTGAGGGAATGGGTGTTGGGCACAGTTCTTTGCCCTAAGAACCCTCCTCCTAGGGCTGGAGGAACTGGAGTTGCTTGGAGGAAGTGGGACTAACCAAACACGATCCTGGGCTTGGGAGTGGAGGTGAAGGTAGGTACTCCTTATAGCCATCCATGGGGGCTCTGGGCTGTGAGGCCTTAGGGACTTTGAGTTTGCTTCTTGGAGAAGGAAAGAGGAAGAGAAATCCCTTGGGGGTGGAGGTGGTTTGAGTCTAATGCCCTGTCAGAAAGGAAACAGCACAGCTTAAGGCATCAGACTTCCCCTCTGTGGGCCTCAGAGTCCTCCACTACAAAATAGAAAGAGCAGTCATGCACAGGGTGTAGACTTAAGTGACAAGGTGCTCTTAAAATGTTAATATAAAAAGGGAAACTGCTGCTGACCCCATGGTGATAGCTAGCCAGGAATTAAGGAACTGAACTATCTTGTCTTCAGCCCAGATGAAAGTCTTTCACCCAGTTCTGAACTCTAACCAGCTGGAGCCTTTAGGGGCACCATGGACTTGCCTTTCAATTCCCTTTCATCCCCTAGTGAAGATCCTGTTGTCTGTCCGGAGAGGACAGCTTAATTGGAGGAGCAGGAGAAGCAGCCACTTGGGAGACTAGCCTCTGGGGCAGGAGCAGCCTTTCAGGGTGGAGAAGGCCTGGATGACCACTAACTTCCATCTGGGGGTGGAGAGATGCCAGGCTGGGTGGGTGAGGAACAGAGGCCTCCTGAACAAACACTAAGTTCTTACACACACTCAATGTGTCAATCTGACCCTTCCAAGGACATCCTGTCCCCATCTTCCTTTTGCGCAAGGTACCCGCCCAGCAGAAGGAGGCTTGAAGCTCTGCGGTGGACAGGGGCCCAGCACCTACTCTGAATGACTCCATGGCACCTTGGATAGAGGGAGGGACTTTCCCTTCTCAAAGGCTAGTGCTCTACAAGTGTGGGTGAACGTGCGATCCTGCTGTTGCTGTGTGACGCACGCAGGCGACTTTCTCTCTCTAGGCCTCAGTTTTCTTGTCTGTAGAGTGGGACTGATAACAAACAGCGTTTGCTTCTTAAAGGCGTCTGGAGGATCCACAAGTCCAGAGATCAGGGTGAGCATAGACTTCAGGCCGAAGGTGGGGTTGGGTGCATCTCCGCCCCGCCCCCAGCCCACTTCCTCCTCCCAGGGGCGGTCCCACCCAGCCCGGCGGGCCCGCGCTCTGCGGGCAGTCCCCTGCCGCCACGCCATGTCCGCCGGCTGGTTCCGGCGCCGCTTCCTGACTGGGGGTCCACTCCCCGCCCCGCGGCCGCCGGGGCCGCGCGCCAGTCCGGTGCCCTACCGGCGGCCGCGCTTCCTGCGTGGCTCTGGCTCCAGCCCAGGAGTCGCCGACGCCTCGCGCCGTTCAGACGCCCGGCCAGTGCGCAGCCCAGCGCGGGGCCGCACGCTGCCCTGGAATGCAGGCTACGCCGAGTGAGTGCCCCCAACCCAGGATACTCTTGACCCGGGATTCCCCACCACGGGCACCCGCTTTATCCAGTTGGGGGCTTCTCTGCTGACTTAGAAAACAGGCTAACCCGAGTGAGTGACCCCCCCACCCCACTTGTAGATAACCCTTTCGTGTCCTCAATTAGTGACTCCTTATCCTACTCCAGCGTTTTCTTTGGGTCTCCAACTTCCCTAAGAGAAGAGTCGAGGTGGAGAACGGCTTGCATCCCAAGGCTTCCAAGATGAGGCCGGGAGACTTGTAGAATTCCAGCATTCTGGGATTTGGGAATCTCAAATTCTCACCCCGCCGCACACATCTCACCTTTGGTTATATGGCCTATGCTGTATGCAACAGCTAAGATGGGGCAGGGGATAGGAAAGGGAACCCTTGATCTCTCTAGACAATTCACCTTTACTTCAGCCCTGGTTCAACAGATAAGACTTCAGAAAATCTGAGCCTTGACTTTCATCTTAGTCACAAAGCCATCTAAACTAGGAAACTTAAATCATAGTTGTCCAGGTGTTTGTCAGGAACAACACCCAGGAGCTGCTGCCCCTTTCTGGGGTCTCTGTGCCCAAGGGGACAAAAGGTATGTCACTGACCTGACCACTTTCTGGCCTCAGGATCATCAATGCAGAGAAATCTGAGTTCAATGAGGATCAAGCTGCTTGCGGGAAGCTGTGCATCCGGAGATATGAGTTCGGACCTGAAGAGGATCGAGAATGGCTGACTCTGTGCCCAGAAGAGGTAAGTGCAGCCAGGTCTGAACCTTTCTTATAAGCTGGGACCAGGGTATACAGGCTGAGGCTCTTCCCTTGCTACCCATATCCTAGTGCAAGGTGGAACAGGGGGAAACTGGGGGAGCCAGGCAGAGCCTGACATGGAGGCCCTTCCTGTGCAGTTCTTGACGGGTCATTACTGGGCACTGTTTGATGGGCACGGTGGTCCTGCAGCAGCCATCCTGGCTGCCAACACTCTGCACTCCTGCCTGCGCCGGCAGCTGGAGGCCGTGGTAGAAGGCATGGTGGCTGCTCAGCCCCCCATGCACCTCAATGGCCGCTGTGTCTGCCCCAGTGATCCCCAGTTTGTGGAAGAAAAGGGCATCAGGGCAGAAGATTTGGTGATTGGGGCCCTAGAGAGCGCCTTCCAGGAATGTGTGAGTATGCCCTTTGGGGAGTAAGGGAAGGTTTTGACCCCAGGGACCTGAGTGGGGCATCCCTGCATATCATAATCAGATCCTTGGACTGGGAAGACAAGATTTTATTTCTTATTGTTGTTGTCATCCTAATCCCTCCTGTTTGTTCCTTCTACTACATGCTTTCATTTTTGGTAGGTGGGATTGAACAGGGCCCCCTGCATGCTAGGCAAGCACTCTACCACTGAGCTGCATCCCAGGCCTGCACTAAGTGCTTTTACTAAATCACCTCATTGCACATGCTGCTAGTCTCTGGGGCAAGGGCTGGTTTCTCTTCCTGTTTTGAGTAGCACTTCCCATATGTGCATCTTCTAACCATAGGGATTCAGGAGTCATGGCTGGACTTTGGGCTGGGACCACCAGGCCTGCTATTGGGAAGTGAACTGTAGGGTGGGATTGGGGAACAGTGGTATGGTGGCAGTGCAGGTGGCAGCTAAGATGGCCTCGGTTTGCTCCAGGATGAGGTGATCGGGCGGGAGCTGGAGGCCTCAGGCCAGGTGGGCGGCTGCACAGCTCTGGTGGCTGTGTCCCTGCAGGGAAAGCTGTATGTGGCCAATGCTGGGGATAGCAGGTGAGTTCTTGGAGTGTGGGCAGGGGTGGGGCGGGCAGGAGAAAACCAGAAACAGTGGGGACAATGAAAGGTGACCGGAAGTGGCAGTTTAGAAACAGGGAGGATTGAATGGCTGAGTTGTTTGTACCTGGCATATATCAAGGTGAGGGATGCCAGGGAGAGCATCAGAGGGCCCTCAAGTGCTAGCCTGAAAAATTGAGCCTTTACCCTGAAGGCAGTCATGAAAGGCTTTGAACCAGGGATTAGTATGGCCAGAGCTGGCTCCTGATGGTGAAGAGGGGCTGGCAGGACAGTAGCCATGGGTGAGGGAGGAAGTCACCTCATAGATCTCTCCTTCCCCTCCTCAACCCCATCCAGGGCCATCTTGGTGCGGAGAGATGAGATTCGGCCACTGAGCTCTGAGTTCACTCCAGAGACTGAGCGGCAGCGAATCCAGCAGCTGGTAGGTACCTTCACTGGGGGAGGCTATAGATCCCCAACTCTTGGATCCAGAGCCACAAGGGGCCATAGAAAGGAGCCTGACCTGAACATGGCTTCCCCTGCCCAGGCCTTTGTCAACCCTGAGCTTCTGGCTGATGAGTTTACTCGACTGGAATTTCCTCGACGGCTGAAGGGGGATGACTTGGGGCAGAAGGTTTTGTTCAGGGATCACCACATGAGTGGCTGGTGAGCTGGGTGGGTTGGGGGACACATGGTGAGAAGGGAGAAGCCTGAGGTCTAGGCTCAGCTCTGGCAGTCCCCCTCTACCTGATCAGGGTGGGCACTATGAGGGTGCAATAGCTGGGTCCTGGGCTGGGAGATAAATGAGGTGTAGGTCTTGGGCTGATGCTGGCTCTGCTTCTGGTAGGAGCTACAAATGTGTGGAGAAATCAGATCTGAAGTACCCACTGATCCACGGACATGGTAGGCAGGTCAGTACCTGGTCCGCCTTGAAGAATCTCCATTCATTTAGCCGGGCGCAGTGGTACATGCCCGTAATCCCAGCACTTTGGGAGGCTGAGACAGGAGAATCATGAGTTCAAAGCTAGCCTCAGCAACAGCAAGGTGCTAAGCAACTCAGTGAGACCCTGTCTCTACATAAAAACACAAAAAATAGGGCTGGGGATGTGGCTCAGCGTTGTAGTACCCCTGAGTTCAATTCCCAGTACCAAAAAGAAAAAATCTCCATTCACTTGCTCTCTGAAAGTGACAGTTCCTTTATCGCTTAATGGTAACTGTGGCTAGTGCCCTGGGGTCTGTTTCCTTATATTCTTCATTAGCAAGGCTCCTGGGGGCTAGTCTACCCTTTCCTGTGTGCTCAGCAGTGCCAGGGTCTATCATCTCACACACCCCTTTTGTCCTCAGGCTCGGTTACTGGGAACACTGGCTGTCTCCCGGGGACTGGGAGACCATCAGCTCAGAGTCCTGGACACAAACATCCAGCTCAAGCCCTTCTTGCTGTCTGTCCCACAGGTGAGAGAGCAATATAGTCCAAGCCTTCATCTGCCTGTAAAGACAGGGAGTAAGGGCCTGGGATTGTGGCTCAGTGGTAGAGCGCTTGCCTCGCATTGAGTGAGGCCCTGGGTTCGATCCTCAGCACCACATACAAAGCAATAAAATAAAGACATTGTGTCCATCTGCAACTAAGAAAAAAAAAAAAAAAAAGACAGGGAGTAAGCCTGATGGGAGTTAGGAAGAGAGCATTTAAGGATCTCAGGCTTAACTCGTAGGTAACTGTGCTGGATGTGGACCAGTTAGAGTTGCAGGAAGAGGATGTAGTCGTCATGGCAACTGATGGGCTCTGGGACGTCCTGTCCAATGAGCAGGTTGCATGGCTGGTACGGAGCTTCCTCCCTGGGAACCGAGAGGATCCACACAGGTATGTAGATGCTAGCGAACTGCCCTGGGCCTGAGTTGGTGCCAGCAGCAACACTAAGCATTTAAGCTAAAACAGCACTGCCAGTGAGCCCAATTTAGGGCAGGTAGCCAGGATTGGGGCCATCTTAAACATCTCAGAAAGGAGGGGGAGGGATTGTGGGTCAGAAAAACATCTTTGGGTTGATCCCTATGGTCCTACCAGGCTTGCTGCTTGCTCGGCTCATAGTTGGACTATATTTTTGGGTCCTCCCAGGTGTCCAGGCTTGTGCAGGGAGTTCTCCTAGAGGACTGGCATTGTCCGTTTGCTCTGCCTCCAAAGTACATCTGCATGATGGTCTTTACAGGTTTTCGGAATTGGCCCAAATGCTGATACACAGCACACAGGGGAAGGACGACAGTCCCACGGGGGAAGGGCAGGTGTCCTATGATGATGTCTCCGTGTTTGTGATTCCGTTGAATAGCCACAGCCAAGGGGACAGTGGCCACTGAGGATTCTGACACTGCATCCAAGAACCACTCCAAAGTCATTGCAGTATGGGGATGCCTCCACATGGCCAAGAGCAGGCCCTGTGTGTCCCAACCCCAGCCACAGCCCAATATTCCTGCTTCCCACCGAGGTTCATCTGTTTCTAGGGGATTATTTGTACCAGGCAGTAAGCTGGAAGGGTACAGAGAGCCCAGCCCACCAGGTCCTGCCTTTTGCAACAATCAGATCACTCTGGCAGAGGGATGTGATTTCCTATAACTTAGGAAACCCTTGTGAGGATCCTCAGTAGCCCAAGAATTATTCTCAAGAGTCACCCACATTAAGAATATTAGTTAAAGGTGCCACAAGGGGTAGCAGCCTGTATTTGGGTACAGGTTTTCTAATCTATGAATGTGAGGGCATCCATTTAACAACCCCTGAAGTACATGCATGGTACCTACTAGAAAACCTTGGACAGTCTCACATCTGCTAGAACACCTATCTTGAAGAAAGCTCTGGAGGAGACGCCAGCTTAGGTCCTGCTTGCCTCTCTGCTGTTGGAGGGCATGGGCCCTACAGCTATAGTTGGAGAAAGAGCAAAAAGGGGCAAGAGGAACTCCCAGAGTTGGCTGGCCAGGGAATGATAAGCACTACCTCTGGCCTGGCCTAACTTGCTGCTTCCCCCTGGCCCTAGGACTGCCTAGTCTCATCCCCAATGCCTTTGCTTTGTTCCTTATCATATTCCTATTAAATGTTCGTTTGCAGAAGTGTCCTTGTGAATTGTGAACTGCTTGTACAGCTTGGATTAAGGGCACCTTCCAGTGGATTACTTTTAGCTCCACCATACAAGCTTGCATATAATTAGAACTGTTTTCTCTGCAGCCTCCCTAGTTCTCATCTTGAGCGAGCCCCCCCCCCACCCAACTGTTGCCCAAGAAACAGAAAGGAGACCTTTACCAGCACTGTGAACCCAGCTTCAGGTACCATAAAGGTTGCTTTTTCACTTGATTTTTTTTTTTTTTTAATTTTTTTTTTTAGTTGTAGATGGACACAATGTCTTTATTTTATTGCTTTGTATGTGGTGCTGAGGATCGAACCCAGGGCCTCACGCATGCGAGGCAAGCGCTCTACCGCTGAGCCACGGCCCCAGCCCCTTCACTTGATTTTAAAGGCAAACTATTAAGCTAGATTTAGCTAGAAGCATGTTTGTTAAGATCCTTGTACTTAGCCAGGTGCGGTGGCGCATGCCCGTAATCCCAGCACTTTGGGAGGCTGAGACAGGAGAATCGCGAGTTCAAAGCCAGCCTCAGCAATGGCAAGGCACTAAGCAACTCAGTGAGACCCTGTCTCTACATAAAAAACAAAATAGGGCTGGGGATGTGGCTCAGTGGTCAAGTACCCCTGAGTTCAATCCCTGGTACCAAAAAAAAAAAAGATCCTTGGGCATGCTGCTTGATAAACAGCTTCAATTTCTCCACAAGGCTCAGGTAGTATTTGAATGACAAGGCAAACCACCTTCATGACTTTAGCTTTACCTGAGTTCCTGAATTCACTCCTACAATTGAGGTGACTTTTGCCAGGCAACTCAGTCTTAGACTACAGCCAGAAGATCCAGTAAAACGCAAAACTTGTGCAGTTAACTCACCTGAGGTTTCATTTCTTGTAAGTTGTTCAGCAGGAAAAAGTATTAGATATATCCCATTTTTTGTATAATTGTATTCCACAGCCCAGGATTTCCAGGCCTGAATTTGGGCCCAGTTAGGCCATAACAAAATGGTTAATCCTTGAAGCTCTGGGCAGCATCTCTTGTCAGGGAGCCAGCCGGCAAATGCCAGAATGCTGTCCTACCAGCTTACAGGAGACCGACTTCCTCCTTCCTCGGCAGTCTTCCCCCTTCTCCCTGAGCAAAGTGTGGGCCACATCCTGTTCCTGCCTCTTCCCCACATCAACTGCTGAACCAGCTCACCCCCACAGCCCGCTGGCCTCACTTCTAAACAAGGCTATTTCCTGCTCCTGCTCTTGTTCTTTGCACAAGGCCAAAACCCAAGGAGTGGGTGCAACAGGTCTTTTAATTGCAAGGAGACCAGAGCAAGAGTGGCTGCTGCAAGGGCAGCCGTTCTGATTTGTTCATATTTCCCAGCAGAGCTAAAGCTGCCAGCAGTCCTCCCACCAGACCACAAGGTGGTCTCTTCTTGAGTACTCTGAGTCAGGAGAACTTACCCAAGGCCAACACCCACCCAAGCCAGGATGATCCTTCTATCAGGCCCTAGCCAACCTCTAAAGCAGTAGAAAAGTGGCCAGAGTGGCAGGTCCAAAATTTTCATCTGCTCTAGGAAGTCACAAAAAGCCTGAGGATACTGAGCTACAGCAGGCCTCAGGAATTATCATCTCACCAGGCTAGGCACTGGGTTACCAAAGCAAGTGGCTAGGCCTTCTGCTGGACCTGGTGAAGAAGCCAACAAAGGCCTCACTATCCTTGCCCTCCAAAAGCCAGGGCCTAGTAGGGGAAGCTTATTCCAACAAGTTGTCAGTCTGATCAAGGGTTGAAATGGGAGGAGGGGGTTTGCGGTGCAAGGCAGACTGACATATATGCCAGATAAGGTCTTTGAAGATCATGATTGGCTTAGGCTTTCCTTTAACAGTCATTCATTTCTGGTCCAGTGGCTACCTATTAGAGCCTAGGGGTTCATATTAGCCCACAGGCCTTATTTAGCAGGGGTTCCAGCAATCCATTCACACAGCATTACAGGAAGCCCCATGTGGGCGAAGAGAATGAATGGCAGACAACCCATTCCTCCCTCCCTCCCTCTGGGTACCAACCAGGCAGACAATACTACAGAAACTCAATAGAAGAGGCTGCAGCCATAAAATTCTGTTTAAGACTGTTAACATGGAAAAAAAAAGTTTATATGTTAAGTACAAAAGGGACATAAAATTGTATATACAGTAGAATAACAACTATGTAAATACACAAAAAACCTATGCACAGAAATGTCTAGAGGAACATTTAACACGAAAAGATTAACAGTGGTACCATTTGGGTGGCCAACTGATTAAAATTCTCAAAAATTATCCTTAATGAGCAATAATTATGATTGAAACAGGGAATAACTTTTTAAAAATATCCCCACTGGCTGGTGGTTGAGCAGTGCAGTGTTGCTGTCACATACAAAGCAGTGGCTTTGGCCCTAACTCTTCAGAGGATGACTAGCAGCCTCCCCACCGAGGGGAGCTCAAATACCTCTAGCCCCCAACAATACATTCCTACAGGGCAAACTTTCAGTCCTTCTTTACCTTCTCTCCTAGCCATACTTCCAGCTTGATCTTTTCTATCCACGCCCCCCAACTCCAATGCCACAGGCTGTAAAGTGACATATTTTCAAAGGACATGGTGTCTCAGCTTTGGACATCTGAGAACTCAAATACACATCATGCTCCTACTATTGGAGAGTTCTTGCTCTGTTAATTACATACATGTAAAATATACAGCCTTTCTTGTTAACCCAGTTTCAAGCACCATCTCTGAACAGTTCCTAACATGAACTTTCTACTCTGGGAAGCCAGGGGAGGGCAGCAACAGCTCAAATTATTTGGTTTCTTAAAATCCCTCCACTCTGGGAAAGAGGAGCTACACAGTGGGTGGCATGGCAGCAGTTGCAGATTCCAGTCTACTCTCGAGAAAGGTGTATCCCTATTGCCCTTTCAGTTTGAATAAAAAGTCAAAAGAGTAATTGCTTAAGCAAAAAAAAAAAAAAGAAGAAGAAGAAAGTGCTAATGATTCACAGCCTATGTCTGCTGCTAAACAGAAGCAGTGATGACTTGATTTACCCTAGCAGCTATGTACCTTGGGCAAGTCATAACTTTATTGGGCCTTAGTTTCTGGATCTGCATGGAGTATTATCTGCAATAAAATGTTTGATGGGGAATTTGGTGAAGTAACGTGCCACTCGATCTGCTCTTAAGGCGGCCATGCAGGGGAAGGAAAGGCCGTGGGCTGGATACAGAGCATCCCAACTTGGGCCTAGCTAGAACTTTTTCCTCTCAAGAGAAAGCAAGAAAAAGAGCAAGAAAGCAGCCATACTAGGTTAAGTGGGAGTAACCTGTAATTGGCAAGAAGCCTTAGACAAACTGAAAATGCTCTGGTTTCAGCATCCTGTCCCCAAATGCTGCAAGCCAGGCACAGAAGCCATGCAAAATGACTGTCACACATATGCAGGGGCAGACAGAGCACCACCAGGCAAAAAAGAGACTAATACTGCAGAGAGGACCCCAAAATGCGGCTTGAGGAACATAAGGAAGTCATCCCAAGACCCTCACTTAGCTGCCATGGAAATAGCAAACACAAGAAGCTTTGCTTTTATTTAGTTTCCCGAAGGGAAAAAGGTAACAAGGAAGACTAACACTTGTGGCAAACACTATTAGCAAGGATGCAGTCTTTCTCCTGGGTTGCAGGACTCCACCTTCTTCGGCTGAACTGAGAAACTACAGGTGATTTTTTTAATATATATATATATATATACACACACACACACATACATACATACATATGCATACATACATATATATGCATATATGAATGCACAAATATATTTAAGTGAAGGTGCACATACTGTGCTAAAATACAAACTGAAATCAAAGGTCATATATAAAAAGGCTAAATATAACATATAACACAGGCCTAGAACCAGCTCTTCAGTGGGAGCTGGGTAAAAGGGGGGTATCACCTGGAGACTATGTACACAACTGTGGTGGGCAGGGAAGGAAGGCATCAGTGTAAACAACTCAGACTCATTCCACAATACTGGCCACAGGAAAAGCGCGATGCATCTCAGGTACAAAAATAGACTCCTACCTTGCTTTTGTACAAACCAAGTTTGGTAGGCACCCAGGGACTGTGGGTTTGTCTTGATGACAGGATTGCACCAGGCTGCTACTAAACCTTCCAGCCCTAGGAACACAACTGCTACCCCTTCCCACCCTTTCTAGCTCTTGAGCCTTTTCCTACCCAACACCATAGCCTGAGGCCTATCCAGATCACCCAAACTCACAGGACTAACTGCACGGTTTCCTGACAAGCAAGGTCCTTCTGTATCTGTCTCTTTCTCTGACCAAGGTATGTGAAGACTTATTTCTGTAAATGTTTGGCACCTAACAAACATGATGGCTGTGGAATAATGCCACAATTACACAGGGAGACCCAGTAACAAGACATGCAGGGTGAGGGCAAGGGGCACTGAGCTGCCCAAGCATCTCAAAACCAGAACTGTGGCTTCCCATGCATTTATGGGGATGGGAGAAGGGATGTGCAGAATTGACAACTTCATTGGCTCCTCAGCAGCAAATACATTCAAAACTGAAGGTGCTTTTGAGAGCCCCATTATAACCTAATTACAAGTCTGGTCACTCTGGAGGAGCCTGGTGCATTGACGACTGGAAAGGTTAAGTCCCAATTGAGTCGGTGGCACCAAGAGTCCTTATGAAGAAGCTCAACAAAGTAATTTTTTTTCTTTTGAGCAGATGTACAGCACATCCATGGGAAGGCCATGTGAAAGGATGTTGTCCAGCCCAGTCAAATGATCCAATCCCACTTATCTCAGTCCGTTCTGAGTTTTTCCTGCTGGCCACCCCCACTATACAGAAATAGCTGAGCAGCATCAGGGTCAGTCATCAATGGTTGGCAACCAGAAGGCCTGGAAAGAGAACACAAGTCACATAAGCCAGCTTTAAAAAGCCAAGCTTTTAGCCGGGCGCGGTGGCTCAAGCCTGTAATCCCAGCACTTAGGGAGGCTGAGACAGGAGAATCGCGAGTTCAAAGCCAGCCTCAGCAATGGCGAGGCGCTAAGCGAGCAACTCAGTGAGACCCTGTCTCTACATAAAACACAAAATAGGGCTGGGGATGTGGCTCAGTGGT
>CM053409.1:22418706-22431176 GCA_028644305.1 Xerus rutilus | reverse complement strand
AAAAAAAAAAAAAATTGTTTAGGTTGACCTCAAACTTGCAATCCTCCTGCCTCAACCTCCCAGGTAGATGGTATTATAGGCATGCACCATCATACCAGGCTTCTGAAGGGTTTGTTATACGCCCCCACCCCAGAGTATCAAGGTTCCCAACCCCAATGGTAGAGAGTTATGGTGTCTTTCCTTCCTGAAGGACCAACCCCGGCAGTCTGAAAACAAACACTGCCTGGGCACCATGGTGCACAGTTGTAATCCCAGAGGCTGGTATGGCTGAGGCAGGAGGATCATGAGTTCCAAGCCAGCCTTAGCAAAAATGAGATGCTAAGCAAGTCGGTGAGACCTTGTCTCTAAATAAAACACAAAATAGTGCTGGGGAGGTGGCTCAGTGGTCAAGTGCCCCTGAGTTTAATTCCTGGTATCCTCCCCCAAATAAGAAAACAAACACTCCTTACTCTGTGAAAGTTAAGCCGGTTCTGTTTCCTTCCAACACTCACTGTCCACCTTCCACCACAGTGGTCCAGTGTTGTGAAGAAAGAGGAATGCTATTTGGGAGGAGAGTGTTTGGGTAACCTGGCCTCAATGTTAATCTACGAAGTGACCTCAAACTGGCCCTTTCCTTCCTGAGCCACAAAAATGAGAGGGATTGAATTGGATGCTTTTGCCATATTTCTTCTGACATTACTTTCTTTCTTTCTTTCTTTTTTTTTTAAAGGAAGGGGACTAGCCAGGCGCAGTGGTGCACGCCTGTAATCCCAGCACTTTGGGAGACTGACAGGAGAATCACGAGTTCAAAGCCAGCCTCAGCAATGGCAAGGTGCTAAGCAACTCAGTGAGACCCTGTCTCTACATAAAACACAAAATAGGGCAGGGGATGTGGCTCAGTGGTTGAGTTCCCGAGTTCAATCCCCGGTACCAAATTTAAAAAAGGGAAGGGGACTAGTGTAGTGGTGCACACCTATAATCCCAGCTATATCCGCTTCTATTTTTTCTTTTGAGATAGGATCTTATGAAGATGCTAAAGGTCTTGCTAAATTGTCAAGGCTAGCTTTTAACTTGTGAACCTGTTGAATAGCTAGGATTACAGGGAAAGGAGGAGAATGAAAAAGAAAATAAAAGAAAAAAGGGAGCAGGCAATATACTCTAGGTAAAGCTAGTTATGAAATGCCTAATTTGCAAATACCCAGACAGGTTTAAGAGATCCTAAGAGGAAAACTAGAAGCTGAGACTCATTGATCCTTTGTTTTTCAAAGTCTTGTCTAAGAAGGGACAAAGACCTAAAGTTAATTTTAAGTGGTTAGTTATGGTCAACCATAAGAACTTCTGAGGAATTCAGTGTAAACCAAGAGGAATGGAAAACAGAAAGGTTGCAGTCACAAAAGGTGGGTTCAGCTAGTCATGATGGCACATGCCTATATCCCAGCAACTGAGGAGACTGAGGCAGGAGGATCTCAAGTTCAAGACCAGCCTCAGAAACTTTTTTTGTGGGGAGTATCAGGGATTGAACCAGAGATACTCAACCACTGAGCCACATCCCCAGCCCTATTGTGTGTTTATTTAGAGACAAGGTCTCACTGAGTTGCTTAGCACCTCACCTTTGCTGAGGTTGGCTTTGAACTTGCGATTCTCCTGTCTCAGCCTCCCAAAGTGCTGGGATTATAGGCGTGTGCCACCACACCTGGCTCTCAGATACTTAAGTGAGACCCTAATTTTAAAAGGGGGAGGGGCCTGGAATATAGTACAGTGGTAAAGTACCCCTGGGTTCAATCCCCAGTGCCAAAACAAACAAACAAATAATGGTTCAGAATACAAGGAGCAAGTAGGGCACAGTGGTGCACACCTATAATCCCAGAGGCTTGGGAGGCTGAGGTAGGAGGATTATGAGTTCAAAGCCAGCCTCAACAAAAGCAAAGGCGCTAAGCCAACTCAGTAAGACCCTGTCTCTAAATAAATTACCAAAAATAGGGCCGGGGACATGGCTCAGTGGTTGTATGTCCCGAGTTCAATCCTCAGTACCAAAAAGCTATCCAGCATAGTCTAGGTAATCTCCAATCCCCACCCCTATACTGAACACTAGTCTAGGTAATCTGAGCCTAAAACCAGTGGTCACAGCAAAAACTGGCCTGCAATCTCTTGGGAACTCAGTAAGTAACGCCAGTTCATGGGAAGAATAAAAAAACCACCCTAGGGGCTGAGGTTGTGGCTCAGTGGCAGAGTGCTTGCCTCGCACGTGTGAGGCACTGGGTTCGATCCTCAGTACCACATAAAAATAAATAAACAAAATAAAGACACTGTGTCCATGTATAACTAAAATATATTAAAAAACAAAAAAAATACCCTAACCAGAGATTGTAGGATAGAAGGTGAATCGGAGATGCCAGCTGACAAACAGGTACTTGCACCTACAGCTTGCTGTGCTCACTACCACCCCAAAGGAGAGGGCCCCTATGCAGAAGACACTTAGCACCATTCACATACCATGTTGGAACACGCGCTGGCAAAAGTCATGAACTTGGGGTTAAACTGCAAACAGGTAATGGGGCCTGTGTGTTTACCATCCAGTACAGCTACTTTTATACCACTCTCTCCGTTCCAGACATGGATCTTGCCATCCTCTGAACCTAAAGAGAATGATCAAGGAAAATTTAACATAACAAGTCAATACAAAAATGACTGAGATGAGAAAGACATGATTGAGGTCTGGAGAGAAGATGAGCTTCAGGACCCAGCCCTCAGTAGAAACTGAGAGGAAGGAAAAACAGTGAAGGATGCACACTCAATTTGAGAATTAGTCTTGTGTGTGTGTGCGCACTCATGTGTGAAGGAGGTACTGGCAATCAAACCCAGGCCCTTGAGCAAGCTAGGCATGCATTCCACCCTGGAGCTATATAGCTCCAGCCTTGGGAATTGATCTTGACCCTGTTTATTTATTTTAGGCAAGTCACTTCCCCCTTTAACTTTACTTTTCTCATCCAAAAAGAGGCTGAAAACCACTTGCTTAACAATATCTAGCCACTGAGGCAAGTGAATGTAGGGTTATCCCAGCAAGTTAATAATACCAATAATGTACTTTTAGAGCTTAATTCTAATGCTGATTAAGGGAAGATCAACAGTAAGGTTGATTCTAGTAAAGAACAACCCCAAAGTCAAGACAGTTTAAAGACACTATATCTTTGACAAATGTGCTACACAGAAATCTGAAAACATCTATTGAACAGGTAATGATATCATAATCAGTTTAATAGCTTTAACAAACAAATGCATAGTACCACAGAAATAACCCCAAGGGAAATGAAGGAAGCTTACCAATCATAATAAACTGAGAGTCTGGAGTAAATGAAGCCTCTAGTGTGACAGCTTTACTGTTGGCATAACCCTAAAACAAAACAAAGTAGTTCTGTTACAGGGTCACTAATATAAACTTAGATGCCTAGAACATCAACCCAGTACACACATTACCTTCCAGGAAAACCCTCTCCTTGTTATATTCAATACCACCAAGGTTCCAAACATAGCTGCCACCCTTAAATATTCACTCCCTAACCCAACCTAACCTCATATTTGGGATGGGGGAAGGGGTGGCTTCTAGGGGTGCTCTACCACTAAGCTACCTCCCCAGCCCTTTTTTTAAATTTTGAGACTAGGTCTTAATAAGTTGTCAAGGCTGGCCTTGAACCTGCAATACTGTTTTACTTCCTGAGTAGCTGGCATTACAGGCATGCACCACAACAAGCAATTAATTATTTTATATCTAGCTGGGCGTAGTGGCACACACCTGTAATTCCACCACTTTGGGAGACTGAGACTGGAGGATCACGAGTCAAAGCCAGCCTCAGCAATGGTGAGACACTAAGCAACTCCATGAGACCCTGTCTCTAAATAAAATACAAAATAGGGCTGAGGATGTGGCTCAGTGAGTTCAATCCCTGGTACTTAAAAAAAAAAAAAAAAAAAAAAATTACACCTCAGTTGGGTCACTTGGTGAGAAGAAAATGTCTCTGAATCCAAAGGAAGTTATGTTCACACACGGGAAGAAGATGCAAGCTCATGCCTTACTCAGTGAAAATGCTATTCTCCATTGACTAACACAATTTTCAGGCCAGGAGGGAGAAGCATGGAAGCACTCATGCTCAAAGGCTAGCAGTCAGCCGGGCGCGGTGGCTCAAGCCTGTAATCCCAGCACTTAGGGAGGCTGAGACAGGAGAATCGCAAGTTCAAAGCCAGCCTCAGCAACGGCGAGGCGCTAAGCAACTCAGTGAGACCCTGTCTCTACATAAAACACAAAATAGGGCTGGGGATGTGGCTCAGTGGTCGCGTGCCCCTGAGTTCAATCCCCAGTACCACCAAAAAAAAAAAAAAAAAAAAAAAGGCTAGCAGTTAAGCCAGGAACAATGGTGCACACTTCTAATGCAAGCTGCCTTAGGAGGCCAAGGCAGGAGGATTTCAAGTTCCAGATCAGCCTGGGAAACTAAATTAGACCCTGTCTCAAAGTTTAAAAAGGACTGAGGATATAGCTCAGTAGTAAAGTACTCCTGGGTTTGATTCCCAGTAACAGGAAAAAAAAAAAAAAGAAAGGATGTCAGCTCACTCCGAATGTGTGCATCACCACTCCCTTGAATGCATCAATGAGACGAATGAAGCTGCCGTTGGTGGATATAAGTATAAGCTTGCCATCATTGCTGAACTTGAGTCCTGTCCACTCACAAGTCCGATCGTACTGCATCTTAAATGTTGCAAATGGTCCCTGCAAAAGGTAAAAATACCAGCCCTCAGTCCCAAAGCACATTAATAATTCCTTCTGTCAGAGCTAACTCCTATTCTATATCAGTTTAGATTCCTTTCTTCCTTGCTCCCCACCCCCACCCCAGGGCTGAGAACAGAACTGAGGGAACCGAGGACTTTGCAGGTGCTAGACTGAGCTAAAATCTCCAACCGCTAGATTCCTTTTTGAGTGGGAAAGCACAAGAACTACGGCTCTCTAATATCTACCACATACTCCTTCTACCATAAAAAAAAAAAAAGGTCTAATATATCCATCTTCGAAAACTTCCATACCATCAAGATAGTTCAAAGATTCAAACCTTATCAAAAGAACGAAGGTCATAAAGTTTGACCATTTCAGAGTTGACACCTGCAGCAAAAATTAACCCTTCTGGATCAAAAGAACAAACTGGCTTGCCCTGTAGATGCATGAGGCCCTAACACAAAAAGAAAGAAGACAAAAAGTTAATACAGGATCCCACCACCATATAATTTACCTTTCTTTCCCAATGAAAACTAAGAAAGGGCTATGAACAGAGACCCAGCCTACCTACAGTACAGAAAAAGCAAACAAATTCAAACTAAACTGAAACTTTAAAAAAAGAGGTCACCATATAAATAGATTTCTAATCAATCCCAACTGCACAATACTATAGAAAAAAGTTCAAATAAAAACAAATCCCCTGAGGCTAAAATCTGTGGCTCAAAAGCTCTAAGAAAACTGTGTTGTTAAACACTAAGCCACAGAGTATAAAGCTAACTACACTAGATTATGGGTATTTGCTTACCAAGCAGCAATCTACCAAGAAAACAAGTTTTCTCTGAAGTTTAGGAAGACTCTGGGATCCCAGAATGGAACCAGTGCTTGCTTTCTTCCTTGAAAAGGAGAACTGATAATAATGCCTACTACAGAAAATGCTAAAAAATGTAACTGTGAGGTACCATTACCTGGCAGTTAGGAGACCGGAGATCCCAGAGTCGAATGGTCTTATCAAGAGACCCAGAAATGAAAGTGTCATCCACAGGTGACATGGACAAGGCCACCACCCTGTAATGTACCAAGATAAATAGGAGTTGAAGCAAAATATGAGCAAAAATTGGATGTGAACTCAAGCCACTCTGCCTAGCTATAGATACACCTGTTACCCAAAACTGCCATTCTAGAAAACATGCAAGCATTATCTGAATAATCAAAGCCAACTAGTATAAAGAAAAAAGGCAACTTAAAGCCTCACTATAAAAATATATGATTTTTAAGACCTCAATGAGATATTACTTTACACCCATTAGCGTAGCTATAATTAACAAATGTGGTTTATCCATAATGCAATGGAATATTTTTTGGCAATAAAAAGTGATGAAGTATGGACTCATATTCACAACCTGGATGGACTTTAGAAACATGCTAAGTGAAAGAAATCAGACACAAAAGGCCACAAGTGGGCTGGGGCTGTAGCTCAGTGGCAGAGTGCTTGCCTAGCATGCGTGAGGCACTGGGTTCGATCCTCAGCACCACATATAAATAATAAATGAATAAAATAAAGATCCATCAACAACTAAAAAAATTAAAAACAAAAACAAAAGGCCACAAATTATCTTATTCCATTTATACAAATGTCTAGAAAAGGCAAATCTACAGAGAAGGAAAGTAGATTAGTGGTTGCCAGGGACTGGGGAAGTGAATGTGAATGGGTATAGGATTTCTCTTTGGGGTGATGAAAATATTTTGGAATTACATTATATAGCAGGGATTGTGGCCCAACTCTGTGAATATTACCCCCCCGCCCCGCAAAATCACTAAACTAGACAATTTAAAATGGATAATTTAGGCTGGGTATGGTGGCATACACCTATAACCCTAGCAACTTGGGAGGCCAAAGCAGGAGGATCACAAATTTAAGGCCAGCCGGAGCAACTTAGCAAGGTCCTAAGCAACTGAGCAAGACTCTTATCTCAAAATAAAAAACAAAACAGACTGGGGATATAGCTCAGTGGTACTGGGTTAAATTCCCAGTACCAAAAAATAAAATGGATAATTTACGACTTTTGAACTATATCTCAATTTTTTTAAAAAGGCATTTTTTTTAATAGGATAGCAGTAGCTGGGTGTGGGTGGTTCACATCTATAATCCTAGCTATATGGAAAGTTGAGACAGGGAGAATCACAACTTTAAGGCCAGCCTGGGCAACCTTTTTTTTTGGTACTGGGGATTGAACTCAGGGGTACTCAACCACTGAGCCACATCCCCAGCCCCGTTTTGTGTTTTATTTAAAAACAGGGTCTCACTGAGTTGCTTAGCACCTCGCCATTGCTGAGGCTGGCTTTGAACTCATGATTCTCCTGTCTCAACTTCACAAAGTGCTAGGATTACAGGCGTGTGCCACTGCACCCGGCTAGCCTGGGCAACTTAGCAAGACCCTGTCTCAAAGTAAAATTAAAAGAAAAACAAAACAGGATGGTGCAAGAGTACACCAATGTTTCCAAACTAAAGTGGCATCAGCATCACTGGAAGAGGTGTTTAAAATGTAGATTTATAGAATATACTCCCAAAGCTTCTAATCAGTAGTGCTGTGTTGGGGTCTGAGAATCTGAATTTCACACAAGTTCTGGGGTGATGGTCTGGTCACCACACTTAAGAGAACCAGAGGCCTGCCCAAGTGGTACACGCCTATAATTCCAGCTACTTGAGGCAGGAGGATATAAGATCAAGGCCAGCCTCAGCAACTTAGTGAGACCCTGTCTCAAAGATTAAAAAAAAAAAACAAAAAAAAAAAAAACACAAGCCTGTGCTAATAGCAACCATATCTATGGCTACACAGCTTGAACATTCCTAATCTGAAAATTCAGGGGCTGGCAATGGTAAAGCACTTGCCCAGCATGTATTTTTTTTTTTGATGCCTGGGATTGAACTCAGGGGTATTCAACCACTGAGCCACATCCCCAGCCCTATTTTGTGTTTCATTTACAGACAGTGTCTCACTAAGTTGCTTAGCACCTCGCTATTGGTGATGCTGGCTTTGAACTCATGATTCTCCTGTCTCAGCCTCCCAAAGTGGTGGGATTACAGGCGTGTGCCACTGTACCTGGCTCCAGCATGCATCCTTTTAAGCACTGACATGAGACTGAAAGTAGAAAATTCCACACTTGATCTTATGTGTGGGATTGCAGTCAAAATGGAGATGAACTAGAAATACTGAATGAAATTAACTTCAGCCTATATGAATAAGGTATACATGAAACATAAATAAATTTCTTATTTATGCTGAAGTCCCATTCCTAAGGTATCACATTATATATATGCAAATATTCCAAAATCTGAAAACTTCTGTTCCCAAGCATTTTGGATAAGGAATACCCAACCTGTAACATCCTGAATTAATCACCAAAAACCACTTCTTCCATCATAACTTAACATTTGCACTAGCTCCTTAAAAGACACTGTTAAAAGCCAAAATCTCCTGAGAAAGTTGAGATAGTTAGAAACTTAAGTGTCTTGTCCGCATGACTCTAATAGACTAGAGCAAGTGATTTAAACACTGAAAAGAATGAGGTGTTGGAGATGAGAATGTAGATATTCTCCTATCATGTTTGGTAAGTGGGTGAAGGGATCAGTAAACAAGACTTAAGATACGGAATTCCAAGTAAATTTGTAGGCAACAAGGAAAAGGTCAATTATGGAGACAGAAGCCAAGTGGAAAGTGGGAGGTTAATTCTTTCAAGGAAGGAAGGCTACTTCTTTTTCAAGGAAGGGGATCCAAAGAGAAGAATTTCAGTAAAAGGGATAGAAGTTCAAGAGAACTCATTATGGATAACCTTAACTTTCTTAATAGAGGGACACAGTCATCTACTGTGAAACAGGGTCGGGGGTATAGGGAACCAGAAACAGTAGTGCAAGCATATAATCTGAGATTTGGGAGGTTGAGGCAGAAGGATTCCAAGTTTGAGGCCAGCATCAGCAACAACCTGGCGAGGTCCTAGGCAATTTAGCAAGATCTTGTCTCAAAACAAAAAAATTAAAAGAACTAGGGATGTAGATCAATGGTAAAGTACTCCTGGGTAAAGAAGTTAAAATAGAGAAGAACGGAAAGAATTTCAGCAAGTACATTAACTCTTAATTATAAGCAGTAAATCTGTGAACACTGATTTGAATACGAATAGGCAATATCATCTCCTCGTCATGAGTTATCCTCTGTCTGGTAGTACACAGTAACCAACAGCTACAACCTTCAGTCTTTAGCAACACAGAAATGCTGATCACTCAGAAGTATAATTATTAACAGGTAGCTCTCTGTCCACTTTCTGTCAGGACTCCATACCACTCTAAGCCATCCTGGGTTACTGTACATTTACAAATGAGAGTAGGAAAAAAATAACCCCAAGAGACTGAAATATTATCCAAGGAGATAAATGTTTAACATTCAGCCAAACTGGAAAAATCAGAGCAAAAAATTAGGAAAAGCAGGGTGAGGGCAAGAGAAGCAGCCTGTACTATAATACAGAAAAAGGAGTTAAACTTCTTGACTTTAAAAGTAACAAAAAAGGCAGATGGTGGTGGTGCATGCCTATAATCCCAGCAGCTCAGGAGGCTGAGGCAGGATGATCGTGAGTTCAAAACCAGCCTCTGCAATTTAGCGAGTCTCTAAGCAATTCCTGAGACCCTGTCTCTAAATAAAATACAAAATAGGGCTGGCCATGTGGCTCAGTGGTCAAGGACCCCTGAGTTTAAAAAAGGACTGGAGATGTAGCTTCAATTCTGCTGGGTTCAATCCTAATTCCCACCTCCCTATAAAAAGTAACTAAAAATGTGCTTTTTGTTTTTTTCTATTTTGCATCTTCATTAAGATCTCTGAATGTGGGGGCTGAGGATGTAGCTAGTTCAGTGGTAGAGCATTTGCCTAGTATGAGCAAGGTTTCATTACCAGCAAACCCCTACTCACCCCCACACACAAAGCTTCAAATGCAACATTTGGGGGGGGGGGGTACTGGAAATTGAACTCTGGGGCACTCGACCACTGAGTCACATCCCCAGCCCTATTTTGTGTTTTACGTAGAGACAGGGTCTCACTGAGTTGCTTAGCGCCTCGCTGTTGCTGAGGCTGGCTGTGAACTCGCGATTCTCCTGTCTCAGCCTTCCTCCCTAAGTGCTGAGATTACAGGCTTGCACTACCGCACCCGGCTTAAATGCAACATTTTTATGTAGGGACCTGCTAAAATGGGGCCCACTTGTACTGGAAAGCCTCATGAATACAAACTGTCCTTTCATTAAGGGATACTTGAGATTGGCATTCTTAAATGCCAACTGTAATTTTTACTACATAGGTTCCTACTAGTATCTTTAATCCAAAGGATTAAAGGGATTGAACTCAGCATCTCCTGCATGCTAAACAAACTCTGCCAATGAGTTACACCTCTAGCCCCTCCTATCTAGCCATATCCATCTACACACACACACACACACACACACAGTAGGGGAGAGGCTGTACTGGGGATTGAACCAGGGGCACTACTCCACTGAGTTGCATCTCTAATCCTTTTTATTTTGGAATAGGGTCTTGCTAAGTCACTCAGGCTGGCCTCAAGCTTGCAATCCTCCTGCTTCAGCCTCCCAAATTAATGGGATTACAGGTATGTACCACTGTGCCTGGTCCCTTATATACATACATATATTTTTTTTTTATTTTATTCTATTTATTTTTTTTTATGTGGTGCTGAGGATTGAACTCGATGCCTCACACATGCTAGGCAAGTGCTCTAATCACTGAGCCACAACCCCAGTCTCCCTTAGTTATATTTTAACTGAGATTTTCTTTATCTTTGTAGCCCTACCCCTGTTTTCACAACCTTGGGACATCAAGAGTTGACTGTTTAAGAAGGGTTAACAAATAGCCACAACTTAGTGAGACCTTGTCTTAAAATTAAAAGGGCTGGAGATGTGGCTCAGTGCTTCAGCACCCCTGGGTTCAATCTCCAGCATATGGGAGGTGGAGGGGGGTGCTAACAAGAGAAAAAAAAGATAGTCAGGTTCTACTCAGTGGTAGAACACCCACCTTCAATCTTCAGTACCCAAGCCACTCCAAAAGGAATGACAAAGAGAGTAGTGAAGAAGTAGCTTTGGTTCACTAATAAGATCCACTCTTCTTTTTTCTGGGTTAGCTCAGGAATAAAATAACTATCCAATTCTGCAACACTTGGGTCTTACCTTTTGCTATGTCCAGGAAAGTATCTGATGTATTTGTTGTCATGCAAGGATAGGTAACGAATAGTATCTGCAAGACGACAAAAAACAGATGGTGATACTGTATTATTTAAAAGCAATTTACTTTGCAGTTTCATCTTGAAGAAAGGACAGGATCAAAAACCTCACTCTATTCCATCACCCAAATAAAGTGTGAATAAATATGGTCAATAATTCCTCTCAGCAGCTTAAGAGTAGGTACACAGATTTCACATAATTCAAAAGCAGTTCTAAGTTGACAGTATGTACACAGAACAGTTTTGGGGGCTCCGGGTATAACTCAGTGGTAGAGTGCTTGCCTAACATGTACAAGGCCTTGGGTTCAATCCCCATCGGTGCCAAAAATAAAAATAAAAATAAACCACTGTTTTACTATCAATTTTTGGCTTCTTCATAATTATAATGCAACTTGCCCTGCAAATATACCCTGGCAAAAAAAAACACAAAACAAAACAAAAAACCACTGGCCTTAGTATTCACAGAATGAAAAACCTTAAAGTAACACGTATGGCTGCTGAGGAAACAGGCTCAAAGAAATGGGCAGCCACAATAAGCTGAAGATTAGGATAGACTCTCACAGTAACTTTTTGTCCAGGGTTCTTCAAGCCTGTCCCAGCCCAACGTTCAACAGGACACATAATTTACACCACAACTAATAACATAGAAAGTAATGTCTAGATTTGGGTTGAGGATGTTAAAAAAGAAAAAAAATCAAACTCGTGAAATATATCAAGTCACAGAAATGAGATGTTGCAGTTTTGAAGAAAGGAATAATCAGAAATATCTGTGCTTGGGGGAAAATAAGACACACACTCTTAATCACATCAGGGGCTGGGAATGTGGGTCAGTGGTAAAATGCTTGCTGACATAAGGCCCTGGGTTTGATTCCTAGCATGTGTGCCTACACGTGCGTACACACATGCAAAAAACAAACAAAAAACAAAACAAAACAAAAAAAATCACCACAAATCAGCTGGGCACAGTGGTGCTTGCTTGTAATCCTAACAACCTGGGAGGCTAAGACAGGGTACTGCAAGTTTGAGGCCAGCCTCAGCAAATCAGCAAGGCTCTCAGCAACTTACTGGGGATGTGGCTTAGTGGTAAAGCACCCCTGGGTTAAATCTCCAATACCAAAAATAAAAATAAAAAGAAAAACAAAAACCAAAAAATCATTCTATTTAAAAAGGTAAACAACAACAACAAAAAATGGTGGTGGCAGGGGAATTAAGTGCCATAAACAATAGAACTAGAAGCCGGGCACGGTGGCACAAGCCTGTAATCCCAGCACTTAGGGAGGCTGAGACAGGAGAATTGCGAGTTCAAAGCCAGCCTCAGCAACAGCGAGGCACTAAGCAATTCAGTGAGACCCTGTCTCTACATAAAACATAAAATAGAGCTGGGGATGTGGCTCAGTGGTTGAGTGCCCCTGAGTTCAGTCTCCAGTACCAAAAAAAAAAAAAAAAAAGAATACAACTAGAA
>CM053409.1:22397532-22418606 GCA_028644305.1 Xerus rutilus | reverse complement strand
GAGGAAAAAAGAAGAAATTGCTGAAAAATAAGTAATAAGAAATGGTACCAAATGTAGGGAAACAAAAGCACAGAAAGAATGTTCTAAAGGCAAACAGAAAACCGGAATATAGAGGTTGAAAGTAGCAAGTGATTCACCCAGTGGTGGTTCATAAATGTACTTTCTAATAAGAGGGTATTTAACCTGGGAAATTTCAGAAAAGGATACCCTTTTATGTTCCATAACTACACGTTTCTTTGAAAACATCTTCAAACTCCCAAATAACAACTACAAATATTCCTGGTCTAGTGTTAGAAACTACTCACCTGCCCTAAGAAGACAAGACTTCCTCCCCATTACCTGGATTCTCAGAGACGAGCAGGGCTTCACCATCCTTTCAGCCCCACTTGGTAGCTGGCGCACTGTTCCTGGCAAGGCAGTGGCCTGTACAGTTATCTCCTTGTACCGGGTGGTATCATAGACCCTCAAACTGTACAAACTACTACCTCAGCCTGGAATCAGGCAAAAAGGAAACGGAGCGCTGGAAGAACTCTTCAGGATGCACTTGAGACAGGAAAGGCAACATTCCCACAGCTGAGGCCTGGCAGCAAAGCTGCAAGTGCCACACATTTGCCTGATCTTGTACCACATTTGGAGAATCCTCATTTAATAACTCAAAAAAGCAACCCAACAGAAGAAATATACCAGTCATTCAGACGATCATATACACACATTTTCCTCAGGATCCTAATGTTTTATATACTTGTCCAAAAGCATCAACTGCACTGCTTACTTAGAAAACCACTTCTGAAATAGAGGCATGAAAAGTAGAAATGATATACTTACTAAAAAATCAAGTACAAGTAGAAAAGTCTTGTTAAAGAAGAAAAACAGAACAAAACAAACAAAAAATGCTAAGACTTCTGCCCATCTGCTCTGAGACAGACACGGCCAAAATAACAGTTCAAGCAATCCTTATTGAATGACATTAGAAAAAGCTTACTATAAAAAGTAAAACAATTAATAAACCAATGAGGTAACATTAAAAAAAAGGAGCCTTACTATGAACTTGTTACAGCTCAATTACCAAGACAATCTGTTAACTTGGAAGGAGTTATCCCAGGGAAAATGTAGATAAAAACAAAGACCATTTACTACAGAAAGAAATTCACAAGTTTTAATTTCTAAAAATAATTTATTCTTCAAAGATTATCAGCCTTAGTTAAAAGTAAAAAGGAAGGGGCTGAGGATTTATCTCAGCTTACTGGGCATACACAAGGCCCTGGGTTTAATCCCCAGCACCGCAAAAAAAAAAGAAAAAAAGAAAGAAAGAAAAAGAAAAGGAGGGGTGATAGTGAATAAAATTCAGATAAGACAAAAAGAGTATCGCCAAAATCAAAGATGACTAAGGTTAGTACACTGTCCTTTATGACACAGACCATAAAATGATGAACTACACCAAAAACTCTTCTTTCTTTATACGTCTACTGAGGCAGGAAGATCACCTGAGCCTAAGAGTTTGCTTGAGCCCAGAAAATTTGAAGTGTGAACTAAAGTTCTCTCACTTACTTTTAACTTTTGTGAAAACTCTTCTCAAATCTACATATTGCTTGTTTTTGCGGTGCTAGGGATCCAACTCAGGGCCTTCTGTTAAGCTCTACCACTGAGATACAACCCCAGACCTCAAATCTACATATTTCAAATGGGAACTATTTTTCAATAGTTTATTACTTGCTATATGTCAAGTATCTTTTGTTTTTTGCTTTTTTTTGGGTACCAGGCATTGAACTCAGGGGTACTTGACCACTGAGTCACATCCCCAGCCCTATTTTGTGTTTTATGCAGAGACAGGGTCTCACTGAGTTGCTTAGAGCCTCGCCGTTGCTGAGGTTGGCTTTGAACTTGCGATTCTCCTGTCTCAGCCTCTCTAAGTGCTGGGATTACAGGCGTGCACCACAGCACCCAGCTGTCAAGTATTCTTTCCTTTTATTTGTTCTAAAAGTATTCTTTCAAGTTTCAAGAAGTACTAATTTAGAAGTGTAATTAGTTGCTTCCTTTTTCCACTCCTCACTATGAACTGTAGATTTTTCACACTCAGTTCCAAGTCTCTCAAAAGTGCTAGTGGTAGCCGGGCGCAGTGGCTCATGCTTATAAGCCCAGCACTTTGGGAGGCTGAGACAGGAGAATCTCAAGTTCAAAGCCAGCCTCAGCAACGGTGAAGTGCTAAGCAACTCAGTGAGACCCTGTCTCTACATTAAAAAAAAACACAAAATAGGGCTGCGGATGTGGCTCAGTGGTCAAGTGCCCAAGTTCAATCCCTGGTACCAAAAAATAAATAAAAAAAATTGCTAGTGGCTTGCTTCCAGCATTTTTTTAGTTAGGACAATTTAATTATCATTGCTAACATTATAGGAAAATAAAACTAAACTATAACTAAAGCAGAAGTAGTCACAAAGATTGCACAAACTATTTAACAAAAGAAACCATGACCTTAACTTCCTAAAAAAAGGTTTACTTACCATCTATTTTGTTAGAGCTGTAAACGACTGTGTTTGCTGCATGTGTGTATCTGATGAGGTCCACGCCATATTTCTTACTGTATAGGGTCCTCTTTGGTCTGACGAGGAAATGGACAGAGAAAAAAAAAAATCATCAAAATTCTCCATCACCAAAATATGAGATCTCCATATAAAGAGTAGCACTTGAAATGATGTGGTAAGGATGAGGATGCTCAGTAAGTTCTAACTCTGGAAAGAAACAGAATTTCATCCAAAAGGAGGAAAGAGCCAGGCATGGTGGTGCATTCCTATAATCCCACTGACTCACAAGGCTGAGGGAAGAGTATTACCAAGTTTGAGGCCAGCCTGGACAACTTAGCAAGACTTTGTCTCAAAATAAAAAACAAAAAGGAGCCGGGCGCGATGGCTCAAGCCTGTAATCCCAGCACTTAGGGAGGCTGAGACAGGAGAATCGCAAGTTCAAAGCCAGCCTCAGCAACGGCGAGGCGCTAAGCAACTCAGTGAGACCCTGTCTCTACATAAAACACAAAATAGGGCTGGGGATGTGGCTCAGTGGTCGAGTGCCCCTGAGTTCAATCCCCAGTACCACAAAAAAAAAAAAAAAAAAAAAAAAACAAAAAGGACTGGTGATGTAGCTCAATGGTAGAACACCCCTGGATTCAATTTCCAGTACCACTGCCACCCTCAATCAAAGGAGGAAAAATCAATTAATCAAGGGATGATTGTACCTGTAGTCCTAACTACTTATGAGGCTGAGGCTGAGGCTTCCTTGAACCCCAGAGAGCTCTATGAGTTTGAGATGTTGTTAGATAGTAGTTAGTAGTAATGAGCAGTGGAATGCATAGCAAGATCATAAGTTTAAGTTTTCTATAAGCTTAAAATAAGCTGCCAAGACAGATGAGTAACTGACTTGCAGTAGATAACCTATAGAAAAACATTAGTACATAAACCTTGAGGATGACAAATATTTAAAGAGCTAATTGCGGAAATACATCAAGAAAGATTTTGCTAGGTGTGGTGGTGCACGCCTATAACCTCAGCACTTTGGGAGGCGGAGACAGGAGAATCGCGAGTTCAAAAGCTCAGTGGTTGAGTGCCCCTGAGTTCAATCCCTGGTACAAAAAAAAAAGAAAGAAAGATTTATGGGTCTAACTCTTGACAGGGCCCTTAAAGGTCAAGATAAAACTAGGAGTTAAGGCCCCAAGTGTTTCCTATCTCAGAAAAGGGGAACTCTTGAGCAGCATAGTAAGTTAACCTGACTTAACTTACTATGTCAAGTCTGGTTGCTGACCCCAGTATCTATATGAACACAGGCTTGACCTGTAGATGAAGCCCTTCTGAATAGATGGCCACCATGACAGTTTTGGAAAGCACCAATTAGAGTCAAAAACTTCACTGCCTAATGTGAAGGAGTTGAACACATGATTGGGAAAGAGTGCTACAGAAGGTGGTCCCCAGTTTTCAAGGCAAACACAAACAGCAATGAATTTGGAAGTAGCATTGTTTCCTTTGTCATTTTCTGCTCTGAGAGGGCACACTTTTTCCCTTGAAAGTGTTCTTTGCTCGTGCCTTATTATACTTTCACCCTACTCTCACTTCATTCCACTTTATCTTCACTGGTTATAAAATTCTCTTGCATGACTTTTGGTATCTGACTTTAAATTTTCTTTTGTCACAACACAAGAATTGAGGTTTGGAGGGTTAGGGCTGTGGCTCAGTGGTAGAGTGCCAGTCTAGCACGTGCGAGCACTGGGTTCAATATTCAGCACCACATAAAAATAAATAAAAGGTATGTGTCCATCTACAATAAAAAAAAAATTGAGATTTGAAGTTTTAGCTCCTCGCTCTGTGACAATGTGAACTGAAGTTCTCTGAAGAAACTGCATCTATATTAAAGATCCTACAGAATACTTAACCTTAGCTGATTAGAACACAGTGACGATAGACAGAAGGAACGCTGTAGGTAGCCAAAATAATTTCAGGACATTTTAGGCCCTTTAACAATCATTTACCTTAACTTTCATATCTGACATAACATTCTGTCTCTGTCTCTCTCTCTTTTTTTATATCAGGAATTGAACCTAGAGGTGCTTAACCCCCGAGCCACACCCCAGCCCATTTTTTATTTTGAGACAGGGTCTCACTAATTTGCTTAGGGCTTTGCTAAGTTGCTGAGGCTGGCTTTGAACTTGCTATTCTCCTGCCTGAGTCTCCCGAGATGCTAGGATTAGAGATGTGCGCCATCTCTACCGGCTGACCTAACATTCACATAATAAACCCAGAATGTACCATTAAGCTTAGTAGACCTCTAGCTTCCCACCAATCTGATGGTGAAGAATGCCACAACATCTAAAACATACAGAAGAGATTTATCAGCTTTGCTGTAGCCTACCTGCCTACAGGATGCTCCCACCAGTATAACTGATGTGTTTGATTTATAAGTTTCTTTTGTTTGGTGACTATAAAGTTCATGTAACCTTTTCCACAGTGGAACATATTCAGGGTAATTTAATCTGTGTTTTTAGGCCATGGTCACTCATAATTGCCTCAGAATAAAACTATTTTTCTTATTTCCTTTAAAGCAAGGTTGTTATTTTACATCAATGGAGGCCACTCTGGACAACATGACATTCCCTGCTCTTAAGTTTTTTAATCAAGATCAAGGGCCATAAAAAGAATTAAGATTTTCTTTTTCTTTCTCTTTTTTTTGGTACCAGGGATTGAAATCAGGGGCACTTGACCACTGAGACACATCCCTAGCCCTACTTTTTGTGGTTTATGTAGAGACAGGGTCTCACTGAGTTGCTTAGCGCGTTGCCATTGCTGAGGCTGGCTTTGAACTCGCGATTCTCCTGTCTCAGCCTCCCAAAATGCTGGGATTACAGGCGTGAGCCACCAAGCTGGGCTTAGAATTAAGATTTTCAACCTCTGAATACTTAAGATCAAGGTTAAGAAGTGTAAGTAAATGTGAGAGCTCAGTTCAATGTTTTTTTAAAACTTTTTTGGTACCAGAGATTGAATCCAAGGGTGCTAAACCACTAAGCCACATCCTCAGCCCTTTTTGTTTTATTTTGAGACAGTGTCTCACTAGGTTGCTTATAGCCTTGCTAAATTGCTGAGGCTGGCTTTTAACCTGCAATCCTCCTGCCCCAGCCTCCCAAACCACTGGGTTTGCAGATGTGTGTGCCACAGTGCCCAGCTCAATTCAATCTTTGGTTTTTGGTACTGGTGACTGAACCCAGGCACACTTTTCTACTGAGCTACATTCCCAGCTCCCGCCTAGCCCCTGCCCTTTAAAAAAATTCTAGACATAGTCTAAGTTGCATAGAGCCTCACCAAGTTGCTGAGGCTAGCCTTGAACTTGTGATCCTCCTGCCTCAGTTGGGATGACAGGCATATGCCACTATACCTAGCTCAATTCAATCTCTACTACAAAATTTAAAAGCTTTTGAGAGAGAAAAGTATACTTATTTGGAAAGAAAGATACACAAAACAACACAGAAGTCATAACAACAAAGAGGGACATGAAAATAAGTTAAATCCAAGAGTTTTTAAAAGCCTTTCACTTAGAAAGCTTTCCTCAAGAAGGTAATGACTTATAAAACTGAAACCAGATGCAAAACTGTCTGCCTTTCTTAATAAACCTTGCTCTTGCAGAAGATATCCAGTATCCCTACCGTATTTGCTGAACCTTTTAGGAGGCAAACCTAACTCTAGAGGCAAGCCTAAATCCCTAGCAAACCTAGGCAATAGTTCTTATTTTAACATAAAATCATACATTTCCAATCCATATTGCCAATTCATTTGTTGAAGTTCCCTAAATATCTTCTTCTACAGCACCTTGAAGATCAAGCTAAAATAGATATCGGCAAAAAACAAAAACCACCCAATTATCTCTGTAAAATTAGATCTGAATGCCAGAACAACTCATATGGACCAAGTTAAGAAAAGTCAGTTACCAGTGACAGTGCACACAGATCCCATCTACTCAGTAGGTTGAGACAGGGAGATTATAGGTTCATGGTCAACTTGGGTAACTTAGTGAGACACTGTACCAAAATAAGAGCTGGGGACATAGCTCAGTGGTAAAGACTACTACCACTTCCCTAAAGCACCTTAAAATAAATTTCTACATTTTAAGTCTTAGAAAATCCTATACCAAATCAAGGGTTCAAATCTATGTAAAACCCTCTTGGAACCTGGATGCTAAACACTTAAATGACTCAGGAAGCCTTAAGAATTTAAGCCAATCATTTGGCTGGGGTTGGTGGTGTTCACCTGTAATTCCAGCAGCTCAGGAGGCTGAGGCAGGAGGATCACAAGTTCAAAGCCAGCCTCAGCAACTTGGTGAGACCCTGTCTCAAAAGTCCTGGGGATGTGGCTTGGTGGTTAAGCCCTACCCCTGGGTTCAATGGTTCAAATCTCTGATACTAAAATAAAAAAACAAAAAGGGCTGGGGATGTGACTCAGTGGTTAAGTGCCCCAGGGATCAACTTCTGATACCAAAAGCCAATCACTTGACTTGGATTGGTGGCACACACCCTATAATTCCAGGTATTCAGGAGGCTGGACTGGACAACTTATTGAGAACCTGTTTCAAAATAAAAAATTAAAAGGGCTGAGGATGAGCCAGGAGCAGTGGCACGGGCCTGTAATCCCAGCATTTTGGGAGGCTGAGACTGGAGAATCTCAAGTTCAAAGCTAGCCCCAGCAATGGCAAGGTACTAAGTAACTCCATAAGACCCTGTCTCTATATAAAACACAAAAATAGGGGTAGGGATGTGGCTCAGTGGTCAAGTACCCCTGAGTTCAATCCCCAATACCAAAAAAAAAAAGTCAATTATTTGCACTTTCAATTGTTGTTAATGCCAGTGAGGCCAAGTGTTCCCTATATAAAACCTATTTCCAAACAAGACTTCTCACAACAAATGCACTGGATTTTCCACATGCTTACCATTACTGAAATAATTGTCACTCTAGAAAGATCAACAAAAACTACTTGGCCCACTGTCTAGGGTTCTGCTATGGGGTTACTGCATGGTAACCAGTGGAGGGAGTAAACTAGCCTTGAGTCTTTGAGTATTCACTTGCTCTCTAAAGATAGTTGACTTTGCATGTTATCAAGTACAAATCAATCCCAGTATTTTAGCCCATAGCCAAGAGAAAAGACCCTGAAATACCAATGCTAAAGAGTGTACCGTTAAGGGCTGGGATTGTAGCTGAGCGGTAGAGCGCTTGCCTCGCGTGCGTGAGGCTCTGGGTTCAATCCTCAGCACCACATACAAAGCAATAAAATAAAGACATTGTGTCCATCTACAACTAAAAAAAAAAAAAAATTAAAAAAAAAATGGGCTGGGATTGTAGCTCAGCGGTAGAGCGCTTGCCTCGCATGCATGAGGCCCTGGGTTCGATCCTCAGCACCACATACAAAGCAATAAAATAAAGACATTATGTCCATCTACAGCTAAAAAAATATTTAAAAAAAAAAAAAGAGTGTAGCTTTAAAAAATTGAGGGGCTTCCACTTTGATATGTCCTGTCTCAAATTTATCAAAAATACTAGCCTGAGATCTGTTCCTAATACAAGAAATCTATGCGGGGTGCGGTGGCTCACGCTTGTAATCCCAGCACTTAGGGAGGCCGAGACAGGAGAATTGTGAGTTCAAAGCCAGCCTCAGCAACGGCGAGGCACTAGGCAACTCAGTGAGACCCTGTCTCTACATAAAACACAAAATAGGGCTGGGGATGTGGCTCAGTGGTTGAGTGCCCCTGAGTTCAATCCCTGGTACCAAAATAAATAAATAAATCTATTATTTCATTTCCTGGTTTGAAAGATCTTTTTTTTTTTTGGTGGGTGGTGGGGGGTTACTGGGGATTGAACTCAGGGGCACTTGACCACTGAGCCACATCCCCAAAGCCCTATTTTGTGTTTTATGTAGAGACAGGGTCTCACTGAGTTGCTTAGCACCTCGCTGTTGCTGAGGCTGGCTTTGAACTCATGATTCTCCTGTCTCAGCCTCCTTAAGTGCTGGGATTACAGGCTTGCACCACAGCGCTAGGCTCCTATTTTGTATTTTATTTAGAGACAGTGTCTCACTAAGTTGCTTAGCATTTTGCTTTTGCTGAGGCTGGCTTTGAATTCCTCAGCCTCCCAAACTGCTGGGATTACAGGCATGTGCCATTGACTCGGCTGAAAGATCTTAATGTACTGTATTCCTTTCAAGGGTCTTTACTCGAGGCCATCCAAACACTTTCTCAAATATTTGTTAAGTTTCTTCTTCTGAGTAATCTGCTTCACCTACCACAAATAATATCCTTTGTATTCTTTCAAGTTGAAATCTCAATAGATGAACTCCATTATAAAGTGTAAATGGGCCAGGCATGGTGGTGTATGCCTGTAATCCCAATGGCTAGGGAGGCTGACACAGGAGGATCGAAATTTAGCACGGCCCTAAGAACCTAGTGTTATCCTGTATCAAAATAAAAAGGGCTGGGGATGTAGTCAGTGGTAAAGTGCTCCTGGGTTCAATAACCAGTACCAAAAAAAAAAAAAAAGAGAGAGAGAGAAAAGAAAGAAATCTATGTTGTAAAATGTTTAGGGATAAAGAGGCTTGATATCTCTAACTTACTTTGTAATGGGAAAAAATGCATACATATAAATATTTACCTATGGAATGATAAAGCAAATGGTGCAAAACTTACTAAGTTATTGGATCATTCTTTCAAGTTTATTTCAAGTATGTTTTTTCAAGGGAAGTCTTTGAAACATTGTAACTTTCTAAAAGTCTAATTGTAAAACTGACTTTTTACAAGATAGGACTTCATAACAGGTCAAAATTTTGCCACATTTGGTGACAAACTGAAGAAATGCCAGGACAACCTTCACTCTTTTATCTGTGCACAAGCACTGAACATTTCAAGCAAACCAGCTTCAATTTACTTCTAGTTCCTGGACTCACAATGACAATCTCTACCCCAGCTTTAAACATTACTTCCTCTTCCAAACCCACTAAAAAGCTGGGCCATGTGCCTGAAATCCTAGCTACTTCAGAGGCTGAAGCAGGAGGATCATAAATTTGAGGCTAGCCTGGCAACACAGGAAGTAATCTCATCACAAACACCAAACTGATTCAAGTAACCAGACCAGGACAGAATTTATCTACTAAAAGAATAAAAGTGACTCAAATAACTAAGTATCTGTTCAGCTAACAATTCCCTTTCCCCAACAGGTGCAGTGGCACTCACCTGTAATCCCAGCTAGCTATCTGGAGGCTGAAGCAGGAGGATCCTAAATTCCAGGCCAGCCTCAACGCCCTAGGGAGATCCATTCTCAAATTTTTGAAAAAGACTTGAGGATGTAGCTCGGTGGTAGAGCACACCTGGGTTTAATCACCAGTACTGGGGGAAAAAAATTCCCTCTCCTCCAGGACCACCACTGCAGGCCACTGTTCCACATGACTGCAAGCAGATCTAAAGCCAGTTACATAATACTTTCTCAGCTCCAGTGGGGAAAAAATTGGGAGAAAACAGCTCAGTCCAAAACAGCATTACTTTAGATAATCAAATTCACAAATAAAGAGACAAATTCCAAAAGAAAAACATCAGTTATCTTGGGGGGGCGGGGAGAGGGGCAAAAGGGACAGCTTGGAGAAAGAGAAAAATCCCAGGATTCAAAACATAAGATTTGTACTAGGTAACAAAATGAAGTCTGAAAAATCCAGTAGCCACTGAATTAAACCAAACATCCTCAAGCCTGCTTGGAAAAGGAGGCTGAGGGGAAATAAAATTTAGTCTAAATCAGTTTCTGCTCCAAAGGAGCTCACAATTCAACAAGGACTTGGAGCAAGTCCACAGGGATAAGGCCAGACTGAGAAGGTCAACAGGGGAAAAGGCAAAGTGCTCTTTTCATAAGATACTGCAAAGAGATGCTAAGTACAACATAAAACTTTGATGACCAGATTCAGAATTTTGATAATTCCAAGTAGACCATAAACTATTAAAATAATGTATACAGGGAAACACGAAATTGTCCTGGGATGCTTTAAGGGGAGCTCACATTCGGATCGGGATGGGACGATCAAATTCGTTTGTGAATGACAAAAAGGAAAAAAGTTTCAGGATGTTAAAAAGTTTGTAATAAACGTGAGCACCGGGTCTGAGGGAGTAAGAGAAAGGCTTGAAAGAGTAAGAAAAGGCCAGGGGCTCAAGGAAGCACAACAAATAAATCCTGACAGCCAAGAAATGCAACCCACGGGGCCAGACGGCAGAAAGGCCACGACAAGCTGCAGGGCAGGGGACCGGCGGAGTGCCAAGGCTGAATTGAGGTCACCGCGGAAAGGGCAGAGAAAGCTGACGCTGTTAGATGAGTAGAAGAGCAGTCCCTCCAGTTCTGCGTCCAGCCCAGAGCCGACTTGCACTTCCTACAGTCGGAAGAGCGGGAAAAGCTACCTGCCGGGCCCTGGATGCACGGACAGGGCCCGTAAAGGTCAAGGTCAAGGTGGGTTTTAGCAAGCGACACAGAAGCACTCTGAAGAGACCGAAAACATAAAAAATAACATTATTATTATGACTATCGTTATTTTAGAAAGAAAGAAAAGGTCTTCTGGACGGCTGCGGGATGCAGGCGGCCAAAGCAGAAGCAAGAGAGACCAGGGGCCGAAGTCTGGATGGAGCGCGGGCCGCGGAGCCAGTGCTGGGCCACTGGAGGGAGGAACTCAAGACCCGGGCCCAGGGCCACCGCCGCACTCACTTGCCCTCCTGACAGTCATAGAGCACGATGGAGTCGTCGTCACTGCTCGAGATGACCGTCTCGCCGTTGGGGCTGAAGTCAAAGCAGTTAATCTTGTCTGAGTTCTCGCGGAACACCTTGGCGACGCGGAAGCTCCGCAGCACGCTGTCGGTCAGCTTCATGGCGGCGGCTACTAGAGGCGGCGGCGCAGGGCCGGGGCGGGGCTGGGCGGCGGGCGAGCAGGCGGGCTGCGAAGGGCCAACCCGGGCGGGGCGAGCGCCGCACTGGCGGCGAGCGGAAGGGCAGCGGGCAGTAAGGCCGCTTCCTTCCCGTCTCGCACTGGCGAAACTCTCCGGCGTGGACCGTGGGGCCTAGGTGACCGTTCTTCTTCACAGTCCCCTCAGAGCCAACCGGCGCGGCGCCGGCTCATTGTGTCCGCCATCTTGGGGCGACAGGCAGAAGCCCAGGGCGGGGAACTTTAGCCGCGGCGCACGCCGGGAAAAGGGGCGGGGCGGGAACGGAGGCGCGAGACGGGGAGGTGAGGTGGTGACGTCAGCGCGGCGGCGGCGGAGTGCAGGGACTAGGTAGCGGGAGGCGATAGTTTTCTGGCTGACTGCTGGGACTGAGGGTTTGGGACGCTTAAGACCTTCCGCAGTGGGCAGGAAGGCAGTGAGTGCCTGGGGCCCTTCGATTTTGTGTGTGATGCCTCCCCTCAGGGAGACTCAGGCCGCAGGTACTGCAGAGGTCTAGTAGGCGCGCCTGAGGCCTATTTTGGGGGTGAGTCATGTGAACCCCTTGCAGAAGTGCTTTATCACTCCTCCACCAGAGCTCCAGTTTATTTTATTGAGGTGTAACTATGTGATAGACTGCACACATTTTATTTTTTATTTTTTATTTTTTTATTTTTTTATTTTTTTATTTTTGGTACTGGGGATTGAACTCAGGGGCACTCGACCACTGAGCCACATCCCCAGCCCTATTTTGTGTTTTTTTATGTAGAGACAGGGTCTCACTGAATTGCTTAGCACCTCACCGTTGCTGAGGCTGGCTTTGAACTCGTGATTCTCCTGTCTCAGCCTCCCTAAGTGCTGGGATTACAGGCTTGAGCCACCGTGCCTGGCAGTAGAGGAATAATTTATGTACAACAAAAATCAGTCTTTTTAGTGGATAATCTTATGTTTTGACACATATATAGTTATGCAACCCCCACAAGATACAGAACAGTTACATTGCCCTCATAAGCAAGTCTTTGCCTTAAAAGGGAGGAAAGTTGGTTCCTAGCAAAGCAACGTCTAATTACAGAATAGGGATCATGTTTCCTTGCTCTTTATTATTATTATTATTATTATTATTATTATTATTATTATTATTATTATTATTTTGGTTCTGTACTGGGGATTGAACCCAGGGATGCTGTGCCACTGAACTACATGCCCAGACCTTTTTATTTTTTATTTTGAGACAGGGTCTTGCTAAATTAACTCAGGTTCGCCTTGAATTTAGCCTCTCAGATAGCTGAGATTATAGGTGTACACCACTGTGCCTGGCTTTGCTTTAACTTTCTGGGCAAGATGTTAATCTCAGTGCAACTTATGCAGATGTGTGCAACTCTTCAAAAAGTTAACTGCCTTGGGTCCCTGACAAGGAGAGAGGGCCTATTTATTTTGGCTTTATTTATTTATTTAGCTGTAGATGGACCAGTACTTTTGTTTTATTTATTTATTTTTATGTCGTGCTGAGGATCAAACCCAGTACCTCAGACATGCTAGGCAAGCGTCCTACCACAAAGCTACAACTCTACACCTATTTTTGGTTTATTTAATAAAACTAGGAAAGACTGCTGAAACAGACTGAAACCAAGGACCCCTCTGAAGTTAAAGAAAACTTTCCAATGCTGAAAGTAAAAAGTGAAGGCCTCTCCTACCCCTATTACCCTACCCCTAGCCTGAGGGATACCAAGGTAGCTGAGAATGTAGACTGCCTCCTGCTTCAGCCTGTTTAGCACAGGCTAACTAAATCATGTTTAACCTATCACCTGGCCTAGCCGGGCGCGGTGGTGCAAGCCTGTAATCCCAGCATTTAGGGAGGCTGAGACAGGAGAATTGCAAGTTCAAAGCCAGGCTCAACAACAGCGAGGCACTAAGCAACTCAGTGAGACCCTGTCTCTACATAAAACACAAAATAGGGCTAAGGATGTGGCTCAGTGGTTGAGTGCCCCTAAGTTCAATCTCCAGTACCAAAAAAAAAAAGAAATATGCTTACACACACATATATACATAAATATATTTATAATCTACCCTTTTCATATAAGACAATCTTCCAAGTCTAATTCAGTTATACACATTCATTTTGAATGGCTACATAGTATTCCATCATGTGGTTTGTTTCTTTTTGTTTTTGGTGGTGCTGGGGATCAACCTAGGACCTATGCTTGCCAACTGACCTTTTTTTTTTTTTTTGGTACCGGGGATTGAACTCAGGGGCACTTGACCACTGAGCCACATCCCCAGCCCTATTTTGTGTTTTATGTAGAGACAGGGTCTCACTGAGTTGCTTAGTGCCTCGCCATTGCTGAGGCTGGCTTTGAACTCGCGATTCTCCTGTCTCAGCCTCCCTAAGTGCTGGGATTACAAGCGTGAGCCACCGCGCCCGGCTGCCAACTGACCTTTATCGCTAGCCCTTGTGAAGTAATTTTGTTTTCTATTTTATCTAGAACTCAATCAGAGCTCAATATATAATAATCGAATATATGAATTTGGCCAAAGTCTCAAGATATTTGATTAACATATGTTCAACCCTAGGGCTGCAGAGGCCCAGCGTACTATTTTCCAATCCCAAAGAAAGAACTGAGAGGACTCAACACAGAGAGCTTATACATGTTATTACTCATGTTTTCAGCACAGTGGGCCCATTTTACAGAATTATTCCTGAAGGATAGGGAAAATGACAACCCTCACAAGACAGTGTGACCCAGGAGAAGGGAGGGAGGAAAAGTGCAAAACATTGATTCTTCCCCAATAAATCCTTTCCCAGTGACAAGACAATCCCTGGGAAGGAGGCGAACATCATCCCTAAAATATCAGTCCCTGGGAAGAGGACAAGTATCGATCCATTCCCAGTAAATTCTTTCCCAGTGACAACAGACCCCAGAGGAAGAAGCCAAACATTAATCTTTTCCCAGTGACAGTTAAATGACCCCCCCAGAGGAAAAGATAAGCATTGGACTCTCCATCCTTGTCCAGTCAAAACAAGTTTCAAATCCCACAACCTGTTTCCTGAATGCCCAAACTGACACATTCTGTTGAAGAGATTAAGTTATCTCTCCAAGTAACCTATAAAAACCTAGACCCCTTCTGTTACTGGGGGCCATTTTCTACCCAAAAAATGAGCCCCTCCAATGCCTGACTCTGTTGCTAAATAAAAGACATAGCTGATCCATGAAGTGTGCTCCTGTCCCAAAGTTATTTGTGTTTTCATTTTGGTGCCTAAACCATTTTGGTTATTTTTGCTTACAATTCCCTTAACCTCATAGTCCCACCACTCGCATATGTCTGTCCCCTGTCAGTCACACAGTTTCATAAAACCACTTCATTTCTTTTTTTTTTTTTATATGTTGTTTAGTTGTAGGTGAACACAATATCTTTATTTATTTTATGTGGTGCTGAGGATTGAACCCAGTGCTTCACGTATGCGAGGCAAGCGCTCAACTGCTGAGCCATAGCCCCAGCCCCTCATTTCTTTTTTTAAATTTTTAAATTTTTAATTTTTTGGTACTGGAGATTGAACTCAGGGGCACTCAACCACTGAGCCACATCCCCAGCCCTATTTTGTGTTTTATGTAGAGACAGGGTCTCACTGAGTTGCTCAGCGCCTTGCCATTGCTGAGGCTGGCTTTGAACTCGCAGTTCTCCTGTCTCAGCCTCCCTAAGTGCTGGGATTACAGGCTTGCGCCACCGTGCCCAGCAAAACCACTTCACTTCTAATCAGTTGCTTGATTTGCTAAATTAGTGCTTCATTTCACCCACCACTAAGAGGAAATAAATATTCTATGATGGACATGAACAGAGGTGATATTTTACATCAACCTGAAATGGTAATCTCTTCTATGGAATTAAAGGCAAGCTCAGCAATGGTTTTATTCATTTAAATGTACTTCTATTGGTTTCTTTCTCCCCTTCATGATCAAATTAGTATATGCTTAAAAATACTTTGAGATGAGCTGGGGCTGTAGCTCAGTGGTAGAGCGCTTGCCTAGCATGCGTGAGTCACTGGGTTCGATCCTCAGCATCACATATAAACAACAAATGGATAAAGTAAAGATCCATCAACAACTAAAAAAATATTTAAAAAAAACAAAAACAAAAACTTTGGGATGAGAGGACAAGACCAACGCCATTTTGTGACTCTGAGCCTTTGTCCTCAACCCAGCAGCCCCCGCCCAGATCCTGAAAAATTGCGACACTCTTAAATGGCACACTGCTCTGGCGCCAGTGAGTGGTTTTGCAATCTGGGCCAACCAATCAGGAAATTAAGCGTTGGGCCCACCATAGCCAAACCTATCAGCCTAAAGGCCAACTGACTTCATGCTGACCACACTCACCCTTACCCAATCCTGTAGCGACAAGACCACTGTCCCCCTGTGCGCGCTTTCCCTTACCCGATCATGTAACGCCAAGGCATGTATTCTCCTGCTTGTGACTGTAATCCATAAAAATCCCTGCTCCCCTACTGGGGATGCACCTCCCTACCCACTGCGTAGGCAAAGGTGTGTGGACCCTGTTCGAGTGGTCTCGTGAGCTTGGGCATTACAGGGAGAGGAGAACATTTGTTTATTTTTGTAGTTGTTGTTTGACAAGAACCAAGTAGCTGATTTCATAACAACTCCTATAGTTCAACCCACTTCTAAATTATACACTGTGCTAACCTATGTTATTTACTGGAATCCCTCAGAGAGGTTTTTTTTTTTTTTTTTTTTTTGGTTCCAGGGATTGGACTCAGGGGTACTCGACCACTGAGCCACATCCCCAGCCCTATTTTGTGTTTTATGTAGAGACAGGGTCTCACTGAGTTGCTTAGCGCCTCCCGTTGCTGGGGCTGGCTTTGAACTTGCGATTCTCCTGTCTCAGCCTCCCTAAGTGCTGGGATTACAGGCTTGAGCCACTGCGCCTTGTTCACAGAAAGGTCATTTGACTCCAAAACCAGGGGGCCTGGGTAAAAAAACAGTATCTTCCCCTTGTAACAGAACCAATTACACAATTTACAGGGTGCAAAAACTTTAAAAGAAAGGCCCTTTGTTAAAAAAAAATTAAGAATTTCAAGATGGTAACCATAGAATATTAAACCAAGAGCAAGATCCTTGACTGTGGTTCCCTGTGTGACAGCACAAGTCACACCCATGACAATGGTGCAGCCCAAGAATAGTAAACACAACTCTGAACCTTTCTATAGGCACCTGAAACATCTCATTTATTTTATATTTAATCACATTTTAATGATGAAGACTCAGATATTGAGTACCTTTTTCAAGTTCACATAATCATGAGTTTGGGCTTGTAACTCAGTGGTAGAGCACTTGCCTCCATGCATGAGACCCTGGATTCAATCCCTAACCCCTCCCCCCAAAAACCTCAAGGTCACACAGCCAGTAAGCACTAGGAACTGAATTCACACTGCTTCTGAAAACCCTCAGTCCCGTTTGTCCTGTTTCCAGGACAAAGGGCAAATAACCATTTACTTTTAACAAAGGCCATTGTTGGCAAACAATACCTCCTTGTTATGGAAGGAAGGGGGGTAGAATCTTCTCACAAAAGCCTGTCTGCTCAGAGGCAGGAAGAACTGCCCAGGCCTCAGGCTCTATCTCTAAAACTAAAGAATTGTTTCCCAAGGCTTAAAAAGACTTTCAGACAATTCAATCTGTATGTAGTCTGGCCCACTAGTTCTGAATCTGCAAGATTGAAAATGTAATTAGGAAGTCAGAGGCTCAGCAATTTAGGGAGATCCTGTCTCAAAATAAAATATAAGAGGGGCTGGGGTTTGGCTCAGTGGTAGAGCACTCGCCTAGCATGTGTGAGGCACTGGGTTCGATTCTCGGTATCACATATAAATAAATGAAAAAAATAAAGGTTCATCAACACCTTAAAAAATTATTTAAAAAATAAAAATAAAAATAAATAAAATATAAGAAAGACCAGGCTGGGTTGTAGCTCTGTGGTAGAGCACTTGCCTTGCATGCGTGTCACTGGGTTCTATCCTCAGTACCACATAAAAATAAATAAATAAAATAAAGGTATTGTGTCCATTTACAACTAAAAAATATTTTTAAAAAGAAGAAGAGCCGGGTGCGGTGGCTCACGCTTGTAATCCCAGCACTTAGGGAGGCTGAGACAGGAGAATCGCGAGTTCAAAGCCAGCCTCAGCAACGGCGAGGCACTAAGCAACTCAGTGAGACCTTGTCTCTACATAAAACATGAAATTGGCCTGGGGATGTGGCTCAGTGGTCAAGTGCTCCTGAGTTCAATCCCCAGTACCAAAAAAAAAAAAGAAGAAGAAGAAGAAGAAGAAGGAGGAGGAGGAGGAGGAGGAGGAGGACCACTGGGAGGACTGATGTGCATGCCTGTAATCCCAGTGGCTCAGGAAGCTGAAGCAAGAAGATTGCAAGTTTGAGGCCAGCTGCAAGTTTGAGGCCAGCTTTAGCAATTTAGTGAGACCCTAAGCAACTTGGCATGACTCTATTTCAAAATAAAAAATCAAAAGTGCTAGGGATACAGCTCAGTGCTAAAAGAAAAAGGGCTGAGTATGTAGTTGAGTGGTAGAGTGCCCCTGGGTTCAATCCCCAGTACTGCAAAAAAGGAAAATGTAAGTTCATCCCTTTACCTTCTGAATATAGCCCTCATTGCTCTAAGGTATATTTGTTTAAAAAAATGTTTTTTTCTCTCTTTTCCTATCTCCTCCTCCCAAACAAGATTAGGGAGACAGTGGTATCTTTTCTTCCCCCAGTTAATTGCCCTTGAACACACCCACTACAGGAAGGAGATGCCTGCTGAGGATCTGGGAAGTGAAAGTCTCCCAAATTAACAAGTGAATCCTAACATACCATCAAGGCGCCCTGGGATCCCCTACTGGAATGTAACCCTTGCAGAGTTCCTTTAAAAAACCCCTGTCCCTCCTGATCAGGAGAGTCACAGATTTGTGATAGGAGTCTCCTGCATTTTCTTTTGCTAGCAAAGCAATAAACCTTCTTTTTCCTTTTTCTCAAAACCAGGTCCTCATTATTAAATTGGCATTGATTGGCATTGGGGACAGGGACCGAGCTTTTGGTTACACTACAACAATTGCATCTGTACTGGACATGGACATACTTTTTTCCTTATCATTATTCCCTAAACAATACACTGTAACAACTATTTAGACAGTATTTACATTGTATTAGGACTCATAAGTCATCTAGGAATGATTTAAAGTTTACAGGAGGGTGTGTGTAGGTTATATGCAAACCTACATTTTGATCACTCGCTGATTTTGATATCTATGGGAGTCCTGGAACAAATCCTCAGCAGATACCAAGGGCAGATACCAAGGGAGGACCATACTCTGCTCTGGTGGCCCTTCATCAGTTACTTGCCTACTACCAGCTGAGCTGCTTCCTGGTCAGCGGCTCCTACTCTCCACTCTACCACCCTCCAGTATTGCCAACACCCAATGTTCCCTCCCCTAAGCAACCTTACCATTCTCTCACTAAAGCTATCCTCAAGAAGTAACCGGCACTTCACAGCTACAGGTGGAGGGAGGGGAGAAGGAAGGAGTGGAAATGGGGAACTTGATGAAAGCTTGAAACTACATCTTGAGTTAAACGGTTTTTATCCCCGCCCTGCTTTCTTCTTTTCAATTGACCAGCATAAACTGACTCTGTGGCACAATGGATAACTTATTGGACTTCTAGCCAAACCTGCACTGGCCATTCAATTTACCAGTTTAACCAGCATAACTCCCACACCCTGATCCATATCTTAGTGACTAAATGTAAAATTAGTTAAAATACACTGTCTTTTCCCTCAGCACTCCCCATTTCCAGGTTGTGGGAAAGGTTACAATTAAAAAGTAGGTGCCAAGCCGGGCGCGGTGGCTCAAGCCTGTAATCCCAGCACTTAGGGAGGCTGAGACAGGAGAATCGCAAGTTCAAAGCCAGCTTCAGCAACGGCGAGGCGCTAAGCAACTCAGTGAGACCCTGTCTCTACATAAAACACAAAATAGGGCTGGGGATGTGGCTCAGTGGTCGAGTGCCCCTGAGTTCAGTCTCCAGTACCAAAAAAAAAAAAAAAAAAAAAAAAAAGTAGGTGCCAGGAAAATATAAAGCAGAGACTGGCAATGACAGAAACCATACACGCAGACCTTGAAACAACAAGCCACTGATCAGTCTTGTTTTCTTAGATTCATAGGTCTGTGATGCTTGATGACCTCCAGAAACTCACAACCCACATTCCAGAACTGGCCATTTTTCAAGATTAGGTCCTGCCTGAAACAGATAACATTCTCACAAAAGATGCTATGTCCTGCTGGGGATGTGGATCAGAGGTAGAGCACTTGCATAGCTTGCATGAGTCCTTGGGTTCAAGCCCCAGAACTGCAAAGACAACAGAAAAACACCAAAAGAGTCTACAAAAGATGCTATGTAAACCTCTCAGCTGGGCATGGTGGCCCACACCTATAATCTCAATTACATGGAAGTTGAGACAGGAGGATCCCAAGTGTGAAGCCAGCCTTAGAAATTTAGCTAGACTCAGCCAGGCGCAGTGGCTCAAGCCTGTAATCCCAGCACTTAGGGCATGGTGGCATACAGCTGTAAGTAATCCCAGCAATTTGGGAGCTGAAGTGGAAGGATCAAAACCAGCCGGGCGTGGTGGCTCATGCTTGTAATCCCAGCACTTTGGGAGGCTGAGGCAGGAGAATCATGAGTTCAAAGCCAGCCTCAGCAATGGCGAGGCACTAAGCAACTCAGTGAGACCCTGTCTCTACATAAAACACAAAATAGGGCTGGGGATATGGCTCAGTGGTGAAGTACCCCTGAGTTCAATCCCCACAGCCAAAAAAAAAAAAAAAAGTTCAAAACCAGCCTCAGCAATTCAGTGAGACCCTAAGCAACTTAGTGATATCATAGGAAAGCAAGGAGCTGAAACTCTAAACCATGGTTCTTGTATTCCAACAAAAGAAAATTTGGGGGCTGGGATTGTGGCTCAGTGGTAGAGCGCTTGTCTCGCATGCGTGAGGCACTGGGTTCGAACCACAGCACCACATAAAAATAAATAAATAAAGATATTGTGTCCATCTACAACTAAAAAAAATTTAAAAAAAAAAAAGAAAAAAATTTAAAGTCAGACACCAAAAGTCATGCAAGAGAACTTATTGTGGGTGGAAGTAAAGTAAAAGCAGAGTGAGGCTTAAGCAGAGAGTACTCTCGAGAGTACTCTCCAAAAGAGAACAACAAAGGAGATAATGCTGTTCCCAAATTTATTGTTTTATGGTTAACTTGAAAACTGGGGTCCTCCTTCAGCAATTTTGCCAATCAGGTGTTCAACTCCTCCTTCACATCAGGTGGTGGGGTGTTTTATTTTAGTTGGTCCTCTCTGGAATTGTCGTGGTGGCCATCCTATTTAGAGGAGCTTCATCTATAAGTCAATCCCATGTTAATATGGCCATTGGGTTCACTAGCTGGTCCGAGATTACCTTAGTATGCCTGTGCTACTAAAGGAATCTTCCTTCTCAGACAACTGGAGACACTTACAGCCATAATTCCTAGCTTTACATCAACCTCAGCAGATCCTGTCAAGAGTCCCATTAATCCTTTTCTTTTTT
>CM053409.1:22354784-22397432 GCA_028644305.1 Xerus rutilus | reverse complement strand
AACCTTATCATAAAGAAGGACCTAAAGTAATTTATGAACACTTTATGACCTTATCATGTATTTCACTGTTCATTACTAGCTACTACCTAACAGTGAGACCCTGTCTGAAAATAAAAAATAAAAGGGCTGGGGATGTGAGTCTGGTTAAGCACCTCTGGGTTCAATTCCCATACTAAAAAATAAAAAAGTCACTTTTATTTTCATTGTAGATTTTGAGATGGATTTTTCCCAGGTTTGCTTATGTGTGCTGCTATGTTTTGAATTTTGGTATCCCTCCAAAAGTCATTTTAAACTTAATCTTCACAGCAATAGTATTAAGAGGTAGGACCTGTAGGAGGTTATTAGGTCATGGGGGCTTTTTCCATGTGAATGGGGTTAAGATCCTTTATAGCTGGGGAGTGGTGGCACATACCTATAATCCCAGCAGCTCAGGAGGCTAAGACATGAGGATGCCAAGTTCAAAGCCAGCTTCAGCAACTCAGTTAGTCCCACTCAGTGGGACTCTGTCTCTAAATAAAATACAAAAAAGGGGCTGGGGATGTGGCTCAGTGGTTAAGTGCCCCTGGGTTCAATCCCTGATAGCAAAAACCAAAACCAAAAAAGTCACTTTATTTTTTTTAAAAAAAGCTTCAAACAGTGTAAGGTACCTTCTGCCCTTCTACTTTTTTTCTTTTTCTCTTGGTACTGTGGATTGAACCTAAAGGTGCTTAACTGTTACAAAGCTGGAGGCCTCCGAGGAAACTGAGGCAATGTGAAGACCCCCTCTTCAAACCCTGATCTTGTGATCAAATCGAAAAGATTTCAGACATATCTCTCAGAACAATGGGAATGAGTTCATTGAAGGAATAAGAAAAGGGAAAGGGGACATTCTCAAGGGAGAAAGTGGGTCCTTTCAGAAAGGAGAGGGACAATGTGCTTCTCCTGTACTCCAGTTACATTGGGGATCCCAAGGAAGTTTCCAGAGAGTCCTGCTGAGATCCACCTCTTGACTTTTGTCTGACAGCAAGATGACATCAGTTCAAGTCTCCACTGCCATAACAACTCTATGTCACCTTGGCTCCTGCTGAGCAGCTCTAATTGGATTCTTAATCATTTTTACAGGTTTTATGGTCAGGAGGAATTATCCTTATCTTCTGGAATCTGGTGTGTGAAACCAGTTACAAAAGTCTCTTCTTTCAAACTAACTTGGGTTCCTTTTATCAATGTTACTTCCTGCCTGAATTTCCTTGCAGATAACAGGTAGTTTGCTGAGGAATGTGACATATCTTATCCATTTAGGTCAGGCAGTCTGCAGGTAAATTGCTTCTTGGAAAAGAAAGTATGTAGGGGTTTGCACAGTGGGTCCATTTTATAGAATTATCTTAATCTCGTGTTCCCACCATCCTCATCTTTCTGTCCCCTAAGGTAACCAACAAGCCACATCCCCAGCCCTCTTATTTTTTTATTTTGCGATAGGGTCTTACTAAGTTTCAGCTTTGCTAAGTTGCTGAGGCTGACCTCAAACTTGCAATCTTCCTGCCTCAGCTTCCTGACTCACTGGGATTACAGGTGTGCACCACCATGCCCAGTTTTTTGTTTTTGTTTTTGCTTTTTTATGGTACTGGGGATTGAACTCACGGGTACTTGACCACTCAGCCATATCCCCAGCCCTATTTTGTGTTTCATTTAGAGACAGGGTCTCACTGAGTTGCTTAGCACCTCGCCATTGCTGAGGCTGGCTTTGAACTCGCGATTTTCCTGTCTCAGCCTCCAAAAGTGCTGGGATTACAGGCGTGTGTCACCCTGCCCGGCTGGATTGCAAATTTGAGATGAGCCTCAGCATTTGTGAGCCCCTGAGCAATTTAGGGAGACCCTGTCTCAAAAAGTAAAAAGGATTGGGGATCTGAGTCTGGTTAAGTGTCCTTGGGTTCAATCCCTGTAGCCACTTACTGGCTTCCATGATTGGAGTGTGCTCCTCTACAAGGCCTTTTACCATAATGTTTTGTCCTACCTTGGGCCTACAGCAATGGACTCAGCTGACCATGGACTAAACCTCTGGAACCATGAGCCAAAATAAACTTTCCTTCCTCTGAATTGTTCTTGCAGGATATTTCGGTCACAGCTATACATAGCTGATGTGTTAGATCACAAGTTCCAGCCAGTCTGGGCTGTCTCAAAATAAAAAATGAAAAGGGCCAAGGAGCTTGGTGCAGTGGGTTAAGCCTGTAATCTCAGCAACTCAGGAGGATGAGGCAGGAGGATTGAAAGCTTGAGATCAACCTCAGCAATTTATCAAGGCCCTAAAGACTGAGTGAGACCCTGTCTCAAAATAAAGCATAAAAAAAAAAAATAAGGGCTGAAGATATGACTCTGTGTTTAAGTGACCCTGTGTTCAATCCCTGGTATATATATAAAGATGAGATTGTAACTTAAAAGTGCAAGGTGGAAGTTGTGCAGGTATTGACAATGTGTAGGGCATATATTTTGAAGAGCAATAGGATGGGCTAATTTATTCATATATGGGTGACAGGGAAAGAGAGGTAGACTGTAGGGGATGCAGAATTTAGGTTTAGGATATTCAGAAGCTTGATTTTAGATGTAACTTTGGAATGCCTATTAGACATCTAATTGGGGGATGAGGGTATAGCTCAGTGATAGAGTGCTTGCCTAGCATGCACAAAGCCCCAACACTGCCAAAACAAAAAAATTCCATTAGACATCCGATTGCCTATATACTAGGCCATACTAGGCAATTGGAGATGTGATGGAATAAGGGATGAGTCCAAGAATGTATAAATTTGTTGTCAGCATAGAGATGCTATGGAAAGTCTTTACACTGAAATAGAGATTGTGTTCTACAAGCCTCCTACCTTCTACCCCCCCCCTTTTTTTAATATTTATTTTTTAGTTGTAGGCAGACAGAATATCTTTATTTTATTTTTACGTGGTGCTGAGGATCGAACCCAGTGCCTCACGCATGCTAGGCGAGCACGCTACCACTGCGCCACAACCCCAGCCCCTCCCTTCTACTCCTTTTATTGCTTGGTATCCCTTATGCCCATTTGTTTAAAATTTCCAGTGGTAGCCAGGTGTGGGAGTGCATACCTGTAATCCCAGCAACTCAGGAAGCTGCAGCAGGAGGATCAAAAGTTTGAGGGCAGCCTTAGCAACTCAGCAAGACCCTGTCTCAAAATAAAAGGGTTGGGGGTGTAACTTAGTGGTCCAATCTCTGGGTTCAATCTCTAGTACCACAAAACAAACAAAAAAACAAACACAATTTCCAAGCTGGGTGGGGTGGCGCCTGTAATCCCAGCACTTTGGGATGCTGAGACTAGAGAATCGCAAGTTCAAAGCCAGCCTCACCAACTGGCGAGGCACTAACAGCTCAAGGAGACCCTGTCTCTAAATAAAAACACGAAATAGGGCTGAGGTTGTGGCTCAGTGGTTGAGTACCCCTGAGTTCAATCCCTGGTGCCAAAAAAAAAAAAAAAAAAAATTTCCAGTGCTTCATACTTTGGGCCTATAAGGCAGAGACAGAGTTTTTTTGTTTTTTGTTTTTTTTGGTATTGAGGTTAAATTCACAAAGTGTTACTACCGAATCACATCCTCAGCCCTTTCATGTTTTTATTTTGAGACAGGGTTTCACTAAGTTGGTCTGGGACTTGCTAAATTGCTGAGGAAGGTCTTGAACTTGCAATCCTCCACTCTTAGCCTCTCAAGTCATTGAGATTTCAGGTGTGTGCCACCACTCTCAGCTCAGAGACAGGATTTTTTTTTAGGGGGGAGGTGTTGGGGATCGAATTCAAGGGCACTCAACCACTGAACCACATCCCCAGCCCTATTTTGCATTTTATTTAGAGACTGGGTCTCACTGAGTTGCTTTGCCCCTTGCTTTTTGCTGAGGCTGGCTTTGAACTTGTGATCCTCCTGCCTCAGCCTCCCAAGTCGCTGGAATTACAGGCGTGCACCTCTACACCTGGCATAAACAAGAATTTAATTAGTTTTTCACATTAGGCCAGAGAATGTTAGTCCTTTCCAACTCCATGAAGATTTTAAAAAATCACACCTCAACAGAAAATAAAACAATTGAAGACTAAAAGTTTTTCCTTGAGGAATTCTGTGAGGACTTGTTGGTTAAAGCTGCTTGGAAGCTGGGCGCGGTGGTGCAAGCCTGTAATCCCAGCACTTAGGGAGGCTGAGACAGGAGAATCGCGAGTTCAAAGCCAGCCTCAGCAAAGGCAAGGCGCTAAGTAACTCAGTGAGACCCTGTCTCTACATAAAACACAAAATAGGGGTGGGGATGTGGCTCAGTGGTCGAGTGCCCCTGAGTTCAATTCCTAGTACACACACACACACACACACACAGAGCTGCTTGGAAATAAGGACATATGAGCATACATATGAAATGAGCCTGAAGAGATAGGAAGAAGCACTCAAACAGAAGACCCCAAAGAACTAATCTAGCTGAATGCAGTGGCATGTGCCTGTAATCCCAGCCACTGGGGATGCTGAGGCAGGAAGATTGTATGTTTGAGGCCAGCCTCAGCAATTTAGGTAGCCCCTGTTTCAAAAAAAAAAAGCTGAGTGTGGTGGTGCACACTTGTAATTCCAGTGGCTTGGGAAGCTGAGGCAGGAGAATGGCAAGTTCAAGACCAGCCTCAGCAATTTAGCTAGGCCCTAAGCAACTTACCAAGGACCTAAGCAACTTAGAGAGACTGTCTCAACACAAAAAATAAAAAAGGGCCGGGCGCAGTGGCGCAAGCCTGTAATCCTAGCACTTAGGGAGGCTGAGACAGGAGAATTGCGAGTTCAAAGCCAGCCTCAGCAATGGCGAGGCGCTAAGCAACTCAGTGAGACCTTGTCTCTACATAAAACACAAAATAGGGCTGGGGATGTGGCTCAGTGGTCGAGTGCCCCTGAGTTCAATCTCCAGTACCAAAAAAATAAATAAATAAATATAAAGGGCTGGGGATGTGATTCAGTGGTTAAATGTCCCTGGTTCAATCCACAGTACCACAAAATAAATAAATAAAAAACACAAAGGACTGAGGACATAAATATAGCTCAGTAGAGAATGCCTGGGTTCAATCTTCAGTACCAAAACCAAAAACAAATGAACAAAAAAACAAAACAAAACAACACTTACTACTCCAGATAAGGGTATAAATCCTTTCAGATATATCCTTCTTGAGCTTCCTCCAGAAGATTCTAGGAGTGGCTTAAAAGGGCCTGGGAGATGATTTTCCGGAAAGAAGGGTTGATGGAAAACAATAACTCATCCCAAGGAGGTTTTACAACAACTCCCTGGGCAGCAGACATCATGGATTTTTTCTTCTAGGACCCAGAGGTCCCTCCATTTCTGGTTAGGATCCCTTAGAGACAAAGAACTTAATTCTTCCCCATGCCAGTGTGGGATTGTCGGGGAGCGTGCACCCGCAGGCAACAAGAAGGCCCTGTAACCAGATTGGTCCAAGAGGTGCAAGGCCCCTCTGGACTGGGCCAGAAGCATTGCCAAGGTGCCTGGGAAGGGTCACTCAGCACAGGTCAGCTGCCACCAAGCGGGGACCAGCACATCTGCTTCCTGAAGCGCCCTTCCTTCCTCCCAATTCCATTCTGTCCTGTTTTGTTTTCTGGGAGAGTCTCTGTGTACTCCAGCTACCCACAGCCACCCTTTCCCTTTTCCCTGCCTCCTGCCCCTCTTCTGGCAGGACACCTTGCCAGCTCATCATCCCAGGCCTTTCCTTACCTGGCAGTGGACAGAACACCTGGGATCCCTTCCCCACACTGAGAAGGCTCCTGAGGGGCCCTCTTTTACAATAGCGCCATCAGCTTCCCTTATAAAATAGCATCTCAAAAAAGTACCACGTTTGTAGTCCCAGGTACTCAGGAGTCGGAGGGCAGTAGGATCACAAATTTGAGGTCAGTCTTGGCACTTGGAGAGACCAGAGACCCTATCTCAAAACAAACAAAAATATCTGGGCGCGGTGGTGCACGCCTGTAATCCCAGCACTTAGGGAGGCTGAGGCAGGAGAATCGCAAGTTCAAAGCCAGCCTCAGCAAAGGTGAGGCGCTAAGCAACTCAGTGAGTCTCTACATAAAACACAAAATAGGGCTGGGGATGTGGCTCAGTGGTTGAGTGCCCCTGAGTTCAATTCCCAGTACCAAAAAAAAAACAAACAAACAAACCACATAATAGGGCTGAAGATGTGGTTCAGTGGTCAAGTACCCCTGAGTTCAATCCCTGGTACCACTCCCCCACAAAAAAAAACCCACAAAAAAACAAAAACAACAACAAACAAAAACAAAAAGGCTGAGGATGCAGCTCAGTGGTAGAGCATTTACCTAACATGTCTAAGGCCTTCGGCAGTCAACCCCCAGTACATAAAAACAAAATCCAAAACACATGTTTATTATTATTATTATTATTATTATTATTAGTAGTAGTAGTACCAGGGATTGAACTCAGGGGTACTCAACCACTGAGCCACATCCCCACTCCTATTTTGTGTTTTATGTAGAGACAAGGTCTCATTGAGTTGCTTAGTGCCTCGCCATTGCTGAGGGTGGCTTTGAACTCGTGATTCTCCTGTCTCAGTTTCCCAAAGTACTGGGATTACAGGCGTGTGCCACCGCCTCCGCTTTTATTATTATTATTATTATTATTTATTATTATTATTATTATTATTATTATCATCATCATCATCTGGAGGGACTGGGGATTTAATCCAGAGGCATTTTACCACTGAGCCACATTCCTAACCCTTTTTATTTTAATTAATTAATTTTTTGGCATCAGAGATTGAACCCAGGTATGCTTGGGAAGTTGGAGGCCGGCAGGGCAATTTAGGAAGACCCTAAGCAACTTAGTGAGACCTTCTCTCAAAATAAAAATAAAAAGGAGTGAGGATGTTGTCCAGTGGCTAAGCGCCTCAGAGTTCAACACTCTTTTTTTTTTTTTTTGGTACTGGAGATTGAACTCAGGGGCACTCGACCACTGAGCCGCATCCCCAGCCCTATTTTGGGTTTTATGTAGAAACAGGGTCTCACTAAGTTGCTTAGCGCCTCGCCATTGCTGAGGCTGGCTTTGAACTCGCAATTCTCCTGTCTCAGCCTCCCTAAGTGCTGGGATTACACGCTTAGGCCACGGCGCCCGCCTTCAACACTCTTCCTTAAAAAAAAAAAAAAAAAAAAAATCCAGCAATGAAGCTTAGTGGTACTGTGCTTGTCTACCACACGGAAGGCTCTGGATTAAATCCCCAGTAGCCGGCGAAAGGATCATGCTACCTCTTTCACAGGGGCACATGCCAATTCAATGTAATTTGACTCTGTGTTCCCAAACCATGGTCACTCATATTTGACTCATATTTATTTCCTTGAAGGCAGAGTCGTTATTTTACACAGGGGAAACACCAAAGTTGTGGGATTATAGCCTAGGGCAGAGCGGGCTCCCCAAGCGGTGGGCTCTGGGAAAGTGGTGTTTCTCAGTCCATTTGCTCAGCCCCATGTTTGGCTCCTAACAAGAGTTTAGAATATATTTAATCACTGGTTGGATCCTACAAGCTAAAAAGGGGACGTATCACTGGAATCCATTGAGAATCCGAGGCGGAGACGAAAAACTCGAGTCCCGAAGGAACCTCGCTCCGGACATCCGGACAGAGTGGAGCCAAATCCTAACTAAACACACGTCCCTCACTCTCACTTCCGGACTTCGTTCCGCCCACCCGCGAGTACTTCCGGTCCCCAGCGCTGGAAGCTGGGACCGAAGCTGTGGAATGGTAAATCCACGCAGCTGGAGCCCACATGGCCTTTGGAGGCAATCCCGGGTGTAGTCGAGGGCAGGTACAGGCGGTAGCTGGCCCTTAGTTTTCACGTCACCTGGCAGATATTTCCCTTGTAAGGGCTCCAGTCCGCGGCTTCGGGATGACGTCACTTCCGGGTCATCTGTGGGCATGTGAAAACCGGAAGTGGCGGACCTACTTGGTGCCGGGGAGGAGTCAACGCTGAGCGTACTGGTTTATCTTTATTTTATACTAGAACTTCCTGGGATTACGATGCTGTTATCCTGAGTAGGGTTGGCGGATTTGGCAAGTAAAAATGCAGGCTGTCCAGTTAAATTGAATCTCAGATAAAGCACGAATAATTTTTAGTTTATTTCAAATATTGGGAGGTTTATAGTACAAAATTACTTATCTGAAATTCAAATTTAACTGGACGTCCTGTATTTTATCTGGCAAACTTACCGTTGAGAGTCTTCCTGCCCCGGATTCTGGTATTTAGTAGCAAGATTGGGATACTTTAGGCCTTTGTCCACATGGGAAATAGTTACACAGTTCACCCAGGCAGTGAAAATCAGACGTTTTAAATGGTAACATGCTTTTAGCTCCAGCGTAATGGGCAAGCCCCAGGCATCCCCCTGGCGAAAGCTGGACATATTTTCAGCGTCCCTATGGAGGTGCCCTCTGTGTTCCCTTTCATAACAGGAGTCGAGCAAGCTAATCTTAATTTATAGGAAAGCTGAGAACCAGGTAAGGTAAATGATGAAGGTCTGGAAGTTGCTACATTGTTTAGGTATGGAATAAACTGGTGTTTTGGGTTCTCTGTGTTAACATTGGACAGCGTTAGAAAGCCTGAGGGTGTTGAGGAGTGAGCATTAGGCACTTTTCAGGAACGGTGCTGGGGATCAAACTCAGGCCTTCCCACTTGCTAAGCAAGTGCTTTCTACCACTGAGCCAGGGCAAGACCCCTAGGTCTCCTCTGCCAACCAAGCATTAATCTTTAATCTTTTTAGTTTTTTTTAAAATGAGAATTGAACCCAGGGGCGCTTAACCACTTAGCTACAACCCCAGCCTTTTGTTTTATTTTTTTATTTTGAGACAGGGTCTTACTCAGTTGCTGAGGCTGGCTTTGAACTTGCCATCCTCCTGCTGCTGGATTATAGGTGTGCACCACTGTGCCCAGCCCAAACATTAATTTTAATCCCACCTCACCTCATTTTTCATATGAATTCCAGTGGGAGAAATGGAGGTGCATCAGCCATCTAGAAAACCTGTGGTAGAGCTGGAATGCTGACTTCTATCCTCCTGTTCCAGCCACACTTGCTGATATAGTCAGGTTACAGCATTTTTTTTTTTTTTTTGGCACCAAGTATTGAACTCCGGTACTCGACCACTGAGCCACATCCACAGCCCTATTTTGTGTTTTATGTAGAGACAGGGTCTCACTGAGTTGCTTAGCACCTCACTGTTGCTGAGGCTGGCTTTGAACTCGTAATTCTCCTATCTCAGCCTCTTAAAGTGCTGGGATTACAGGTGTGCGCCACCGCCCCCGGCTGCTCACAGCATTAATGGTAGTCATTTATTAAAGTAGATGGGTTTTTAGGGATTGGAGTGTAGCTTAGTGATAGAGTGCATGTTTAGCATGTGAGAGGCCCTAGGTTCAATCTCCAGCACCAAAAAATAAAACGATGAAAAAAAATCTATGTCTTTTTATTAGATGAGCCCTTTGGAGCTTTATTGTCCTAAAACCCCTCTATTGTGCCCTGACCTTCACCCCAAGCCTTCTCTGTGCCCAGTAGGGAAAATGACTGTTTAGGCTCAGTGATAGGAACCTAGCTTTTTCCTGCTTCAGCCACTGGGCTCTCACCACTGCAGGTGGTGTGACTCAGGACTTGTTTTGGTATTCCAGAGCCAGTAGGGGTGTTCTTGGCAGGGGTAGGTCTGTCCAGCTTTGTGGGTAGAAGGGTATCTTTTCCTGTCCTGCAGATAGGAGTCCGTAGTACATGGCCTCAAGCAGTGCCTAGGGACTTCCTTCAGTTTCACTGTGAGCTAGCCTTTACTTCTGATTTGTACCCGGTCTTCTTGCTGGACTTGCCTGAGTGCTGGGATTCCTCAGCTTGTGTGCCTTGAGGATGTGCTCTGGACCTGGCCTGTCAGTGCACTGATGAACATGCAGCCTCCCCACACAGACCTGCATTCCCAGGCTTCCCAGTCCATGAGCTAATGAAATAGAGCAGTCTGGGGGTCAGTGGACTCAGGGTCTGTTGGTGTGACCAACAGCCTCCCGACAGCAGAAATGGTAAACAAGCAAGGCTTGAATGCCAGAAGGGGGTGTTATCCCCTGTACCAGGGCTCAGAAATGCTGAAAGTGAAAAAGGGGTGGAGTGGAAACCCTCTGGTAGGGATTGCTTCTTCTATGAATGATTAACTCCCAGCCAAGGGGGATGATCTAGGAGGAGGGCTCAGTCAACAGGAACTTTGGACTTGAGGCAGAGTGTCCAGAAGACTGGTGTATGGAGGAGGAAGAAGAGGAGGACTTGGCTGGGTGGCAGGCTGGGCTCCAAGGAGGAGAGTGAGGTCAGGTAGCTATGGAATTGAGGAAGTCCCCTTGAGCTATCAGAAGCTCATTCTTGCAGCAGCTGCTGTGGGGCCCACTTGCCCCAAGCCCTCAGAGGGGTGAAGGTGGGGGGCCTCCCATTTCTAGCCTCACTATGTGCGTTCTTCCTCCTAGGCCGCCATGGATGCAAGGTGGTGCTGAGAGCAGTGGGGCATGGCTGCATCCCTGCAGGTCCTGCCCTCTCTGGTTCGAGCCCCCTTGCGTTCACTCCTTTGGGGGGCTCCGGTGGCCCGGCTGGCCAGTGGCATGGCATTGGCAGAGCATGCACGACAGCTGTTCGAGAGTGCTGTGGGTGCCGTGCAGCCAGGTCCCATGTTGCAAAGGGCACTGTCTTTGGACCCTGATGGCAGACAGCTGAAGGTTCGGGACCGGAGCTTTCAGTTGCGGCAAAATCTCTACCTAGTGGGCTTTGGCAAGGCTGTTCTGGGCATGGCAGCTGCAGCTGAGGATCTACTGGGCCAGCATCTTGTGCAGGGTGTGATCAGTGTTCCCAAGGGGATCCGTGCTGCCATGGAACGTGCCGGCAAGCAGTAAGGAGCCATGGAGGGCTGCTCCCCATTGTCCATCTGGAGTAAGGGAATAAATACATGAGCTCAGACTTCCCTTCTTCACCAGCTTCCCTTTCTTCCTGGGTCTGGCCAGGCTCCAGGATGGGTATCAGTGGTCATCCTTGTTCATGCCCCCTTCACCTATGCAGCTGAGAAATCAGGTGGGAGGAGAGGAGCCCTCTGCATCTCTTACTTTCTATTTGATTCCTCCTTAGGGATATGTTGCTGAAGCCACACAGCCGTGTCCAGGTATTTGAGGGTGCAGAGAACAACTTACCAGATCATGATGCGCTGCGGGCTGCACTAGCCATCCAGCAACTGGCTGAGGGACTTACAGCTGATGACCTGTTGCTTGTGCTCATTTCAGGTGTGGGTGCCAGATTAGCTCAGGACAGCTGGCTGGAGGGTGCTCCCAATACCAGGTCTTTGAGAGATTGATCTGAGAACCTGGGTTCACAATGTGGAGTTGGGAGCAAGGGAGACAGCAAGGAGCCTGGAGCCTCCAGCCTCCTGATTGGCCTTAGGCCAGGTATCTCTAGGGAACGAGTGTGGGGTGGGGACCTCACACAGGACCTGGCACATCAGAAGAGGTCTCGGATCTGTTGCTGATATCTGTGCCAGTGTCAACCAGGGCTAGAACTTAGGTTTCCATCCCCCTTAGAGCTCTCTCCTTGGTCTGCTGTTTACCCTTGTTCCAAGGTTTTGGGGAATGGCAGGGAACAACCTTGATAGCCAGAGTGTGTTAATTATGCACATATTTACTGCATGTCCACATGGGGCACTCTAACTCCACCTTCCCAGCCCCGTTCCCTCATGTGGGCTTGTCCACCACTGCTTGCCTGGTTCCTTGGGTGGGATGTCTCCTATCCCTGAAGCTCTGTCTCTGCAGGTGGGGGCTCTGCTCTGCTGCCTGCCCCCATCCCACCTATCACACTGGAGGAGAAGCAGATGCTCACCAAGCTGCTGGCAGCTCATGGGGCCACCATCCAGGAGCTGAACACCATGCGGAAGGCCCTGTCACAACTCAAGGGTGGAGGGCTGGCTCAGGCTGCCTACCCTGCCCAGGTACGTGAATTGCTTCTTCCTTAGGTAGCTCTGGGATACCTACATGTGTCTGGAAAATGTAAGCCTAGACCAGCATACAAATTGGCTGGGGCCTGGTGTGTGAGTTTACAGGACCAGGCTGGGGGAAGGCCTGGGAGGGACCCCGAGGGCCAGAGGAAGTTCCCATGGCCAGGTGTTCTGTGAGCTTGCCTGAGAGTGGTTAGAAATGGGCAAGGGCTGGGGATGTGGCTCAGTGGTCGAGTGCCCCTGAGTTCAATCCCCAGTACCAAAAAAAAAAAAAAAAAGAAATGGGCAAGGGAAGCTGGGCGCGGTGGCGCACACCTGTAATCCCAGCACTTTGGGAGGCTGAGGCAGAAGAATTGTGAGTTCAAAGCCAGCCTCAGCAACGGCGAGACCCTAAACAACTTAGTAAGACTCTGCCTCTACATAAAACACAAAGTAGGGCTGGGGATGTGGCTCAGTGGTCGAGTGCCCCTGAGTTCAATCCCTGGTACCAAAAAAAAAAAGAAAGCGGCAAGGAAGTGTACCAGGTGATGTATACTGAAGGGGAAGTTTGTTCTTATGCTCTCTGGGATGAGAAGGTGGGACTGAGCCTTGCTCTGTGACCTCTCCACAGGTGGTGAGTCTGATCCTGTCAGATGTCGTGGGGGACCCTGTGGAGGTGATTGCCAGTGGTCCCACTGTGGCCAGTGCCCACACTGTGCAAGATTGCCTGCACATCCTCAATCGCTATGGCCTTCGTGCTGCCCTGCCACGTTCTGTGAAGACTGTGCTCGCTCGGGCTGACTCTGACCCCCGTGGGCCACACACCTGTGGTCATGTCCTCAATGTGATCATTGGCTCTAATATGCTGGCATTGGCTGAGGCTCAGAAGCAGGCTGAGGTGCTGGGCTACCAGGCCATGGTCCTGAGCACAGCCGTACAGGGTGATGTGAAAAGTGTGGCCCAGTTCTATGGACTGCTAGCCCGAGTGGCTGGAACTCGCCTCATCTCATCCACGGCTGGTGCTTCTGTGGAGGAAGATGCAAAACTCCATGAGCTGGCAGCTGAGTTCCAGCTCCCAGACCTGAAACTGGAGGAGGTTCTGGAGGCTGTGGCAGAGGCTAAGGGTCCAGTCTGCCTGTTAGCTGGTGGTGAGCCCACGGTGCAGCTGCAGGGCTCAGGCAAGGGTGGCCGGAATCAAGAACTGGCCCTGCGTGTTGGAGCAGAGCTGGGAAGATGGCCACCGGGGCCTGTTGATGTGTTGTTTTTGAGTGGTGGCACTGATGGGCAGGATGGGCCCACAGAAGCTGCTGGGGCCTGGGTCATGCCTGAGCTTACCATCCAGGCTGCTGCTGAGGGCCTGGATGTGGCCCGCTTCCTAACCCATAATGACTCGTACACCTTCTTCTGCCGCTTTCAGGGTGGAGCACACCTGCTGTACACAGGGCCAACAGGTACCAATGTCATGGACACCCACCTCTTGTTTCTGCGGCCTCAGTGACATCATCAATCATATTTTGAGAGTCCAGAAGAGGCCTTGGGATAGGGTCTTAGGGAATACCAGAGTTGGTCCCCAGGGCCTCACCAGGCTTTAGAGCCTACTTTCTGTCATCATAGCAGTTAGCCCTGAGGACAAAACAAGCCTTTTGGTCAGTTTATTGTCCATATTGTTCTCCCCTGAGCAGTCTCTGCCCAGCCCCTCAGCCTTTTCTGTGGAGTGAAGCTGGAGAGATTGAAAATAAAAAGGACTACACTTAGCCAGGCGCGGTGGCTCACGCTTGTAATCCCAGCACTTTGGGAGGCCGAGACAGGAGAATTGCAAGTTCAAAGCCAACCTCAGCAACGGCGAGGTGCTAAGCAACTCAGTGAGACTCTGTCTCTACATAAAACACAAAACAGGGCTGAGGATGTGGCTCAGTGGTCAAGTACCCCTGAGTTCAATACCTGGTACCAAAAAAAAAGGACTACACTGGCCAGGTGCGGTGATGCACGCCTGTAATCCCGGTGGCTTGGAGGCTGAGGCAGAAGGATTGTGAGTTCAAAGCCAGCCTCCACAATTTAGCGAGGCCCTAAGCAACTCAGTGAGACCCTGTCTCTAAATAAAATACAAAAAAAAGAGCTGGGATGTGGCTCAGTGTTTAAGTGCCCCTGAGTTCAATCCCTGGTACCAAAAATAAGTAAGTAAATGAAAAGGACCACTGGATTCTCAGAGCATCTTCCCTCAGCACAGACTCACAGGGAGCTGCTGGGGAAGGGAGTGTGGGATGGCTACAGCCACAGTGCCAGGATTGGACAGAGTTTTCTACACTCCTGTCGTCTGGACACACTTGGGGCTTGTTTCACATAAATGGGAGGCTTGCTTGTCTGTCTGGAGCTTGTGCAGGTTGAGCCTGGATCCCAATAGCCTTGATGTGGGCGAGCAGAGATTCCAAGGACAGGTCGAGGGACTGTCACCCATTCAACCATGACACCCTGTGGTATCCTTTGTCATAGTCTCTCCAACTCCTGCAAGTATGCCTCATTGGGGTGGATGTTTACTACTTGCCACCAAGAAGTCCCTTCTGTATTTGGACATTCTTGGCTTTGGTTGAGCTGAAATCTGCCTTACCTCCTAGGCCTCTGTCATTTAGGAGCTCCTCTAGCCCATAGACACGACCTTATTTTCTTGTGCCAGCCCCATTTTCCTAAGCTGAACATCCCCAGGTCCTTCAGCCACTCCTGAGAACAGTTTAGGCCTGGTGCCAGCCCTCAGTGATGGTATTCAGGACTGAGATAGTGGGTCAGAGCAATGAAGGGGTCCAGCAGCCCCTTCCCCTGTTAGAGTTGGTGGGCCAAGAGAAGAGTAGGGAGGAGAGCAGCAGTGGAATTGCTCCCTTGGCCTGGTTGGCAGCCTGGGTTGGCAGAAGGAGGTGCCACTGTCCTGGCTTCCTTCGGGCTCTCTTGTTCAGTGTCGGAGCCCTCCGCTGACTATCCTCACCGTGCGCCACGGCTCCAATCCCTATATGAGTGAGCAGTAGAATCACATAGGAATAAAAAGCCATAGAGAACAGTGAGGTGAGGCTGCTCCTGTGGGTCCCTCCATAACCTAGCTAGCACAGAATTCCTGCCTTGGGGGTGTGGCTTATGCAGAGCAGGCTCTGGGGACTGGGAGGGAGGTGAGCAAGGGAAGCTGGGCTCTGAGGCCCTTTAGGGAAGAGGGGAGAGTTCCTTTCTTTTCTGTCCTGATGTGGACAGAAAAGGGATCACAGGGATATTGTTGTCCTCAGATATGCCCTGTCCCAGACTGAGTCCTTTGCCTTTGGGAGTGTGAGTGTTAGCACTGGATACCAAATTGTAGGCAAGAGCATATAGATGGGGTGGGGCTGGGCCTGAGGGCCTGTCAGCTTTGTCCCCAGTGTGCGTATGTGTGGTGGGCATTTGAACACAATGTTGGTGTGTATACCAGGAGTGGGAATACATCCATGAGTGCTCAGCACAGCTCCACTGCCTCCATGCATGTGGGTGGGGTCTACTTGGAGCCTTCCTTTATCTACCTTGACCCCTTCCCTGTACCTGTGTTTGTAGGGGCTGGAAGGCTAGGCCCTGAATTGGGCCCCTGACTGGTTTGTGAGCTTAACCCATTATATTTGCTCACTTAATACTCCAGAGATAAAAAAGGGTATGTTTGACCAGTCTAGGTGATAAAATGAGGTAAACCTCACATGGTGAGTGCACACTAGGCCTCATAGTTTGTCATAAATATCAGTTATAGACCATTAAAGTGTGCCCCTCCTCTGGCTGTGGCTTCTGTCTCTTGGCTCAGGTTCCTGCTGCCCTGGTGTGTACTCATCTCCATCCCCTGAAGCTTTTTTTTTTTTTTTTTTTTGGTACTGGGGATTGAACTCAGGGGCACTCGACCACTGAGCCACATCCTCAGCCCTATTTTGTGTTTTTATGTAGAGACAGGGTCTCACTGAGTTGCTTAGCGCCTCGCCATTGCTGAGGCTGCCTTTGAACTCGCGATTCTCCTGTCTCAGCCTCCCTAAGTGCTGGGATTACAAGTGTGAGCCACCGCGCCCAGCTGCCCCCTGAAGCTTTTGCCACCAACAGTGCTCCGTCTTGGGTCTGCTCAGTTCTCACAGACCCCTCCATTCTCTGCACTTGGCATGAGTTTAGCAGTGAGTCTGGACAGCCCTTTGGGGTCAGTTTATCAAACCTCTTTATCTTATAGCTGGAGAAATAAAGAAGGTGGCTTGTCTGGGGCTGCAGAGCACGTCTGCCACAGAAGCAGGATGAGAACCTGATTGGGCCCTGGTTGGTAATCCTTTGTTGCCCTCTGGGGCTCAGACACCTTGGACTAGCAGGAGTTCAGCCGGGGTCAGGAGATATACTTTTGCCTTCTCTACTGCCCTTCAAGGGCTTGGGGATGGTGGCATGACCCTACTTGGCCTCTCTAGGGATCCATAAAACAGATTGTTATCTTCAGTTCGGAGGGGAAGCTCTAATGTGTGGTTTGGTAGAAAACCATGTGCAGCTGAGTGGTGGGTTTTTATATAAAGCATATGTCTGTGGCTATATGCTCACCAGCGTGTGCACGTATGGGTATGTGTGTGTCCAGTGCAACCCGTGACTAGTTGCTGAGAGGCCTCTGAATTATGTTGTGCCTCATACCAGGTGGAGACATACAGTTTGTGTAGTTAGAATGTTTGGGATACTGTGGAGCAAATTGGACAAGTAGGCTATAAAGGCTGGCAAAGGCTAGTTGGCAAAGGGCCTTGTGTGCCTGATTGAGGGAATTAACTTGACACTAACAGTAGTGGCAAGTTTCATAAGGATTTTGGCAGGGAGTAATTTTTTTTTGATACCGGGGTTTGAACCCAGGTGTACTCAACCACTGAGCCACATCCCAGCCCTTTTTATTTTTTAATTTGAGTCAAAGCCTCTCTAGGTTGCTTAGGGCCTCACTAAATTGTTGAGGCTGGCCTCAAATGTGTGATCCTCCTGCCTCAGTCTCCTGAGTTGCTGAGATTATAGCTGGATGCCACCACGCCTGGACTTGAATGTTGTGGGTCACCTTTACTGCAGGGGGTGATGGATGAAAGCATGCAAAGAGATAGGAGGTCAGAGGTGGATAGAGGTACATCATGGGGCTTCCAGAGCCTCTTCCTACCTCTCCTTTGCCCCCCCTCAGCCTTGGTCCCACAGCCTTCAGCTGGGCAACCCTTTAAAATTTTGGAACCAACACTCAAACTTCACTGGGAGCAACTGAGTCCCTCGTCCTTGGGAATGTTATTGGGGCCCTGGGAATTTGGGGGCTGAGACACTGGTCAGCTAGTGGATACTTAGAGATCATAGGGACCCCTCACTCATGGAGGATCTCACTAGGGTGGCAGTTAAGTGGCCTGGAAAGGGCCCTGGAATGGGAGTCAGTCAGGTCCTAGGTCCTTGTCCTGGTCTTAATACCTTCTTTTTGCCAGGCCCCAGTTTTCACTCTGTCTAATGGAGACAATATCCCTGCTCTGCTCACATCTTTAACAGGGCAGGTGGATCTATGTGGGGAAGCTCTGTGCAGGTAGAAGGCTCAGGGAGAGAGGGCAGAGGTATTGGTGTCTTCCAAAGGGAATCACAGGGAGATCTTAGTTCAGGGAGGCCTCCTTCTTGCCAGGCAGGATCAGGGTTAGAGCCAGCTGTGATTGTCACAGGTCAGTTGAGCAAACACCTGCCATCTGTCATTAGACTAGCACTGACAGGGCACAGCAGGGTTGGTGTTTTTTGTTGTTGTTGTTTTTTTTCCTGTGCTGGAGATTGAACCCAGGGCCTTGTGCATGCTAGACAAATGCTCTACCCACTGATCTACACCTCTAGCACAGGATTTGGGTCTTTAATGGCCACAGTGGTGCACTGTGCCCTGGGAAGTTCTTGAACTAGGGGTTGGGGTCAGCTGGAGCTAGAATAAGCTGACTCAGTCTGGAAGAGCACTCCCTTCTGTCTCAGGGAAATAGGCATGCCAGCCTCCCTCCCTCTGGGTCTTGATCCTGTGTGAAGGGCGTGATGAGGCCCAGACTGGGAAAGAGGGACTGTCCTGGTCCCAGCCTGGGAATCCTTATCTGGGTGAGAGGACTTGGGGTGTGTTATGGGAGAAAAGGGGCTGTGCAAGGGTGGGTGAAGGGATATTGACACTTCCTGGGTGGTGTGAAGCCAATGATCTAGGCAGGCTGCCACTAGTGAGATAGGACCATGGAGCTGCAGTGAGCTGTACCTAGCTGGGAGGGGTGGGCTTTCTACCAGAGACAGCAATGTTTGAAGGTCAAATCTCTCCCCAGGTGATCACTAGAACTAGTCCTGAGGCTTTGCTCACCCACTTCTTTGGGAAGGTTGTGGGGAACGTACAGCCCTGCACCAGCTCATGCTCACAGCTCTTGATTCCACCTCTGTACTTTGTGCTTTGTCAGGGAGTGAGAGAATAGGAGTAGTGGTGGCAGCTGCTTCTCTGTTCAAATGAGGAGGCTCTGGCCAACGGGTGAGAGAGAGCTGGCCCCTGGAAATGTGACCCATCTGCCCTGTCCCAGAGAGGCCACTACCCTTAGCATCTCTGCCTCATGGGAGCATACCTATCACCATGATCTGATCCACTAGTGGCTTCTGGGGGTCCAGGAAGCTATAGGACCTGGCCCTGATCTGACCAGGTAGCTTGGGGCCATCCCCTAGAATGCACGCACTGGGAAGGTCTTCTTTCCTATCCCCACACTTCTGGACTTTTCTAGCCTCCTTCCTCCAGAAACCAGCAGAGCCCTTGGAAGAGTATGAGCTTCTCAGCCCTGATCCCAGCCAGCCCTGCCTCAATCTCTAGTTCCAGCGGAGAAAGGGGGCAGGGCCAGCATGGCATCTGTCCCTTCAGTCCACTCCTACTCCTGCCCCGATCTCCCGTGGTCCTGGGCTGTCCCATTAAATGCACTTGTAGCTTCTCTTTAAGAGTCAGGGCTCTGTCTCCACCTGTTCCCCACATGGTACTGTGCCCCACCCCTGCTCACAGACCTCCCATTCCCCCTGTCCAGCCCAGATCCAGGATGCTGACAGCAGAGACATCTGGTTACTGGCCTGTGACCCTACTGTTTGCAACTCTGGATAACACTGTCCTTGAGACCTTGTCTGGGGGGAGCTGGTCAAAGACCCCTAGAGGAGGGAGAGGTGTTTGACCTCCCCGTGTGGGTCTGTGGATCTGGGGGTCGGTAGTTTGGAGGGAAACCTGTGAGCTGTGGCAGAGGAAAAGGTTTTTCCTCTGTCTCCCCCCAACCTGGGCAGTGGGAACAGACTCAACACATTATGACCAGCAACCAAACCCCGCCAGGGATAGGCACTTGTGGTGGGTCACAGCCCAACGGTTTGTGCCACTGCTGCCACCTAGCAACCCCATAGCTGCAGCCCTGTCAGAGGCAAGGATCAGAGCCCTGGGTTCCAGGACTGGGTGTTCACTGAAACCTTCATAGGTGGGTTATCCTGGTCAGCCCAGCCCCCCGCCCCTTTTGGGTCCCCCTGATAGTCTCCTTCAGCCCAGGGCCACCAACAGAAGCCAAGCACCCCAGGTAGGACATCCTACAACAGAAGCCAAGCACCGCCGGCAGGGACAGCCTATCCCTCCACCCTCTGCTCCTGCTGACCATGAGAGTACCTGCAGCTGGCACTCTTCTGGTTCCCATTGCTCTGGGCAGAGAAGCTTTGCAGTCTGGACTGCCCACTCTGCCCACCTGCCCGCCCCCCAGGGGTTTGACTGCCCCGTGCCTGTGTCCCTGAACCCCAGAGCTCACCTCGGTGGCGCTGTCTCCTCACCAGAGGCACTGCAGTGTGGGAACTGTCCCGAGGAGCCGGTTCTCAGCTGAAACAAAGAGGTGGGGGAGAAAGAGGGGGGCAGCAGGAGAGGGAGAGGGTGAGCTGGGGAAGGAGTGGAGGCTGGAGGGGGACTAGAAGGGAGAGGATGAGACAGGAGGGAGGGGAGGACAACGCGCCAGCCCGCCGCGGAGAGATAAAGCCTGACTCCCGGGACTGAAGGGCTGAGAAAGGAGGGAAGAGGAAATGGGGAGGGGGCGGAGAAGGTGAGGGGGCCAGATCGATGAGAGGAGAGGCTGTTAGGGGCGGGGGAGTGGGGATGGGATGAGGAGATTGGGGCAAGTGAGGGGGCGTGGGCAGGAGGGGAGCAGGGGAGAGGCTGGGCTATGGGGCAGGATGCTGACCGCTGGTGGCTGGGCTGGAACCCACTCCTGTCCCACGCCAGGTTCTGGTCTCAGGGGAAGCCGAGACTTGAGTGGGTAAAAGGTCATGCAGGAACGGGGCTGGCAGGGAGAGGGACCAACCAGTCAGGTAAGGGGCAAGGCTCGCTAGGCTGATGGGCTGGCTTGGGAGAACAGGGCCAGTGACAAAGGTGTGAGAAGAACAAAGGTGTTTGAGGGGAGGAATCAGCCCTGCTGACCCCAGGGGCATGAGCCCTGAGCATCCTGGTCAGAGTGGAGGGCAGGGCCACTCTGGGGCAGCTCTGGCTGAAGTGGCAGCCTGAGGTGGAGGGGAGAAAAGATGGGGCTGTGGGGACAGGCAGAGCTAACCATCACCCATCGAGAGCTCTGAAAACCCTGGGCCACACACCATGACTGACCACACATCAGGATGCTGGGGTCACTGTTTTTTGGGGGAGGGGATGGTTGATGGGGATGGAGGCTTACCCTGTGGCTGGAGTCTGAAGCCATGATAGAGAAATGGGAAGGGGAAGCCCCTCTGTCAGGAAGAGCCTGTGGGGCCCTAAGGGAGGAGGGGAGGATGGTGGGAACTGGGGAGAAAGCAGAAGGACGGGGATGAAAGCAGTGGAGAAGCAGAGGATCGGAGCGCATGGGGCGGGAAAGAGGCTGTTAGGGGCTGGCCCAGAGCTGCTGCCCTTCCCAGACCCACCCAAACCAGAGACCTCCTGCTCCACAGCCCACAGTTCTTGGGCTTATGGAGACCCACTGAAAGAGGAAGAATGATCCATTTCCCCCCTGCTGCCAAGTGCTGCTGTGACAGGCAAAGGTGCTGCCTAGGGACGTCAGATTGGGCTCAGTCTGTGTCAGGGAGGCTAGGTGACCTGGAGAACACCCTGGGCTGGTTCCAGCCTCCTCTCAGGCTCTGAGGCGCAGAAGGTCCTTCCCACACCCACTCATCAAGGGAAGTTCCCCTTGTTGTCCCACTAGACTCCTCATGCACATTTTCTGGAAAGCAGCCAGTGGGGAGCTGTGGGCTTGCCTAAATCTGTGATAGGGAGATGTGTCTTCCAGGCCCATCCTGCACAGAGGCTAAGAGCTAAATGCCACTTGGACCCAGCCTACCCCAACTCCTATCACCTCCTCAGGGAAGCCCTCCTGGCCCTACCCAGCAGGGCCACATTAACCTGCTGCTGCTGCTGCTCTAGCTGACTCCCCCAGGAGCCTGGAGTCTTGAGAAAGGAAAGGGCTTTCCCATTATTTCCTTTATTTTACTTAGAAATAATTTCAGACTTATGGAAAAATTTCCAGAATAAGAATAGTATGAGAGGCATCCATATATCCTTTAGGGCAAATATTCAACTGTTCTTTTTTGGGGGGGGTGTACTGGAGATTGAACTCAGGGGCACACAACCACTGAGCCACATCCCCAGCCCTATTTTGTGTTTTATGTAGAGACAAGGTCTCACTAAGTTGCTTAGCGCTTCACCGTTGCTCAGGCTGGCTTTGAACTCGCAATTCTCCTGTCTCAGCCTCCCTAAGTGCTGGGATTACAGGCTTGTGCCACTGCCCCTGGCTTCAACTGTTCTTAATATTCAACTATTGTTAGTATTTTGTTCTATATTCTTTTTCTCTGTATTTCCACATATACACACAATTTTTTTCCCCTGAGCCATTTGAGTAAAGTTAGAGATGTTTGAAAGGATGGTTTCCTACCTGTCTCTTGCTCTGCAGCCAGCCCAGGGGAACCCAGACCAAATTGTGTGGAATGAATGAAGGCCTGGGACTGGCTGCAAATAATGAATGGATGTCACCTACGGGAAGCCTGGGAACTGGCTCAGGCCCCGGGATTTGGGTGGGTTTAGGGCTGGGGCAGGAGGAGCTGTGCTGGACCTGTGGCCCGGGAAGTAACTGAATAGCAGGAAGGAACGTTGCCCACCGGAGTGAGCATGTGGTGTTTGCTTGGTGCAGAGCTGCAGCATATGTGTGTGGAGTTGGCAGCATGCAGGCAGGATGGAGCTGGGGGGGCACTTATGGCAACAGAGAGATACCTAAGCACATTTGGGAGCTGGACACTGTCTGGCCCTAAGGGGTGAGAAGACCCAGCTGCTGGAGACCCAGCCCCAACTCCAAGGCCTCATACTCCTGACTTTGGGATCCTCTCCATAACCCCATGAAGGACAGGGCAGGCGAGCGGCCCACCTGAAAGCTGGTCCATGCTGATCTACTTAGAGAGGGCAGGGTGAGAGCTTCAGCCCTACTTGGGCTTCCATCTTGGTTGCTGACACAGGGCTGGCATTATTTCTGCATCCCCAATGTCTCCAAATGGGTTGATGTTTCATCTAGGGGACTTCCTTCAGAGGGTTGCTCTCTTATCCCTCCTAACTCACACCCAAAGGTCGTGGTTAAGAAGTTTGATATTTTAGAAATCACACCTTGAAGATGAGTGGAGCTCTGACTTCCTCCCTGCCTTGTTAATGAAGTCTCCCTCCTCTGGAAAGCCCTCTAGGCTTTGCCAGAGCATTCCCAACTCACATGCCTACCTGGGAATGACTCCCTGTTCTTGCACTGGTTCACTGGTATTGCCTTTAGGGACTGGGGCATTGCTTGTTTGTCATACTGTCTCTCTCCTATTTCCCAGGCTAGACATACAATTGGTATCCCATAGATGGATGCCAGTACCTTAGTTGGTCCTGACTGGACATTGGGTTCCTTTGATGCCTCTGTGCCCAGAATGTCTGAAAACCTATGGGACCTGGGTTAACTGAAGTAGCCAACAGTAAAGGGGCCCCACTAAGAGAGGAAAAGCTTTGCTCAAGGTCCCCAGCAGCCTGTTAGGATCAAGGCAGATCTTTGGCCTGGGTCTCTGACTACCTGGTTAGTACTTCTGCTTTCTTCCCTAGAGCATAGACCTTGAATTTTTTAATGAATAGCTCTGGAAAACTGGATATTCATATGCAGGAGAAAGAAACTAGACCCTAAGGCCCAAGGTTCTCCCTGAATTCTACCTGGTGACCCCAAGGAGGGAAGCACCCACCTGCATCTGTTACCTCCAGCCCACTCATGTGGAAGCCCGGGGGACACCAGCTTCTTCTCTCATTGCCCATCCCCCTGAAGAGATTCCAGCCAATTAGCATGTACAGTATTTACTTAATTAGAGTAATGACATAATTAGTGTAACTTGGGCTCCATCACATGGTTTCAACATGCAATTAGGAGCTGTCAGCGGGAGGCAACATTGTGAAAATGCCATTCAATTCTGATTCCAGCATGGAGGCCGCGGCAGCTGTCACTGCTCGGGAGTGAGGTGGGTAGGCGGGTGGCAGGCCTCCGTGTGTGGGGTGACTACAGGCAGTCAATAGCCTGGGAGGAACCAGGGCAGAAAGGCAGTTCCCAGGGCTGATGGAGTCCCTACCGAGCCGACTTGCATCACATGGGTTTTGTCACCCCAACCCCAAATGCAGGGCAAGGCAGCACCTGTGGCTTGGCTGGGGTGGCTGAAATTGGCCCCTCTGCTCCCGAGTTTTCTGCCTTGAATGCCACCAAGAAAGCTGTCTTGTGTCTCTTTAGGGCTTTTCTGCTTCCAAGAGCCACTGTCTCATAACCATGGATCTGTTGGTCCTTGAGAGGCCACTGATGGTAAAACTGGGATGATTACTGTTATCCTTATTGGACTAGTGGGGAGACTGAGGCTCAGGGCAAGGAAGGTGGTAGGTCCAGTCATGGCAATGCTGACCCTAAGAGGCAACATGCATGGTTGGGGACTCCCCAAACCAGGGCATATTACCCTCAGCCTTGGGAAATTCTCCTGTCCTGTGTGTTCTTTTCCTGAAGAGGGGGCAGGGCTGCTTTTACAGTCACTGAGGGGGTCCTCAGGCTCCTGACACCCTTAGCTTCCCCTCTGCCTCCCACCAGTCTAAGGGGCAGAGTTCTGACACTCCTGAGACTGCCCATGGCCTTCCCATTGGTGAATATCACAGCTTCAGGAGTGGAGAGGGAGCCCATTTCCTGGCCTCCCTGTGTCCCCTACTCTGGCATACAGTGCTGGAACTGTAGGCCTCCTAGGAGGCTAGCCTTGTGTGTAAAGCCCACTGTTCCCTGCCCCATCTCAAAAGCAACTCCAGTGAAGTCACCAATGTTGGGTTTACAGGGCACTTAATGCCTCCAACTCATGGGCTCCAACATCATGCTGTTAAATAGTAAGAACATCACCACCTCTTAGGTGGAGAAACTGAGGAGGCAAGAGAGACCCTGTAAACGGCAGTGCCAAGACCCAAACCCCACCTTGGTCCTACAGGTCAGTGACTCCCTCCCACTGAGCACCTGAAAATCTCTTCTGGCCTGGCCACATGGATCTAGACTGATGAGAACAGGGTCCAGCATGGGTACTACTGAGTGGAGAGGGCTGTGATGGCCCCCAGAGCTCAGGCTTCTCAGACGGGAGACAGGGACACTCCAGTTTAGAAGGGTAGGGCCCAGCTTGTGGGAGTTGCTGGTTGGGTCTGTCCTCCCAGAGGCCCTGACCCTCAGGCAGGGCACAGGCAGGGCAGGCAGGTGGAGGCTGGCAGACAGCCATGGTTGCTGGCAATAGTCACAATGAAGTTAAAATTACAATCCCCTTTACTTAGAGGATCCAAAAAATTCCACCAGAAAACTTCTAGAATAAATTAATTCAAAGGAGCAGGATATAAAATCAATACACACAAATCAAATTCATTTCTATACATCAGTGATGAATCCTCCGAAAGAGAAATTAGAAAAACTACCCCATTCACAGTAGCCTCTCCCAAAAATGAAATACTTGGGAATAAGTTTAACAAAAGAGGTTGAAAGACCTCTATAATGAAAACTACAGAATACTAAAGAAAGAAATTGAAAAAGATCTTAGAAGATGGAAATATCTCCCATGCTCTTGGATAGGCAGAATCTATATTGTCAAAGCGCTATACAGATTCAATGCGATTCCAATTAAAACCCCAACATCATTCTTTATAGAAATATAAAAAGCAATCATGAAATTCATTTGGAAAAATAAGAAACCCAGAATAGCCAAAACAATCCTTAATAAGAAGACCGAAGCAGGAGGCCTAACAATTGCAGATTTTAAATCATATTACAAAGCTATAATAACAAAAACAGCATGGTATCAGCACCAAAATAGACGTGTAGATCAATGGTGTAGAATAGAAGACACAGAGACAAACCCACATAAATGCAGTTATACTAGACAAAGGTGCCAAAAACATGCTGGAGAAAAGATAGCCTCTTCAACAAATGGTGCTGGGAAAACTGGAAATCCATATGCAGCAAAATGAAACTAAACCTCTCTCTCTCACCATGCACAAAACTCAACTCAAAGTGAATCAAAGGCCTAGGAATTAGACCAGAGACCCTGCACCTAATTGAGAAGAAAGTAGGCCCAAATCTTCATCACGTTGGATTAGGCCCCAACTTCCTTAACAAGATTCCTAAAGCAAAAGAAATAAAAGCAAGAATCAATAAATGGGATGGATTCAAACTAAAAAGCTGCTTTTCAGCAAAGAAACAATCAATGAACAGAGAGCCTACATTCTGGGAGCAAATTTTTGCTACACACATATCAGATAAAGCACTAAAAAATATAAAGAGCTAAAAAATCTTAACACCAAAAAAACAAACAACCCAATAAATAAATGGGCTAAGGAGCTGAATAGAAACTTCTCAGAAGATATACAATTGATAAACAACTATATTAAGAAATGTTCAACATCTCTAGCAATTAGAGAAATGCAAATCAACCTCTAAGATTTCATCTCACTCCAGTCAGAATGGCAGTTATCCAAAATATAAGCAACAATAAGTGCTGGTGAGGATGTGGTGAAAAAGGCACACTCATACATTGCTGGTGGGAGTGCAAATTGGTGCAACCTATCTGGAAATCAGTATGGAGATTCCTTACAACACTTGGAATGAAAGCACCATTTGACCCAGCAATCCCACTCCTTGGCCTATACCTCAAAGACTTAAAAACAGCATACTACAGTGACGCAGCCACTTCAAGATTTATAGCAGCACAATTCACAATTGCTAAACTGTGGAAGCAACCTGGATGCCCTTCAATAGATGAATGGATAAAGACACTGTGGTATATATACACAATGGAATATTACTCAGCAATAAAAGAGAATAAAATGGCATTTGCAGGTAAATGGATGGAATCGGAGAACATCATGCTAAGTGAAGTAAGCCAGTCCCCAAAAACCAAAGGCCAGGGGCTGGGGTTATGGCGCAGTGGTAGCGTGCTCGCCTAGCACGCGTGAGGCACTGGGTTTGATCCTCAGCACCACATAAAAATAAAATAAAGATATTCTGTCTACAACTAAAAAAAATAAATATTTAAAAAAAAAAAACACCAAAGGCCAAATGTTCTCTCTGGTTAGTGGATGCTGATACATAATGGGGGTGGGGGTGGGGAGCATGGAAGAAATGGAGGAACTTTGGATAGGGTAGGGGGGAGGTGGGGGAGGAGAGAGGAAATAGGGGTAGCAAAAATGGTGGAATGAGATGGACATCACTACCCTAGATACATGTATGAAGACATGAATGGTGTGACTCTATCTTGTTTGCAACCAGAGAGATTGAAAATTGTGCTCCATATATGTACTATGACTTGAAATGCATTCTTATGTTTTAAAAATGAATTAAAAAAGACCTAAAACAAAACAAAACAAAACAAAACAACAACAACAAAAAACTACATTCCCACTGTCAGATTATTGTTAAGACCAGGGCATCATCTGTGAGGTAATGAGATGAAGATCCACAGTAAGGGGCTGCGCTGCCATTCTTAGAGGAGCCCACACCCACCTCTGTCCAGAGGGACACTTAGGCCAGTTCAGCCTGGTTCCCATGGGGTTTTCTGCCTCAAGAAAAAGGAGTTTTTGCTGATCACAATGGTGCACATCTGTAATCCCAGCTACTCAGTTGAGGCAGGAGGATTGCAGGTTTGAAGCCAGCTTAGGCAACTTACAAAGACCCTGTTAAATGAAATGAAATAATAAAATAGGCTGGGGATGTGACTTAGTGTTGGCCTAGTGTTTTAGTCAGCTTTTTCATTGCTGTGACCAAAAAGAGCTGACAAGAACAATGGTAGAGGAGGAAAAGTTTATCTATCTATTTATTTAATTTTTTGGGTACTGGAGATTGAACTCAGAGGCACTCAACCACTGAGCCACATCCCCAGCCCTATTTTGTGTTTTATGTAGAGACAGGGTCTCACTGAGTTGCTTAGCGCCTCCCCTTTGCTGAGGCTGGCTTTGAACTTGTGATTCTCCTGTCTCAGCCTCCCTAAGTGCTGGGATTATAGGCTTGTGACACCATGCACAGCTGGAAAAGTTTATTTGATAGTTTCAGAGATGTCAGTCCATAGATGGCTGACTCTATAGCTCTGAGCCCGTGATGAGACAGAGCATCAGCGAAGAAGGGGGTGACAATCATTAAGCAGTATCCATTCACCAGAGATAAATATATACCCTAAAGGAACACCCTCAATGACCTACCTCCTCCAACCACATCCTACCTACCTACAGGTTACCACCCAGTTAATCCAGTCAAATAGATTAGTGCATTGATTAAGTAAAGGCTCTAATAATACAATCATTTCACCTCTAAACTCAATTGCATTTTTCATACATTTATTGTTTCACACATGAGCTTTTGGGGGACAATTCAGATCTAAATCATAACATTTAGTATGCGTGAGACCCTAGCTTTAATCCCCAGTACTAAAAAGACAATAAAAGGTGGGGGTGTTTTTCATGCCAAGGCAGTAAGGACCAGCGCAGGTGAGGAGACTGAAGCTAGGAACAGATGGTGTGGCCATGGGGAATGCTGACTACTGAGAGGTCCTGAGTTTTCTATGTTAGGATGAGCACCCATGGGGCTGGATAGAGCTGGAGGCAACTTGTGTCCTCACTTGGGCTAGTTGTCCTTGGTCAATACTCAAGCCCTGGGCACATCCTCAGCTCTGAGATCCCACATCTGGGGACCCCTTTAAGCCTGCTTATCCTATTTCTTTTGCAGATATTTGTCTTCAGCTCAGCCCCGTTGGCCTCAGCTACTGAGGCAGGGATGGGGGGCAATGGTCAAGCAGAGATTGAAGGTCATTGCCTCTGGAGGCTCATGGCCTCAGGGTCTGGACAGATACAGGCCCCAGTAGTTCCCTCCAAAAACAGGACAGAGATTAATGCCTACTAAAGTCAAGGATCAAGCTAAGGTTACAAGTTCCAACAGGTACAGGTCCTGTTCCCCTCCATATTGGTCAGGAGAAGTAGTTCCTGCAGAGCCTGAGGGATGGGAAAAAGGGTACTTAAAGTGGTAGGACTGGTGTGAGCAGAGGCTGCGAGGCCAGAATGGAGTGTAGGATCTGGGAATGCCATACTCAGGTATGAGGCATAGGCTCTGGGGAGCTTGAGGAAGGGACTGGGGACTCTGATTGTGGAAAGGCAAAGGCATTCTCTCAATGGAGGCTTACTCCAGGCTTACTCCATTGGAGGCCTATTGTGTGACAGGCATATGGCTTTCTAGGCTGGAGATTCTGTAGGGACCAAGGCAGAGGAAGTCCCCACCCTCATGGAGCCTCCACTGTAGTTAGGAGGAGACAAGAAGACAAGAATATTGTCAGATGCTAATCTGTGCTATGCAGAAGATTCTAACAGAGTGGTGTGCTAGGACCTGTTGGTGGTGGAGACAGTAGGTTGTGAGTCAGGCCAGGTTGCAGTGACATTTAAGCCAAGATCAAGGGATATAAAGATCAGGGGCAGAAGGAGCAGCCAGTGCAAAGGCTGCCCAAGTGATTTTGGCAAGGAGAAGGGAAGGTAGGTGGGTGGGACCAGAGAGGCAGTCTGGGGCTCTGTAGATTGCATGGGCTAAGGCCTAGACAATTTATTATAAAAGAGATGGGAAATCACTGGAAGCTTTTGAGGATTTGGTGTTCACTGGGAGGTGCTGGGAATCTGGCATTTGGGGATATTATTAAAAGCAGGACCAACGGCATTCCTGATAAGTTCCTGTGGTGTGAGAGAGAGGGTCATCAAGGATAGTTCTTCAGTTCCTGGCTTGATCACATGAGCAAATGGTATGACCGTTTGCAGAAGCAGGGGATGCTGCAAAGTACAGGCTGGGAAATTGAGGTTTCTGAGTTGTCCATGTTAGGATTTGGATGCCTGGGGTTGGACAGGGGTGGAGGTGCTAAGGCAGCCATTGTTAGATTTAAGTCTGGAATTCTAGAGAGGGCTGCCTTGATTTAATGCATCTTTAGCATAGAGATGTGTTGTCCCTATATTAGTACAATGGTCTCCCTCTAGTCCTGGGAATCCAGAGATTCAAGTGCACCAGTGATCTGTGCCTTGGCCTCCCCATTAGAGGACTTGGAGGAGCCCCTGTCCTCTCCTGCCAGAGATCTGTGAATATCAAAGAGAGCCAGGTCATACTTGTCATATTCTTAGCAGAACCCAGTTTGGCTTCAGCCTCAGTTCAGGCAAGGCAGCCAGAATAATAAGTCTGGGATTAGGGTGGTGGGGAGACTGCTGTCCCTGCAGCAGTAGCCTGTGGCTCCTGCTTCATCCCTACTCCTGGGAATTTAGGTCCTTGGTGCTCATTCCTGGCAGTCAGGCATCACTTCTGGGTGTCATTGTGTAGGGAGAAGATGTGGCTGTCATTGCCACTACCAAACCATTCTCCAGGTTTGGGGCTCCTTGATGCCAAGCACATTAGTGGATAATTAAGTAAAAATAGGCCTTCAGACCAGTGTAGCTCATTAAGGCCTAATTAAGTTAATTAGCTCCAGGTGTGGATGGTGGCTCAAATGAGGCAGCGGCTGTTGTCTGCTGTAATTGCATTTTTGCGGCAGCAGTGGCGGTGATGGTAATGGTGTGGCAGAGGCAGCAGCTTCCTCCAAGGCCTGGAAGCCTGCCAGGGTGTTCAGGAGGCCCTCACCAAGCTGGGAGGATTAGGAAGAAGCAGTGGAGCAGTCAGAGACCACCCACAGAGTCTGGAGGTTCAAGGTCTCCCAGGTCCAAGGAGACAGCATTTGCACTTGCCTTCTCTCTGCATGAATGGTAGGAGAGGTGGCTGGTCCTTTGGACTCTGATTTTCTCACACACTGTTGCAGTCCCCACTGAAAACTATAAAGTGGCTTTTCTCAAAGAGAAAATATAAAATACAAGGAGTGGGTGAGACTCTAGGAATCTACCTCAATCACCTCCTTTTATTTGGATTGAGACCCTGATTCCCATCCTTACTGGTAAGTGCATGGATCTTAGAGATGCCCTCTCTTTGTGGTTCAAGTCAGAGTGGGGCTACACAGCTCTGCAGAGGACCCCCTGGCACAGTCACTCTTGCCCCAAACATCTCCCTGAAGTCACTTTCTGCCAGGCCTTTCAAACCCCACACTGACTGAGGACCTGCCTGGGTAGCACGGCCATTCTAGCCTTGCTTCCACTCATTTATTCATTCAGCTTTCACTCACTGAGCATCTCCTTTGTGCCATGCAGTAGGGCTGGGTGTATATGGTAGTCAAGACAGGCTGGACCCTGCCGCGTGATACCTTTGGTTTTTTCAAGGAAGCACACACATTAATGGCTCTGGCCACACAATTTTTGGCAATGGGCACCTGGGGGTGCCTAATTCAGACTTGGGAAGATGCGTGAGCTGCCGTGAATACAGTGTAGGTGAGGAGGGGGCAGGGTATGTGCCAGGAAGTGAAAAGACCTCTCTCTGGTCAGAGGGTGGCACAAGGGTACCAAGTAGGAAGAATGAGAGGCTGTGGAGGGATCAAAGCAAGGATACTGGGTGGAAACAGAATTAGCAGCCGGAGACTGGGAGGCACAGAGGAGGTGGCCCGGGCCAAAGCTGTGGATGGATTTGAAGAATATTTAGGTGAACTAAGGGAACTTGGTGGACTGGTTGAGTGCAAGGTATGGGGAAGGAGGAAGCTGTCAGTTCCCCAGGGAGGGGCCTTGGGAGTGGGCTCAGGGGCTGAGACATCCCCAATAGGGGTAGGACTGGGGTGAGACAAGTGAAATGCTTGGTCTACAAAATTTGAGGTACCTATGCCCAGCCTTTGTGTGTGTATGTGTGTGTGTGTGTGTGTGTGTGTGATGTCATAGTTTTCCTGAAATTTCTCGTTAAGACAGACACATCTTGGAATCACTCCTGAAGATGGGGTAAAGGGCGTTATGTTTGGGTAGATTGTGTCCTCTTGGGTCCTCCAACCCCTACCTGGGAGATGCTATCTTCCCTGCAGTTCAGGGAGCCAACTGAGCATGGAGCAGGGCAGGATGGACACCTGTCTCTTGCTCTGGACAGGTACTGTCTGTTGCCAGACCAAAGTCTACCTGCTCACTTCATGACAGGCCAGTTGAGAGACAAAGTATTGAGGCAAGAAAGATGACTTTACTGGAAAAGTGGGCTAATCGAGAAGATGGAAGACTCTTGTCCAAAGTCCATCTTCCCAAGAGGCTGACTTAGGGGTGGTTTATATAGGAGATGGGTGATCGCAGAGTGGTAGCTGACTTCTCACAGGTGGAGGTTAATGGCTAAATAACCCAATTTGATCCTAATAGCCTAATCATGAGATGCCTTTCAGTTCTGCCAATCTCAAGAACAAAGACCAGACTTCTTCAGGGTATTTTATGGGGGACTACTGGGGATTGAACTCAGGGGTACTCGGTTACTGAGCCACATCCCCAGCCCTACTTTATGATTTTTTTAAAAAAAATATTGTTTGTTGTCAATGGATCTTTATTTTATTTATTTATATGTGGCGCTGAGAATCGAACCCAGTGCCTCACACATGCTAGGCAAGCGCACTGCCACTGAGCCATAATGAGTTATGAGCCATAACTCCAGCCATACTGTGTGTTTTATTTAGAGACAGGGTCTCACTGAGTTGCTTAGCACCTTGCTGTTGCTGAGGCTGACTTTGAACTCGCAATTCTCCTGTCTCAGCCTCCCAAAGTGCTGGGATTACAGGCATGTGCCACGGTGCCCAGCTTCAGGCTATTCTTTTTTTTTTTTTTTTTTTTAATTTTTTTTTTTTTAGTTGTAGATGGACACAATGTCTTTATTTTATTGCTTTGTACGTGGTGCTGAGGATCGAACCCAGGGCCTCACGCATGCAAGGCAAGCGCTCTGCCGCTGAACTACAATCCCAGCCCTTCAGGCTATTCTTGATACTGATTAGTGTCCCCACGTCCATGGTGGACAGGCTAGAGGCCCCAAGGCCCTCTCTTGGATCACCAGACTCACAATAATGAACTAAAACATACTTCACCTGATTACTGTGGAAAACAAGAGGCAGGTGAAGTTAAACAAGGAGTCAGGAATGAGATCTTGTCTCAATGCTTGGCTGCAATTCTCCACTGTGGGCTTACCATTCCACAATCTTGTGGAATTTGTGTTAATGTTTCAAACTGGCTGATTCCTGCTGAACTGGGGTATCACAAGGGGAAAATAGAATGGAATAACCTGACCTGAAGGGACTTAAATACTAGCAGCTGTTTGGAGGTGAATTTTAAATCCAGACTAAAGAATTATCCTTCCAAGTATCCAAATAGTCAGATAAAGCAAATACAAAACATACTTTTGTGTTTTAAGGGCTCAATTACTCATTCTTTTTTATGAAAAAGGAATATAAAGACCAGTGCACCTCTCTGGTGACAGGTTCTTGCTCCCTCCAGGTCTTAAGCAGCACTTGGTCCCTGAAAGCGAATGGGTGCAGAGGTTCATTGGATGGAAATCTGGGCCTAGAAGAAGCAAACTGCTGCACATTATTAATTATTTGACTTAAGTTGTGAACATATTTAACAAGATTTTTAAAAATATTCTGAGGAGATAGAGGACTTACTGTGGATACCTGAAAAGTTCTACTAAACAGATTTTAAATGGGCTTGATTTCAGGCCACTTGAGGCAGACCCTTATCCCAGGTGAGGCTCTCTTCCTGACAAATCTTAGCTAAAGTTTTTAGTTAGTTAGTTAATTAATTAATTTTATTTTGCTTACTTTTATGGTGCTGGAGATTGATACCAGGGCCTTGTGTATGCTAGGCAATTGCTAGAGATGTGGTTGACCACTGAAGTACATCCCCAGTGCTATATATTTATTTATTAGATACTGGGGATTGAACTCAGGGGCACTGGGCCACATCCCCAGCCCTACTTTGTATTTTATTTAGAGATAGGGTCTCACTGAGTTGCTTAGTGCCTCTCCTTTGCTAAGGGTGGCTTTGAACTCAGGATTCTCCTGCTTCAGCCTCCTGAATTACTGGGATTACAGGTGTGCATCATTGTGTCCGGCTATTATTTTTATTTTGAGACAAGGTCTTGCTAAGTTCCCCAGGCTGGCCTCGAATTTGTGGTCTTCCTGCCTCAGTCTCTAGAGAAGTTGGGATTACAGCACTCAGTGCTAATTTTTTCCCCCGCACTCTGGATAGAACTTGGCAGCCAAATGGGAGACTTAATCTCTCTCTTTTTTTGTACCGGGAATTGAACTCAGGGGCACTCGACCACTGAGCCACATCCCCAGCCCTATTTTGTATTTTATGTAGAGAGAGGGTCTCCCTGAGTTTCTTAGTGCTTCGCCTTTGCTGAGGCTGGCTTAGAACTCGTGATTCTCCTGTCTCAGCCTCCCAAAGTGCTGGGATTACAGGCTTAAGCCACCGCACCCGGCAATCTCCTTTAATAAGACCCTGATCACTTCTGTTGCCTTTTCCATATGGGTGGGTAAGTTTCTATCCCTACTTAGAAGGTGTCTACCTGCACTAAGATATATTTATGATTTCCAGAGACTTTAGGCGTTTGGGTAAAGTCTACCCAATCCTCAAGAGGACAGATCCCATTTTTTTGGCGAAGTTTTCTCATATTTGGATTGTTATTGCACACATTATAGAGCCTTCAGTGATCCATCCTCTGGATAGTTCTTAGCAAGTATGAGCCCACCAGTGTGACTACAATCAGTCAAAGTATTCCGTCCATAGCAGATGTTTTCCTGAAAATGTTTTACAACAAGAAAGGCTAATGTTTTGGGTATCAGCTCAGTGCCCTGTGCATTTGATTTATACTTATTATCTTTATCCATATAGGTGAATTCCCATTCTTTGGTCCTCTCTTCCTCCTTTTTAGTGTTATGAGCCTAAAATCCGATAAGTCTATGTGAGGGATTAGAGAACCCATCATCTCAGTTATCTTAGTGACTTGCTTTGCCATTATGTCAGCCAAGTAATTTCCTTTGATCATGTGAATGTCACCCTTTTGGTGTCCTGGGAAGTGCATTATGGTTGCTGCTAAAAGGGATGAAAAACTAAACAGACACTTCTCAAAAAAAGAAATATGAGAAGGCAGAGCTTTGCTCCCAGGTCAAAATGGTGAGTAGGCATACTGTTGCAGCATCAGGCCGGTGGCTGGACGGTATTCGAAAATGGTATTATAATGCTGCAGGATTGCTGGGCGTGGTGGCTCAAGCCTGTAATCCCAGCACTTAGGGAGGCTGAGACAGGAGAATTGTGAGTTCAAAGCCAGCCTCAGCAATGGTGAGGCTCTAAGCAATTCAGTGAGACCCTGTCTCTACATAAAACACAAAATAGGGCTGTGTCTCAGTGGTTGAGTGCCCCTGAGTTCAATCCCCAGTACCAAAAAAAAAAAAAAGCTTCAGGATTCAATAAACTAGGGTTAATGCAAGATGATGATACAATATATGAGGATGAAGATGTAAAAGAAGCCATAAGAAGGCTTCCCAAGAACCTTTATAATGACAGAATGTTTCTCATTAAGAGAGCATTGGACTTGACCATGAGGCAACAGATCTTGCCTAAAGAGCAGTGGACAAAATATGAGGAGGATAAATTCTATCTTGAACTGTATCTCAAAGAAGTGATTCGGGAAAGAAAAGAAAGAGAAGAATGGGGAAAGAAGTAATCATGTAGTAGAAATCTGTGAATACATCTGTCCTCATAGTATTTTTATGATGTTGGTTAAATCTGAAACATACAATTTAAAAATTATTTCATCTGCATATCTATTACTTTAAATACATGTCTATCGTAAAAAAATATGAATGGTCAAGAAGTATATGAAAAACTATTCAACATTTCTAGCAACTAGAGAAATGCAAATTAAAACTTCACTGAGATTCCATCTCGCTCCAGTCAGAATGGCAATTATCAAAAATTCAAGTAACGGGGCTGGGGTTATGGCGCAGTGGTAGCGTGCTTGCCTAGCACGTAGGAGGCACTGGGTTCGAGCCTCAGCACCACATAAAAATAAAGATATTCTGTCCACCTATAACTAAAAAATAAATATTTTAAAAAAAATTCAAGTAACAATGAATGTTGGCAGCCGAGTGCGGTGGCTCAAGCCTGTAATCCCAGCACGTAGGGAGTCTGAGATAGGAGAATCGCGAGTTCAAAGCCAGCCTCAGCAACAGCGAGGTGCTAAGCAACTCAGTGAGACCCTGTCTCTACATAAAACACAAAATAGGGCTGGGGATGTGGCTCAGTGGTCGAGTGCCCCTGAGTTCAATCTCCAGTACCAAAAAAAACCAAAAAACAAAAAATGAATGTTGGCAAGGATGTGGGGAAAAGCATATACTCATATGTTGTTGGTGGGACTGCAAATTGGTGCAACCACTCTGGAAAGCTGTATGGAGATTCCTAAGAAAACTAGGAATGGAACCACCATTAGATTCAGTTATCTCACTCCTCAGTATACATCCAAAGGATTTAAAATCAGCACACTACAGTGATACAGTCACATCAATGTTTATAGAAGCACAATTCATAATAGCTATGCTATGGAGCCAACCTAGGTGCCCTTCAATAGATGATTGGCTAAAGAAAATGTGGTATATATATATACAGTGGAGTATTACTCAGCCATAAGGAAGAATGACTTTATGACATTTGCCAGTAAATGGATGGAACTGGAGAATATCATGCTAAATAAAACAAGCTAATCCCCTAAAACCAAAGGTCAAATGTTTTCTCGGATATGCAGATGATAATACACAATAAGGCGGGAGGGGAGAATAGAAGTTCAGTGGATTAGACAAAGGGGAATGAAGGGAAGAAAGTGGGGACAGGACAGGAAAGATAGTGGAATGAATCTGACATAACTTTCCTATATACATATATGAATACACTGCAGTGAATCTCACCATTGTGTACATCCATAAGAAATTAATTTAAAAAAATAACTATGGGTAAATGGCAGAAAGATCAAGAGGGAAGAAAGCAGGGGAAGGGGAAAGGGAGGGTCTGAATTAGAACAAGATATATTCCATGCTTGTATAATCATGTCAAAATGGATTCTACTATCACGTATAACTAAAAAGAATCAATAAAAAAGTACTAGAGTATCTTGAATTAAACAATGAATTTCTAAGAAAACATACTTATTTAAAAATTAGGATTATTGATTAGATCTTTGATTATTTTAATACAGAAAAGCTATTTAAAATATAAAGCAGATGAGACCACTCCAGCAAGGTCAAAATTTTCCACTGGGTGTTTCATGTCTTTATTACCAGTTGTAAGTAACTGATGGCATCATGAAAGACCAGAAAGGCACACCTGCAGTTAATGTAAGCGTTAACTTTCTTCCTGGTAGACAATTACAGTGCCCTTTCAATGTAATGAGTTTCACCTTCTGTGCCAATGTCCCAAGTGACAGGGTCTTTGCTTCTTCACCTATGTCACCTCTTTCACCCGTGTAGTCATTACCACAGCATATTTTGTAAGTTGCCTTGTTCCATGGAGCCCCATCCATTGGTGACGAGCTTGGTGTTAGTCAGCTTTGTATCACTGTGAGCAAAATACCCAAAAGACCAACTTGGAGGAGAAAAAGTTTGTTTGGGGCTCACATATCAAGGCTCAGTCCATGGTCAACTGACTCCATCACTTTGGAGTAAGATGACGCAGAGTGTCATGGTGGAAGGGCAGTGGTGGAGGAAAGCTACTCAGCTTGTGGACACCAGGAAGCAGAGGAAAGGGGCCTCAGGGAAGATAGACTCTTTCAGGCACACCCCTAGAGATTCACCTTTTATAGCTATGCCCCCTCTATCTACAGTCACCAGCTGGTCTGTCCATTCTAGGATGGACTGATTAGATTACAGCTCTCATAATTCAATTTTACCTCTGAATGTTCTGCATTAACACAGGAGCTTTTGGGGGACACCTCATATCCAAATCATAATAAGCTCCCAATCCAGTTGTTCCAGTGGTTGGTCTATCAGGTCAGATCTTTTGGAAAAGAGTAAGTCTACAATTTCTATATAGTTATGCTGTAGTGTGTATTTGTCTTGGCTAAGGAGCAGAATGGTGGGATTTAAAGCATTAGCCACCTTAAGTTTAACATTCAGATTGTCTAGTAAAATATCATGATATTTGCCCATTCTTCCAGCTGTTATCTAATAGCCACTTTTCTTCTCTAAAGGAGTCCATATCTGGTGGGAACAATCACCACCACTGGTTATCACAGGTATGAATTTTTCAGCATCAGGTAAAATGTCACGAGTGGTGGCTACAGTTCTGACATGGGGGCTATCCTTTTACATTTTTACAGTTTGTTCTAGCTGTTTAGATTAGAAACAATTGGTCAGGGGGACATCCATTAGCATCTGGATCAATACTCTGAACCCAGTCCCTGATCTCTCTCATCCTGCTGAGGAGCTTGGGTTTAAAGGGTTAAATCCAAGGTTAAAAGGGTCGAAGTCCAAATCCTTTAATGCTTCCTACAGTGGGTACCCTATTAGCCCACAATCAGGGACTTCTTTGGCCAAATAAAGTGGGAGAGTTTTTGTGTGTTCTTCCTGGGGTCCGCATGCCCCTACATTGGGCCTTCCCTTCTTGTCAAGTTCAGGTTGTGGCAGTCCTGGTTTTGTCTCTAGTATCCCCAGAAGGGCCATCTATAAACTTAAGGATTGTCTGGAGGAACATGAACATTGGAGATTTCCTGGGGCAAAAGTCACTTCTGCATTTAGTTTGCAGAGGTCTTGGCCTAGGAGTAGAATGGAGCATTCCAGCATTGACAGGGAGGTCTTTCAGAGTCAGGTCCCCTATCTGACATTTCAATGGCTGCAGAAATGAATGGTTCTGAATTTCTTCAGAGACGCCAGTAACTTGAGTCCATGTATAGCAGAAATGTTAAAAAAAAAAAAAAAGATTAGTTTATTCCCCACTATCATTTTGCCCCAAGGACTCCTTTGGGAATATGTGAATCAAATGCTTCAAGTCCAAAGGAGCCTCTGGGCACACTAAGTCCATAGGAGGCTCCCTGACCAAATTGAGTTACCTGTTGGTAAGGGAGGCTGAAACCCCACCTGCTGTTTCACTACTCTTCTCTTTTTTTGGTACCAAGGATTGCACTCAGGGGCACTGAGCCACATCCTTAGCCCTTTTTACTTTTTATTTTGAGACAGAGCTTTGCTAAGGGGCTGTGGCTGGACTTCAACTTGCCATCCTCCTTCCTCAGCCTCCCGAGCTGCTGGGTTTACAGGCGTGTGCCACTATAGTGGGCCAGCCTTCTTCTCTTTTTAATTGTCCTCATAAAAATATATCTTCATACTTATATCTCTCTCCTACTTGTTTGTTTCTGCTTTATTTTCTTCCTTAACATTACATTTTGAAGCAATCTTTACAAAATTTCTGAATTTAGACAAAATTACTTTTTTCTCAATGAAATAATACATTTTATGTTTTCTTATAGTTTTCTCATCAAAACACAGCTTAATTTCTTGTATTCTTTGCATATAGAATTATACACGTATTTTAGGCAGCTTTTTTGCTCCTGTGACTAAAAGATGTAACAAGAACAATTTTAGAGGAGAAAAAGTTTATTTGGGGGCTCATGGTTTTAGAGACCAGTCCATAGGCATCTGGCTCCATTCCTCCATGCTTGAGGTGAGGCAGAACATCATGGTGGAAGAGTGTGGTGGAGGGAAGCAGCTCACATGATTATCAGACAGTGAAGAGAGAGACTCTGCTCACCAGATACAAAATATATACTCCAAAGGCACTCACCCAGGGATCCACTTCCTCCAGCCACATCCTACCTGCCTACAGTCACCACTCAATACCATCAGGGGATCAATTCACTGATTGGGTTAAGACTCTCATGATCCAATCATTTCTCCTCTAAACCTTCTTGCATTGTCTTACATGTGAGCTTTTGGAGGACACCTCCCATCCAAACTGTAACAACATGTAAACTTTTTCTACATACCAACAATTTATGAAAACACATTTATTAATAGACACAAATATATATTGTTTTCCCAAGAGTACTTAAATTTATGTTAAACAATTGATATTTCAGTGTTCTAATTTACTTAGAAATGACTCAGATGTTTTAACTGTACAGTATAATTACAAACTTTTATCCTATTTGTATATACCTAATGTGTTTTTTTTTATTTTTTGGGTACTAGAGATTAAACTCAGGAGCACTCAACCACTGAGCCACATCCCCAGCCCTATTTTGTGTTTTATGTAGAGACAGGGTCTCACTGAGTTGCTTAGCGCCTCGCCATTGCTGAGGCTGGCTTTGAACTCGCAATTCTCCTGTCTCAGCCTCCCTAAGTGCTGAGATTACAGGCTTGCGCCACTGTGCCCAGCTCTAATGTGTTTATTTATTTATTTTTTTTAATTTTTTTTTTTAGTTGTAGATGGACACGCTATCTGTATTTTTATTTATTTTTATGTGGTGCTGAGGATCGAACCCAGTGCCTCACGCACGCGAGGAAGGTGCTCTACCACTGAGCCACAATCCCAGCCCCTCTAATGTGTTTATTTTTAATGATTATTCCTAGATAACATAAAAACTGAGGTAGTAGACAAGCATAAGCCATTATTCCAAGTTATTCCTTTATCAAAGAACACCTCTAAAAGTTGCCGTATTTGAAACATAAAAAAGTGACAATTGTACTTTCTTTTGTATATTTGTTCTAAGCTCTTAAACATCTAACAGAGATAAAAGTATGGTCTTGAAAGCCTGTCATCCTAGCAACACAAGAAATTGAAGCAGGAGAAACACAAGTTGGAGGCCAGCCTCAGCAATTTAGGGAGGCCCTAAGCAACTGAATGAGACTCTGTCTCAAGGAAAAGTGTGTGTGGGGGGCTGGCTCAGTGGTTAAGTGTCCTTGGGTTCTTCCTAGTACTGACACCACCACCCTAATCCCCCCAATCCCCCACCCGAATATAATCCTGACTGGCTAGAAACCCTTGCAAAAATATATGATAATTTTAAGACATTTATTTTTATTTTGGCAACAAATTTAAATTAGTTCATTTGTGAATTAAAAGGCATCTGAGTTAATATAACAGTCTTAATTTATATAGCCAATTTATAAAAGGATTGGTTGAATCCAAATTATGTTTAAGGCTGAGGGCCAAAAAATTTCAGTTCACATAGCTTGATTTTTTAAAAGCCTGTTTTACACCCCCCACCCCCACCCTTCACTTTTCTCAGCCTCAAATTGTAACAGTGGTCCACTTCACCTTTTGAATGTAGCCCTCACTGCTTATTTCAAAAGGGACATGTTTTTTTCTCTTCCTCTTCTCCCTCTCCCCCTCTCTAACCTGGGGGTGGGAAACAGTAGGTGGGAAATAAGATTTACCTTTTCTGTAGAGACCAAGTTACTTGTCCTCTAGCACATACCCACCCGAGGAAGGAGATGTCACCAGAAGATCTAGGAAGTGACTATCTCCCAAATTAACAACATCAAGGGACACCTGGGATTCCAGCCCCCCTCCCCCCCATCAAGGCAAAGCCCTTTGTTTTCCCTAAAGGGCAGAAGCACAGCCTCTGGGACTCAGTCCCCTGTGCTTCTCCTTTGCTAGCAAAGCAATAAACCTTCTTTTTCCTTTTTCTCAAAACCGTGTCCTCATTATTGGATTGGCATCAGGGACAAGGACAGAGCTTTTAGTAAGGAAATTGGTTACCCACAAAGGGACCCAAGAGCAGCCCCCGCTCCAGCTTTCTTGGCAGGCCTGGTTTTCCAAGCAACCCCACTTCGATGCTGAGGATGTAAGGTGAACTTGTTGAAAGCTGATTGCCGGAAAGTTAGGGGATGGGTGAGTTTGCCTCAGGAGGGACTGAGGGGCTTTCCTTGCAGCTAGAAGCCCCTTTGGCTTCAGGAACTCCCAACTTCCTTCCCTGAACTGTATGGATTGCTCCATCTTGGTCTACTTTGAGAAAAAGTAAACTGAATGCAGTAGAGTTGGCTATTCAATAAGCTCATCCTGACACCCTTGATTTTGTGCATCTGGTTATCTTTGTAGGAACATCTGGTTCCTCTTCATGGGGACATCTGTGATGCTGCTGGTGTAGAAGTCATGGTTAAGCAGGAGTTGGGAACTTGGGGGGGATTTTCCCCCATCCAGTCTATTTTAAAGCCTCTCATCTGTCAGCCATGGTTAAGGGGATCCTCTCCATTTGTCTGTTTTTTTTTTTGTTGTTGTTGTTGTTGTTGTTTATATCTGATACTGGCCCTTTTAAACATGGGCAATACTGTGTTGATCCTATAGATTGTTTCTTGGGAAAGATCTTGACTGGATGCGCCACCTATGGCTATAAACCTATCTAAGAAAAAGGTGATGTTTTACTGTAACAATCCAGCCTTTGAATGATTTTATAAATTGTATAATATTGCAGTTGGAGTTGGACTATTAGGGATAAAATAAATGAAAGAAATCTTGTAAGTATAGGCATGTATGCATTTGTATAATGAGTCTAAATAGTAAAAACTAAGTCAAGGGTGTGTAAAAGGGTGCTGCCCCTAATGTAGGAGGATAGCAGGACACCAGAAGAAATAACTGAGTGCTGTGTGCTGACAGTTCCAGGATTGCTTCTTGGCCTGGCCCCAGGCAGCTGCAAATCATCTTGCTTTGGGTCAGGGATACCAGCCCTGGGCTAAAGGAAAAGAAAAAAACCCTAGGAAAGCTGTTTGGCTTTCCTGGCAGAGTAGATCTGGCCTCTACCCTGCCTTCCAGCCACTCTTTGCCCATGGGAATAAAATTAGAATTTGAGAACTGGGCTTAGTTTGCCACTTCTGCAGACAAATGCAATCTATGTGGGCTGTATGCCTCACTGATTTCTTTCTGGGGTCTTGTCTTATGGGTTCAAAGAATGAAATCCACAGGATGGTAGCAGAAGACAAAAGTGAAGAAATAAAATTTGTTTTAAATGAGAGAAAAAAAGATGAAACTCCCTGTGATGTGAGAGGGAAACTGGCAGAAAGCTTTTCTTTTATTTTTTTTTTATTTTTTTATTTAGGCTTACATGTTAACAGTGTAAATGATTCATTGTGCATAGATAGAGGATAACATATCAATTCTCTAGTTGTGAGTTGTATAGAATCACAACATATATGCAGTCATACATAAAGTTAGGGCTATGATGTCCATCATATTCCACCACCCTTGCTGTCCCCATGCCCCCTCCTCCCTTAC
>CM053409.1:22140785-22354284 GCA_028644305.1 Xerus rutilus | reverse complement strand
ATCCGACATGATGAAGATTTGGGCCTATTTTTTCTTCTATTAGACGTTGGGTTTCTGGTCTGATTCCCAGGTCCTTGATCCACTTTGAGTTGAATTTTGTGCATGGTGAGAGATAGGGGTTTAGTTTCAATTTGCTGCATATGGATTTCCAGTTTTCCCAGCACCATTTGTTGAAGAGGCTGTCTTTTCTCCAGTGTACTGGCAGAAAGCTTTTCTACTTGAATGTATCAGTCTGGGGACTTATGGCTTCTGGATAAAGGCATTGATCAGGCATGCTCTACAGACATTAAGAAGTGTTAGGGGGGCTGGGATTGTAGCTCAGCGGTAGAGCGCTTGCCTCGCATGCGTGAGGCCCTGGGTTCGATCCTCAGCACCACATACAGAGCAATAAAATAAAGACATTGTGTCCATCTACAAAAAAATTAAAAAAAAAAAAAAAAAAAAGAAGTGTTAGGGCTGCCAGGCATGGTGGCACATGCCTGTGATCCCAGCACTTTGGGAGGCTGAGACAGGAGAATCGTGAGTTCAAAGCCAGTCTCAGCAACAGCGAGGCGCTTAGCAACTCAGTGAGACCCTGTCTCTACATAAAATGCAAAAAGGGCTAGGGATGTGGCTCAGTGGTTGAGTTCAATTCCTTATACCAAAAAAATAAAAATAAAAAATAAATAAAAAAGAGAGTTAGAGCTAATTGTTGGGATCTGTACTGTACAGGTGTTGGAAGGGTGCCAAGGCTATTGGCTTGGCCCAGAACTTTCTAATTGGCTGTGTGCTTTTAGTCCTTAAATCTGAATTTTCCACCTCCATTCCATTTTCCTGCCACTCTGGGCCAAAGGAGTGGACTAAAATGCTAAACCTCACAGGGTGGCCTTTACATTTGAACAACAACAAAAAATACCCACCTTAATTGAGGCCCATTACCCTCATTGTCTGATGATTAACTAGCCTATCTTATGGGGGTGGGGTAAAAGCTGCTAGTTACAAAGAACATGACAATGGTTTCCAGTAATATTAAATTATAACCTGGGGACAAAATATTGTCCCCTTTTAAGATCTGACAGGATGTCCCATTTGGCCAGGGGACACTTCTAGGTGCAGCGGTGCTTGTTGCCCATAGAACTAAAATACAGGGACCTCCCAGAGTCTCCATGTAAGCACATGCCTGTGTCTTGGCCCTGCTGATTTCTATAGAGAGGGGTCTCTGTATGGTCAATGTGACTTTCATTGGACAGAGTGGCCTGGAGATATATCTATATCTATATCTATATCTATATCTATATCATCTATATCTATATCTTTATATCTCTATATCAATCAATCAATCAATAATATGACCAGGCTTGATTTTTCATGAATAACCTAAACATATATGTATATATATGAAACTAAATATGTTTATTTGAGCCTTATCTATATATATCTGTATCGATGTATGTATGTATGTATATGGAGAGAGAGACACAGTCAGTCTCTGGGTACAATTGACAGTAGGGAACTCGCTTAAAGCTTAATGCTTAAAGCTGATGGCATTGTGATAATGGAAACTTGTCGAACAACAATATCCTGTGCTCCAACCCTTTGAATGTAAACTGGGGGTGGGGAGATTAGGTCACATTTTTTTGTGTGTGTGTATGCCAGACGGTTCCATCCCTCTCGTAAGATAAAAGTTTTTTTTATAAATTAAATGTACAGATAACATTCTCACCCCAAAAGCAACAACTTCATTTGCAAGTGCCTCCCAGGAAACGGAAGCAGCCTGCTCTGCTGGAGGTCTACTAAAAGTGAGCAAGGCCGTTTGGGCCAAAGGGACCCTGAGAAAGATGATCAGTGTTATCTTAACCAAGATTTTATTTAAGGAGGAAATGACTTGTCCCAGGGGAGAAAATAACCCTTAAAAGAGAGGCATTGGGGCTAAGGTTATGGCATTGGGGCTGAGGTTATGGCGCAGTGGTAGCGTGCTCGCCTAGCACGTGTGAGGCACTGGGTTCGATCCTCAGCACCACATAAAAATAAAATAAAGATATTCTGTCCACCTACAACTAAAAAAAAAGTTTAAAAAAAAAAGAGAGGCGTTAATGGGGATCTGTTCTCTTCTAGACAAATGTTTAAAACATGAATTGAGTCAGCTTTTCCAGATACCCTACAATATACTTATTCTGCCTGTTAAAAAAAATCCTCACACTGATGAGTGACAATTTGTGCAAGATTTGAAAGCTATAAAATATTTATTAAAGTGTGATGTCCAAGCCAGGCGCGGTGGCTCAAGCCTGTAATCCCAGCACTTAGGGAGGCTGAGACAGGAGAATCGCGAGTTCAAAGCCAGCCTCAGCAATGGTGAGGTGCTAAGAAACTCAGTGAGACCCTATCTCTACATAAAACACAAAATAGGGCTGAGGATGTGGCTCAGTGGTCGATTACCCCTGAGTTCAATCCCCAGTACCAAAAAAAAAAAAAGTGTGATGTCCATCGCTTCTAGGATTTCTCTTTGTCAGAGAAACAGATGACTTAAATATTGACCAGGCTTGGTTTTTCATGAATAACCTAAATATATCTGTATACATCTGAAACTAAATATGTTTGTTTAAGCCTTATCTAAATGTTCTGTAAAAATTTATGAAATGAAAGTTCATGTAGGTCTAACCAATAAGTGCTCTATTTTATATATATTGCATCAGGCATAAAAGGGCCACCTTGCTATTTGAAAAACTGGTGTATATTCATTTGACTCAGTCTATTTCTAATCAGTAATACTGTTCCCTAAATGTATAAGAGGTTTAAGGCTATCCTTGATTTTTGCCAATACTTCTAAACTCTGCAAACCTATAATTATCTGTGGATTCTGAATTTTATGGTGAAAGTTAAACCTAGTAAATATAAGGACTTTTGTGTAATTTTTGATGTTATTAGTGGCTTCTTTGTATATTAAATGTATTCATGTTCTTCTAGTATACAAGTTTCAAAATATAAAGCTTAGGAGAGCACTTGACCAAGCTGGTGTTCTTCAAATGAAAGTTGCCTGTAATGGTAATCTCTTTTAGACTTATATAGAAAGAGCAAATTTAATTGGGGATTTGTTCATGTCATTTAATGTTCTGTAACTAGATAAAGGTAACTTGTTATCATTAGGACATATGGAACATTTTGTGTTGCTTTTTACAGTGGGGTGGAAATTTAAATGTATTTTTGAAAGACAATGAGCCTGATCTGTTTAAAGTTTAACATTGTGAAACATGAAAACATTTTGCCATTTTCTCACAGAAAGGAATTAGGAGCTCTTTTAGCTTTTGTTTGGTTTGTGTTTCAGATGTAATGTTGTATTGTATTAACTGACATTCATATAGACTCAGGAAATAGTATATGAGAACTTTGTCAAATAATATTTAAGAAAGAGGGAAAGATCAGCTTCAGAAATAAAATACTTTACCTAGGATTTGTCAAGAGCCTCACATCACCTGAGTTATGACTGCCTCTCATCTTACTCCATGTTAGGATAATTCCAAAGTAGGCTAGACTTAAGCTCATAAAGTTATATTCAAAGGATGTATTTTTGTTGTAAAGATTACTATGATCTCAAATGACCAGGGGATATAATATGTAACTAAGGAAGGTTTGGGATTATGAAAACTATGTTTTTGGGTCATAGCTATTATACAAACTGAATATGCTTTTGTTATTATTAATTCCATTTTGTATTTTCCTTGTAAACTTTGTAACTGTTGCCTGTTAGTTTTGCAGAGGTACTACTTCTAATAGAACAATCTGAGTTAATTTGAGATAATAAGCCATCATCTACAGGACAGACAGGATATAAAGCTGACTTCCAGTACCAATACTGACTCCAATTAAATGGAAGGGGAAACTGGAAAATTAAAATCCATTACTCTCACTTGAAGACTGGTGAAACTGGTCTGCTGGATGTTTAAAACCAAAAACTTGGAGACTAAAGTCAAGGAAGTAAAATGGCCAAGGAGAAAAGCAGCCAATATTTGGCCCTTGCCCTTTAGGGTCAACCAGAATCCAGGTAACTATGAGACCTCCCTCTGGGCCCTGCAACTCTGGTAAGTCACCCAATCTGCTGATCAGGGAGATCAAGGGGACCCTAGAAAACAGGAAGCCAATCTGCACATTCTTCAAAGAGGAGGGTCATTGGAGAGGGAAATGGTCCAAGAGAAGCCACGTGTAGTAGCAAGACCCTGACCCATTCAGGCAGATGGCACAATTTTTAGAGACAAAAGAAGTCAAAAGGCTTCATACATGATCCCAAGAGTGATCTCTAAGGAATACTTGCTCTTTTTTTTTTTTTGGTACCGGGGATTGAACTCAGGGGTGCTCGACCACTGAGCCACATCCCCAGCCCAGTAGCTATATAAGGTTTGTGTTTATGTAGAGACAGGATCTTACTGAGTTACTTAGTGCCTCGCCATTGCTGAGGCTGGCTTTGAACTCATGATTCTCCTGTCTCAGCCTCCCAAAGTGCTGGGATTATGGGCATGCACCACTGCGCCTGGCTCTTGCTGACTCTTAATAGCAGATAGGAACAAGGTCGGGTTTGACCTACTTGGTCTTAAACACTTGGCAAGAGAGTATAGCAAAAGCACAGCCATACGTGGACATTTGAAAGAAATGTTTTAAAAAATGTAACTTAAGATGTACATTTTTGTCAGCCCCACCAAATGTAAATAAAGCTGGAGGCTGTAAAGAAAGGGTTATTGAGGGGCTGGGGTTATGGCTCAGCGGTTGAGCACTTGCCTCGCATACAAGAGGCACTGGGTTCGATCCTCAGCACCACATAAAATAAATAAAAAAGATATTGTGTTCATCTGCAACTAAAAAAAATATTTAAAAAAAAAGAAAGGGTTATTGGGGCTGGGGTTGTGGCTCAATGGTAGAGCGCTTGCCTAGCATGCATGAGGCACTGTGTTCAAGCCTCAGCACCACATAAAACTAAAATAAAGATACTGTATTCACCTACAACTAAAAAAAATAAATATTAAAAAAAGAAAAGGTTATTATATGAGAGAGCCTAATACTTAACTATCACAAAGGACTCTAGAGTCAAAAATTTGTCCTGCATTTCAGAGACTGGCTGAAATACTAATTGCTATTGTATAATTGTTTACAAAAAAGTAATACTTTGTTGTCTTGTTTATTGTTTTCTTAGCATTATCCTTGCCTTTTATATGCCTTGTCCAGTCACCTGCCAACTGCCACCATAGACCTGTGGACTGCCCTGATACTAAATACCCGTAACTGTCCATGTCCCACCTAATAGAGAGCCAGGACTCCCCCAACTTTGTCCTCTCTTAATAGGAAGCAGCTTGAAGATGTTGGTGCCCATTTTTCCATACAAATGAAGTATAGAAATTGACAGTGGGGAAATGTAACAGTGGTCCATTTTACCTTTTGAATATAGCCTTCACTGCTTATTTTAAAATGGACATGCTTTTTTCTTTTCCTCTTCTCCCTCTCTCCCTCCCTAACCTGGAGGTGGGGAACAAGATTACCTTTTCCCATCCTAAACCAAGTTATCTGTCCTTGAGCACACACATACCACAGAAAAGAAATATCACCAGACGATCTAGGAAGTGACTATCTCCCAAATTAACAGTGAATTTCAACACCTGGGACAACCCTCCCTCCTCCCAGGGCACACCTGGAAATGCAGCCTTTGAAGAGCTTCTTTGAAAACCCTCTGTTCTCCCTAATGGTCAGAACTAAGGCTTCTGAGTCTGGAGTCTCCTGTGTTTCTCCTTTGCTAGCAAAGCAGTAACTTTTTTCTTTTTTCTCAAAACCTTATCCTTGTTATTGGATTGGCATTGGGGAGAAGGATGAAGCTTTCAGTAACAAAATGAATTTAGGGAAAAAATGCTAAAAGCCTCTACATGTTTTAAATTAGGCATGCTGATTGAACAAATATATTAAACTAAGCATGAAGAACCAAAAGTGAATTCATCAGGAAAAGTCCATAAGCTCCATGAGCTATATAAGGTTAAAAAGTGCAGGAGAAATCCCTGTTAACAAAAACAACAACAACCAAAACCTAGCTGGATGCAGTGGTGCATGCCTGTTACCCCAGCAACTTGGGAGGCTGAGGCAGGAGGATCATGAATTCAAAGCCAGCCTCAGCAAAAGTGAGGTGCTAAGCAACTCAGTGAGACCCTGTCTCTAAATAAAATACAAAATAGGGCTAGGGATGTGGCTTAGTGGTTGAGTGTCTCTGAATTCAATACCTGGTACTAGCCCTCCCACCAAAACAAACAAACAAACAAAAAAACCCAAAACCTAAATAACAAAGAGGTTACAGGCAGCCCTGCTAAAGCTATTCCTGAGAGTTCTGGGACAGTTTGCTTTGGTGAGTTTGAATCAGATTCTACCCAATCCTGTTTCCTGGATCCACTAAATCAACAGAAAATCATCTGTTTCTTAGACAGTGGGTAACTAACTAAACTCAGACCATGTATTCAAAATGTGCCCAAGTGAGCTATGGGCCAGAACATGGAACAAACACGGAGCTTTCCTTCTCTGCTTTATGTGGACAAGCACAAGAACACACATACCCAAAGGCACCACAGGCACAGACACAAAACTGGGTACAAAGTCTAACAACTATTGCATCTGCTTATTAGTACCAAGTTTCAAATAGCAAAAGCCTCAAAAGGTGCAGAAAGGGATTTTGCTCATCTTCCTTTCCAACTCCTGAGGAATGTGGACCTCCAGGTTGTTGTTTTGTTTTGTTTAAAAAATTTTTTTTTAGTTGTTGATGGATCTTTATTTTATTCCTTTATTATTTATATGTGGTGCCGAGGGTCAAACCAGTGCCTCATGCATGCTAGGCAAGCGCTCTACCACTGAGCTACAACCCCAGCCCCTCCAGGTTCTTGTCTGAGGAGGTTACCACAGGTAAGGAAGTCACAGGGGTAGAAGCCTAGAGCAGTGAGGCAGGGCAGCCATTCAGGGGGTATCAAGTAATCTAGGGGTCTGGGGATATGCTAGGAGAGCAGAAGATATGTACAGAGTAGGCTTCACTTTTTCTCACCCCAGCTGAGCTAGGGAGGTTGTTTCTATACCCACCCCCTTGTTTTGATACATTGGGGCTCTGAGAGGAGAAGGGACTTGCCCACAGTCACACTGGTAGGGCCTAAGTTAGGATGGAGGATGGACGACCATAGGCCTCCTTGCAACCCTGCCAAGTTATAGTGGCCAGGCTTTTTCCCTTTGAGGAATGCCAGAGTGTAGGACAAATGTAGGCTCACTGTGGTGGCCTGATACTTTGAAGCCCTGGGCTCTGAATATGTCAGACTCTGCCACTTGCTCATTGTGAGTGTGATCTGGGATGGGGCCTGGTGCCCTGGTTTTTTCCAGTTGTACAGGAAGTTAACAGATTCTTGTTGGGCCCATGTTCTTTTGCCTCCCAGAACCACAGTGCACTGAGGGAGAGGGAGTGGTCCACAGCTCCATTCACAGATGGGAAAATGAGGCCCAGAGATGGGACATGAGTGTCTGGGGCCCGGGTCACTCCCAGGCTGCAGACCCAACTCTGATAATGCGGTAAGGCAGCCAGAGAAGAGGTTTCAGGGGGTCACTGCCCAGGAAAGGCCAGCACTTCTGCATCTTCAGTTTTCTTTAACCTATCCTCCTGCCCTTTTTGGCCTTGGAGTCACAACTCCACCCCAGCTGAGGCAAGGCCTCCTTCCTCCCAACCCCCAATTATGGTTGGTCACAAAAGCTGGACCATGACCAGACAAAGGGACAGAGATGAAAGTGCTGGTTGTCATAGCAACCTGGCAGGGTTGCTGGGACTCAGGGGAGGGGCCTGGCTGTGTGCCTGAGCCCAGGCATCCTGATGACATCTGAGCATGAGCCAGGATGGCCCAGGGCCCACAGGAATCCCCCTCCTGCCCTGAGCCTACGAGACTGGGCATACAATGACAACCTTACCCCCTCCATGGGCAGCACCTGCTCCCCGGGCCTTGCCTGGTGGCCTCATTATCCTGCACCTGCTGCCCCACCACCTGCTCCCTATTCTAGGAACCCTCCCCATGGTACTCCCTGTCTATCCCCAGGCCCAGCTGCCTGCTTTGAGGGCCAACCAGGAAGGACTGTGGAACCAGGAGGGGTAGCAGAGAGGGCCTCAGGCAGGGACAGAGGGTCCAGCTGCCAAGCCAGCTCTGTCTGACCAGCAGTGTGTGTGCTCACAGCAAATCTCTTCGTTCATGAAATGGGAGCAGTCATTCCTGCCTTCAGGACCTCCACATAGTCCTCTGATTGGAAGGAGATCTGAGGCCGGCATGTCTCCAGAGTTGGGTCATGGTGGACAGCCAGGTTGGGAGGAGAAGAGGGAGGGGGCAAGTCTTGGGTGACACTTTTGAGGGCCACCTTTGATAGGCTATAAGGAAGTCTGAATCCCTTCCTGTGCACTGCTGGGCATGGAGATGATGTTGCTCAGAGTCCCCTGAAGGATACAAGTGAACTGGCATTACAGGTATATGTTATAGAGAAATGGTAACTCTGTTGCAGGATTTTATTTTATTTTTTGTCATAAATGTATATATATATTATGGTGCTGAGGATTGAACCCAGTACCTTGTGCATGCAAGGCAAGCACTCTACCAACTGAGCTATATCCCCAGCCCCCTTTTTATATTTTGATACAGGGTCTTACTATGTTGCTTAGGGCCTTGCTAAGTTGTCCAGGTTGGCCTCCAGTTTGTGATGCTCCTGCCTAAACCTCCTGAGTTGCTGGGATTACAGACATGCAACCACCATGCTTGGCTCTGTTGAAGGATTTTTTTGGGGGGTACCTGGGATTGAAATCAGGGGTACTCAATCACTGAGCCACCTCCCCAGCCCTGTTTTGTGTTTTATTTAGAGACAGGGTCTCACTGAGTTGCTTAGAGCCTTCTTTTGCTGAGGCTGGCTTTGAATACTTTTTGGTTTTGTTTGTTTTTGGTACTAGGGATTGAACTCAGGGGCACTCGACCACTGAGCCACATCCCCAACCCTGTTTTGTGTTTTATTTAGAGACAGGGTTTCATTGAGTTGCTTAGCCCCTTGCCGTTGCTGAGGATGGCTTTGAACTAGCGATTCTCCTGTCTCAGCCTCCCAAAGTGCAGGGATTACAGGCGTGTGCCACAGTGTCTGGTTTGGCTTTGAACTCTTTTTTTTTTTTTTTTTTTTGGTACTAGAGATTGAACTCAGAGGCACTCGACCACTGAGCCACATCCCCAGCCCTATTTTGTGTTTTATGTAGAGACAGGGTTTCACTGAGTTGCTTAGTGCCTCGCCATTGCTGAGGCTGGCTTTGAACTCGCGATTCTCCTGTCTCAGCCTCCCTAAGTGCTGGGATTACAGGCTTGAGCCACCGCACCCGGCTAGGCTTTGAACTCTTGATCCCCCTGACTCAGCCTCCTGAGCCACTGGGATTACAGGCATGCGCCCTGCTGTTGTAGGATTTTAATTAGCCAAAATATTTTGATTAATATTGGGAAGTAGCTGGGAAAATTTGACACTAGCTAACATTTACATTTTGCTGAGGCAGACATAATATAGTGAAACATGGCTTGTATTTTTTCTAGCTAAAAGGAATTAACTAGACCTGGCTAGAGCAATTCTGTCCAGTGACATACTGGAGTGAGGTAGTGGTGGTATATAGGTGGTGATAGTGATAATGCAGGTGGAGGTGGTGGTGACAGTGATGAAGGTGGTGATGATGGTAGAGGTGGTAGTGGAGGTAGTGAGGGTAATAGAGGTGGTGACGTGAAGGTGGTGGTGGTTGTGGAGCTGGTGATGGTGGTGGAGGTGGTGTGATGGATGTGGAGGGGGTGGGTGGAGTTGGTAGTGGTGGAGGTAGTGATGGTGGTAGAGGAGGTAAGGATGTTGGTAAAAGTGATGGTGATGGAGGAAGTAAAGATAGTGGTGAGGAAGATGGTGATGGTGATGGAGGTGTTGAAGGAGGTGGTGGTGAAGTACGTGGGGATGGTGGTGGTAGAGGAGGAGATGGTGGGGATGGTGGTGGTGGTGGAGGTAGAGATGGTAAAGATGGTAGTGGAGGTGGTCATTGTAGTGGGTGAGGTGGTGTAAGGTGGGTATGACAGCTGGTATGGATGGTGGTTGGAATACTGTGAATGTGGGAGTGGAGGCAGGGGAAGTGATAATGGTTATGGTGATGGTGACAATGAAGGTGCTAGTCATGGTAATGGTTATGGTGAAGGTGGTTGGGAATGTGGTATTGATGATGGTCTTGGTGGTGATGATGATGGCATTTGTGTGGAGGTGATGGTGGTGGTGGTGGTAATGATAGTGCTGAATGTGATGCTGGTGAGGATGGGCCAGCTTAATAAAGAAATGGTCCCTACCAGGTAGCAAAGAGCCCAGAAAAGGGGGTCCTGTTATGGATCAGGTGCTGCTAAAAGTGCTTTTTATACAATGGTTCACTTAATTTTTATCATATCCCCGGGAGGAACATACTGCACCTGAGAAAACTAAGGCTCACAGAGGATGAATGAATAATGCCTAAGGTCGTACTTTGTCTTAGCCTGCATCTTGGATAAACCAGAGTATGACACAAAGCCTGGGGTGCAGTGGTTTACTTTGGCAAGTGATCTCAGGGAATGCAAATGGAGAGAGGGAAAACTAATTCCTGGCTGGATTTTTTGAGCTGGCATCACTGTGGGCAAGAGGGCTTCTGACTTCTTTCTCCTGGAGTCTTTTGAGGAGCTGGGTAGAATGTTCCTTAGAATTGTCTGTCTGAGATACCAGATGACAAATTTGTTATGGGCTCTGGGTACCTGTGGTTTACATTACAAGGGTATATAGTTAGGTGTGAAGGAATAGTAGGTTTTCCCAGTGGTTGCACGTATCTCCTGTCTTAGAGAGTCCTGGGGTCAGAAACTGACAGGTACCCAGGGAGCTGTGGTGCGTTGCCATCACTTCACAGTGAGTGAAGCTGGAGAGCCAAGAGGTATCCTACACACATGGCTTTTAGGTGACAGAGAAGGGATTTAAACCGCATCTAACAAATTTCCAAACTCCCTTCTTTTTATTCTCTTAAGCAGTCATGGAAGGGAACACAGAGAGTCTCATATTTTATTTATGACTTAAAATAAAAACAAAACGAAACAAAAACAAACCCAAGTCAATGGCTATTCCCAAAGTTCAGTCTCTTGCGGCCCTCGCTGCTCCCATCTGGCCTCCCATGCACTCTGGATGCCTTGCTTCGCACCCAGTGTGTGCTCATGATGGCCTCTAGGTGGCACTAGCACCCCTTCAGCGGCTCTGAGACTGCAAACGTGTGGGCTGCTGATAACGTGAGAATGGAGGATGCATTTTGGCAACCGTCAAGCTCTTTATTAAAAGAGCAAGTAACATTTATGAACCTTTAATAAATAGGATTCTAAAATAATCTTTAGAACATCATGCAGAAGTAAACAGTATATTTTTATTTCCCCCTGCTGTCTTTCTGCAAAGATGCTCTCTGATGATCTTTTAATTAAACTACAGTTGTTTTTGCAGACAGGGTAGATTTGGGAGTTTCTCTGCTGTGCGAGTCTCTAGAGGAGGCTTTTTTGAAGTGTGCACCAGAGCTCACCTGCATGAGAATCTATTTGGTTGGGATGCAGATTCCCGGGCTTCTTCCCATACCTGCTGTATCAGCCTTACTGGGAACCTGCGTTACTGACATACACACAAGGGCATATTTATGCAGTCTTAATTCTAATTCTAAATTTCCATTCTAGATTATATTCCTCATCATGCTCTGAAGGGCTGGCTCATCAGGAATCTGTCCTTAACTGGCTTACATATCTAATTGGTACTAAAATCCTCTGAATCAAGTTATATATGCCAACATTTATTTTTATTTTTATTTTTTTTTGGTACTGAGGATTGAACTCAGGGGCATTCAATCACTGAGCCACATCCCCAGCCCTATTTTGTGTTTTATGTAGAGATAGGGTCTCACTGAGTTGCTTAGTGCCTCACCTTGCTGAGGCTGATATGCCAACATTTATAAGGCTGGCATTTGAGCCCTGATTCTCTTCTCTTTAGCATCTATTCTCATAGTTATCAATGAGCCAGGGTTGATCACCAGATTCTTATACTTACAGTCTCCCTGAGCTAGATAGAATGAGATAAGTCACTTGCTCTCAGACAGTCCTGACTAATGGCTACACAGCTGAAGGAATTTTAGCTACCCTGGTATTATAAGTTGTATTGAGTCAACTCATCCAAGTTGGGAGTATGATCTTCAGAATTTTCTTGCCTGCATAGCATTGTATAGTGTGGACCTCATGAGACAGTGTGACATCCAGAAGGCAGAGGCAGCTAGCATCTTTAACACTTTGGAGATGAATGTGGGGCACCGGTGGCTCTGGCAGCTCATACTCGTTGCTCATTGCTGGCTCCTCTGGGGAAAGTGCGCAGCAGCAGAGTCCACTGTCCCTTTGTTTCTGCTGAATCTCTTTCTCTGGCTCCTCTAACTCCTGGCCTTGGTGTGTGTTTGCCTTTACGAAAATGGGTACCAGCTTCAGCGGTAGGTCACTTGTGTCATAGAAGACTGGGAGGTGGTGGGAAATGGATCTGGTGCCATCTGTCTTCGTGGGTTCCGGGTCAGTCTCATATGATCCAGCTTGTCCCTCTCTCTCCGCCTTCACATACACCTTTCCTCTTCCATGGCCAGCCCCTGCCGACTTGTCCCCAGCCCCAGATTCAGAGACTGTGGCTTTATGTTAATGGTTTAACCAGTTCTCACAATTGTGAAAGTTCAAATCCCTTTTTTTTTAAAAAATATTTTTTAGTTATACATGGACACAGTGTCTTTATTTTGTTTTTACTTATTTTTATGTGGTGCTGAGGATCGAACTCAGTGCCTCACGCATGCGAGGCAAGCGCTCTACCACTGAGCCACAACCTCAGCCCCTCAAATCCCTTTAATAAAGCCTCTATTTTCATTTTTATCCTGATAGCTCCTCTTCTCTGATCAAACTCTGACTGACAAGAGGTGTGGGAAAAAGCAACATAATCAGGCAAATCTGACATGTACACACGTACACACCGATTTCTTATGACTACAACAGTTTCCTGAGTCAACCATGGCCATAATAGGTTGCACGAGTTGTCCTAACAGAAAGTCCTTTCGACAGTTACTTGTTAAATGCTTGATTAACCAAATTAAGATTTCTTGAGTGCCTGTCCTGCCCCAGGCACTGTGTATGAGATGCTAGTCTACCCAAAGGCGCGTGACCTGGGTCTGAATTGGCAGAAGAAACAGTGGGGCAAGGGCTTTGGAGGACATAATAGACTTCCTGGTTTTGGTTTTGCTCTATCAGCTCTAGTATTTTTTTTTTGGTTCTAGAAGGAGGTCCCAGGAAAAGCCCACGCCCCCAACTGCAGCTGCTGAAATAGTGTATTAGCCAAACACTGGCTCTGTGAAACCAGAGTGTTAGATCTGGTCAGAGTCTAAGATGCCCAGTTAAGGAAACTGGTCAGCGAGCTGCAAGCCAGATGTGACGTCACTAGTGGACACGCCTCCTGTCAATCAGTGAGTTTTCCTGACCTATCCAGGAAAGACTCTGGCCTTCTCTTCCTGTTCCCAAGCCGTCCCCTTCCTGACCGGGTTTTCTTGAAATTCTCTATGAACGGAATCTCTGACGCCATGTCTCCCGACAAGCTCTGATGGATGGGGGATTTGGTCCGAGGGCGTGTATTCCAATAAAGCCTTGCCAAGTGGCTTAATTCATCTTCTCCTGGTCGTGTAATCTTTACACAGAGGACGCCCATATTTCTGTGCAGGCTAGGGGTAGTAAGTGAGGATCTGACCCAACTGGGCGCCAACTCCTCTGCACTCCCTGCTTTCCTCCTCCCGTTCCTCCTTTTTGTGGTTCTAGGGATTGAACACGTGGGCTCTCCATGCGCTACATGCCCAGCCCTTTTATTTTTTGTTTTGAGACAAGGTTTGGATAAGTTGCTCAGGCCGGCCTCAAACTTGAGATCCTCCTGCTTCAGTCTTCTAAATCACTGGGATGATAGGTGTGTACAACTGAACCTAGCACCCTTTTAATTTTTATTTATTTTTTATTTTTTAGTACAGTGAATTGAACCCAGGGCACTTTGCCACTGAGCTATATCGCCAGGCCTTAAAAAAGATTTTAATTTTGAGATAGGATCTCACTAAGTTGCTAAGGCTGGCCTTGAATTTGTGATCCTCTCGCCTCAGCCTCCCCAATTACTAGGATCTACAGGCCTGTAGGAACAGTGCCTGGCTCTGTTTCCCTTCTTCTGATGGGAGTAGTCTGAATAGAAGGTGATTCCATCAGCTCTGTCCTCCTTTCCGCATATTTTTGCCAACAAAAGTAGTTAACATTGGTTTTGTTATTAATTATTCCCTAGGGTTTTCTTAAGATTTTTTGCCTGCCCCCCAATTTTTTTTCCTATGAAGAGCTAAGGCAAGACAATTTGGGGAAAACTATGGGATATTTTGCCTTTTGTCACAGTTTTTAGAACTTACAATAAAGTAAAGGTAATATTTCTACAGAATCACCAGTTGGTAAACTTAGCTATCTTGAATTGAAACTTGAATGAGTTGTCTCTGGTTAGTTTTGGAAGGGGTCTTATAAGCATGGGAAACATTGTCCTCATTGCCCTCCCCAGATTAAGGTTTAAGTAAGCGGTAAGTAAAGATTAAGATAGCTTTCTTCCAGGCCTTCCCTGGCAAAAGATATGTCAGTCCTGCCAATAAGCCTACAGCCCAGAGCTTTGTGAAGCCATAGGTCTGGGTGTTGTTACCTTTATAATATATATGATCCCCAGGAAATTTTGTCTTTCTTCTTCTAGGAATAATAGCTAACATATATTAAACTTCTATGATGTGGTAGGAACTGTACTAAACTTTAAAATACATGATTCCAACACTTTACTAAAATAGTTCTTGGGAACAATTTTCTCACAGATGACGAAACTGAGACACACAAATGTTAAGTAACTTACCCAGATTCAAAAAGCTTGCATGCAGTCTCTCCATCCTCTGCAGTATCCTTTTCATACCACAGGAACCAGACCAGCAGCATCAGCATCACCTGCAACTTGGTAGGAATGCAATTTCTTAGGCCCCATTTTGAATCTACTAAATCAGAAACTCAAAATGGATACAAACAATCTGTTTAAAGTCCTCCAGGTGATTCTGATGCATGCTGATATTTTAGAACTACTGGTACCAGGCAATTAGATATTAAGTTGGACTATGAAGCTCCTAAATACCACAGGCCATCGAGGAGAAGAAGTATAACATGCAGGAACACTACAGGAGGGTTGCTATCATTTGGATAAGTATCCTCCAAAGGCCCACATGTTAAAGGCTTGTCTCCAGCCACGGGAGATGGTGGAGCCCTTAGGTGGAGAACTAGTAAAAGGAAGTTAGGTCATTGGGGTTATGCCCTTGTAGGGCACGTCCAAGATGGCTATGGTTAGGCTTCCTTGCTGAGGCTTCTGGCGGGCTATGTTTTAATATGTAGCCAAGGTTATGAACCCTTTGATTCCATGTACGTACTCAAGGTCATAAACATTTGCTTGTGAGCAGGTGCTCACCCATGCAACCTGTTGGCCGTGTGCCTTCTTTGTCTGGTCTGCATATCAAAAAGGCCTATGGGAGCTGGGTGTGGTGGCACAGCCTGTAATCCCAGCACTTAGGGAGGCTGAGATAGGAGAATCGTGAGTTCAAAGCCAGCCTCAGCAACAGCGAGGCGCTAAGCAACTCAGTGAGACCCTGTCTCTACATAAGACACAAAATAGGGCTGGGGATGTGGCTCAGTGGTCGAGTGGCCCTGAGTTCAATCTCCAGTACCATATATATATATATATATATATATATATATGCCTATGGGAATGGCTCATGCTTCTGCTTCTAAATAGAGCATGTATACTATCCCAACAGTACTTTACATCTTCTTTCAACTATGGGAGCCCTGAACCCTGCTTCCTGAGCCCAAGCCTCTGCATAGCAGTCCTTGAAGGGGACATGGAGACACCACCCTTCTTCCTGCTCTTTTGCCTGTCAGTCTCCATGGGATGAACAGGTTTGCTTCACTGCATGCTCTCTACCATGACATACTACCTTCCCAAAGGCCCAGAAGCAACAGGTCATAGAATGAAACCTCTGAAAATGGCAAGCCAAAATAAACCTTTTCTTCTTAAAAGTTGATTATCTCAGGTATTTTGTTGCAATAATGAAAAGCCAACTAACACAAGCATTCTTGGAAGAGCTGGATTTGATTTAGGCCCAGAAGGAGAGGTAGAATTTGGAAACATGAAGGAGAGTGAAGAGAACACAATGTAGAAGAATAACACCCAAAAAGCATGGTAAGGGGAGTGGATTGCTTTATGAAGAAGTGCTAGAGGTTGGGCTGAGTAAAGCAGAGAGGAAAAAAAAGTTGAGAAGGTGAATGGTACTTCATAGTAATTTTATTGTTAGTACTTGTTCATTTATTCATGGAAGTTGTTTGAATTAGATTCAGTGAACAACATGGAACTATCATAAATGTTTGAGCAGGTGAGAGATTCATTTAGCTTAAGAAACAAGGAAAGACTTTGCTAATATGGAACATTTATATTTTAGTGAAAAATGTAGGGGTAAATTTCAGATGAAAATCATGTGGATGTGCATATATGTATATGTGTGTGCACAAGTGTGTATAGTACTGATGTACTGTCCTTAAAGAAAAGGGGGACAGTTAATGATATGTCCCTGAATGCCCCCTTTCTTATCTCCAAAAACTAGCCATGTTAAGGGAACAATGGAGCCAGCCTTTGCTGGAACATCCAGATATATATCATCTTGAAGGACTCTGTCTTTCTCTTATGTATGCTGGGAACTAGAGCAAGCAAATATTATCTGTAGAAAGTTGCTTTTGCACGTATGCCAGCATAGTCAGTCACTCCTTGGAATGCTGGTTATACAAACTAAGCCAGCTAATGCTGGTGATGTCACTGCTCCTGCAGCCTAACATATAAAACCCCTCTTTTAGTCTCAATTGGAGCAGAACTGAGAGCACTGAGGAAAGAATATGTGTCACTTGTCCAGCCAGCTGCCAGTGGACGAAAACTGTGAGAAGAGGAGGTAGTGCTTGGCAAAGCACAGTGAGGGATGGAGGTGCTGTCTGTTCAGCCCATCACCACCAGAACTCCCCTGTAAGCATTTCTCAATTAAACTTTATGACTCCCACATTATCTTGGGGTATTTTCTTTGGTATCTCAGCAACCTATTCTCCTGACCTGGGAACTAGGTTATGGACAACTGGGTCAGGGCAGCCCTTCCATGGACGACTCCCTGCAGCAGCACTTATGCAGAATCCAGGAATGGCTAGGATATTAGCTGACTTTCTAAGATAAAACTTTTTTTGGGGGGAGCGGGGTGTCAGGGATTGAACTCAGGGGCACTCAACCTCTGAGCCACATCCCCAGCCTCATTTTTTTGTATTTTATTTAGAGACAGGGTCTCACTGAGTTGCTTAGCACTTTGCCTTTGCTGAGGCTGGCTTTGAACTTGTGATCCTCCTGTCTCAGCCTCCCTAGCTGCTGGGATTATAGGCGTGTGCCATCACGCCCGGCAAGATAAAACATTTTTGCTTATCTGTGCTCACCTGCATTTTTGGAGATGTAAGAGTCATTCTTGATTTGTATTAACTTTCATTTTTCTCAGACAGTCCAGCTGTCCTTTAACAATGGTGGCAAGAGTAGACTTGAAAAATAACTGTGCTGAGATTCAATTTCCGAGAATTTCTTAACAAGATACACCAACTGATGCTTGTTCTACTCACAGACTGCAAGAGTAATTTCCACTTCTAAGGAAATGTTCAGTGAAAACGTTAATCTCATAGTCCCTCTCCTTCAAAGACTTGTACAGAATTGTCTTTACATGTTACTTCTGACAGGAAACAACTGTAATGAAATCTTGTGTTAGACAGTGGTTTGGAAATGCAGAGAGACTAGAGATTGTCAAATGAAAGCAGGGAGTTTTTAAGACCTAGTTTTGCTGCTGTGAGCTAAAAATCAGGGTATAGAATCAGACAGACTGACTTACCAGCTGTGTGGCCTTGGGAAGTCACATTTATCCAAACCTCCAGAGAAACAGAAACCATTAACCTTAGAAGACTGTGGAAAGAATTAGAAATAATGGATGCAAAGCATTTAGGATGCTAGGCACAGTGGAGGGCAAGTAATAACAGTTAGGGTTATCTAATATATTTAACATATTTTTAGTCTTCTTAAATTGAGAAGAGGCCCCTATCTTTTCTTTTTTAAATTTTTTTAAATTTTTTTATTTTTTAGTTGTTGATGGATTTTTATTTTATTCATTTATTATTTATATGTGGTGCTGAGGATTGAACCCAGGGCCTCACACATGCTAGACATGTGCTCTACCGCTGAGCTACAGCCTCAGCCCCCCCTATCTTTTCTTAGTGGAAGCTCTGGCCCTGCATCTGTATAACAATCCCAGAGTGTTGAAGATGACTGCAGTAATGGGTTGACCATATCCGTAGGATAAATTCCCAGAAGTAGAATTGATCAGTCCATTAAGAGTCTGTGCATTTGAACTTTTGGTAAATATTTTCAATTGGTCCCCATGGGAATTATGCCAATTTACTTTCCTCACAGCTAAGCATGAGTCAGGTGGATGCTTTATCAAAAAGGGAAAATGACAGCTTCTTTGTGGAAGTTTTACAACATGTTTGCAAATTCTTTGATACATCTTCCAATGAGAGGTGGGATCTATGCTCCTTCCCTAGGAATCTGAGGATGTTGGCATATGATGGTTTTGAGTCATACAATATGATTTCTTTCTTTTTTTCTTTTTTCTTTTTTTGATACTGGGGATTGAACCCATTGTGGCATTCAACCACTGAGCCACATCCCTAGCCCTTTTACATATTTTATTTAGAGACAGGGTCTTGCTAAGTTGCTGAGGCTGGCTCTGAACTCACAATCCTCCTGCCTCAGCCTCCTGAGCTGCTGGGATTACAGGCGAGTACCACTGCTCCTGTCTGCTATATGATTTCTGAGGCTGAACCAGAGGAGGCCATCACCTTCCACCTGGTTCCCTTAGGGTGCTCACTCAATGGAAAGCAGCCACTACAAAAGAAGTCCCACTGGAGACCACCAACCTGGAAAGCCCACATGCGCTCCGGTCAGCAACACAGCTGAGCTCTCAGTCACACAAAGGGTTAACTGTACTCACTTTTCCTTTGCCTTGGACTCTCCCTTCACAATGCCCAACTTTAAGCCAGTCCTCAAATACTACCTTATCAGAGTAATCTTCCCTGCACCCCATGGAAATGGTACCCCTACCTTGCCGCTGTGCTGTTTTTCTCCACATCATTAATTGCTATCTGACATGAGCTGAGTTTATTTGTCTTTGCTTTTCCTGATTTGGAATAGAAGTGTAGCTAATTGTAAATTGACATTTTATAATTGTATAAATGTATGCACCACAAAGTGATGTTAAAATTTATGAATACAATGCAGAATAATTGAATCCAGCTAGTTAACATATCCATCATCTCAAATACTTAACTTTTTTTTTGTTATGAGAACATTTGAAATGTATTCTCTTAGAAATTTTGAAGTGCACAATGGTCTGTTATTAACTATATCTACCACATTGTGCAATAGAACTAAAAGAAGGGCTGGGGTTGTGGCTCAGTGGTTGAGCACTTGCCTAACACTTGCAAGGCACTGGGTTCGATCCTCAGCACCATATAAAATAAACAAAGGTATTGTGTTGCCTGGTGTGGTGGTTCAAGCCTATAATCCCAGCACTTAGGGAGGCTGAGACAGGAGAATCGTGAGTTCAAAGCCGGCCTCAGCAACAGTGAGGTGCTAAGCAACTCAGTGAGACTCTGTCTCTACATAAAACACAAAATAGGGCTGGAGATGTGGCTCAGTGGTTGAATGCCCCTGAGTTCAATCTCCAGTACCAAAAAAAAAGAACTAAAAGAAAATATTCTTTCTAATTGAGATTTTGTACCCATTGACCATTATCTCCCCTGTTCCTGCCACCTTCAGTCCTGAAACCACATTCTACCCTCTGCTGCTGTTTGAATGTTTTAGATTCCACATATAAGTGAGAACTTGAGGTTTTTGTCTTCCTGTGCCTGGTTTATTTCACTTAGCATAATGTCCTCCAATTCTATACGCATTGTTGCAAGTGATAGGATTGTCTTCTTTTTTGGGGGGTGGCTGAAAAGTATTCCATTGTGTGTATATTCAACATTTTCTTCATTTATAGATGATTCTTTTTTTTTTTCTATTCTGCATACTTTATTTTAGGCATATAGGTAATGCTGTGGTTAGTTCTAAAATGTCTACTATTCCTCTTCCAGGCTCTGAAACCTAGTGTGAAGGTATATGCTGCTGAACCCTTGAATGAAGATGACTGCTACAAGTCCATACTGAAAGGGGAACTGACCCCCAATCCTTATCCTCCAGAAACCATAACAGATGGTGTCAAATCTAGCATTGGCTTAAACACGTGGCCTATTATAAGGGACCTTGTGGATGATGTCTTCACTGTCACAGAGGATGAAATTAAGGTAAGGCTCCAATGGGATAAAAACTGTAATAGTACAACTTCTTAGGCAAGACAACCTTCTCCTGTTGGAAGTAACCACAGGAACATAACTAGGTGATTTCATGACCTGTGAGAGGGTACCCAAGCTGTATTAGGACAAACCTCTGACACAAGCAGAGACAGGGTGAAAGTTGTATATGTTCTTCACTGGCAAGCACACATGCATTAGCAACAAGAAAATTCAGACTGAGCATGTAACTTCATTTGGCCATTAGAATTAAACCTATTGGACTCCTTCACCTTTTCCTGTTTTACTAATCCTTACTCACTTCTATACCAACAGTGTGCAACCCAGCTGGTTTGGGAAAGAATGAAACTACTCATTGAACCTACAGCTGGTGTTGGAGTGGCTGCTGTGCTGTCTCAGAATTTTCAAGCAGTTTCTCCAGAAGTAAAGAACATTTGTATTGTTCTCAGTGGTGTATAGATGATTCTTGAAGTGTGGCCCTTGGACCAGCAGCATCAATAGACCTAAGGCATCAGAAGCCCTGTCCTATTCCAAATTTCCAGACTCATTTCCAGAGCCCATTAACCTACGTTTTAACAAGGCCTCAAGGTAATTTTGATGCACACTCAGGCTGGGGAAATGCTGGTCTAAGAAAAAGAAAGGGCTTTATTTATTTGCTGCTGCATGCTCAGATGCCTAATACAAAACAGGAACTCAATAAATATTTGTTGAGTGGGTTCTACATGAATTTATTGTGTGCTTTCCAAGTACAGGACAACCTTTTAAGCACTTAACAGGTATTAACTCATTTACTCTTCAATCAGTGCTCTCAATTAAGTATTATGATTATATCATTTTACAGCTGAAGAGCCTCAGTCAGAGAGACTAGGTGATGAGCTCAAGGTCACACACCTAGGAAATTATGGAACTGGAACTGGGAGCTCATGTGCTTACCCACAGGTCATGAACACTGCCTCTGAACATGACCTGGGTTCCAGTGGAAAATAAGGCTGCCCCAGGCTGCCAGGTAGGGGGAGCTTTTCTCCCTCTTTATACTGGAGATTAAACCCAGGGATGCTTTATCACTGAGTTATGTCCCCAGCCCTTCTGATTTTTTATTTTGAGACAGAATCTCACTAAGTTGCCCAGATTGGCCTAGAACATGTGACCTTCCTGCTCCAGATTCCCAAGTAATTGCATTACAGGTGTATCATTGTGTATCATTGTGTCTGGCAGAGGGAGCTTTTTTTTTGGTACCGGGGATTGAACTGAGGGGTACTCGACCACTGAACCACATCCCCAGCCCTAGTTTGTGTTTTATGTAGAGACAGAGTTCACTGAATTGCTTAGCACCTTGGAGTTGCTGAGGCTGGCTTTGAACTCGCAATTCTCCTGTCTCAGCCTCCCAAAGTGCTAGGATTACAGGTGTGCGCCACTGCGCCTGGCTCAGGGGGAACTTTTAAAAAGGATGAGAACAGAGAGGAGAGTTCAGTGTACTTCTGTCATGAGTAAGGTTGGGAGCTGAAGGAATATGGTACCATGCCAGGCACGAGGAGATACAGGTTTAGTCTTCCTACTTCTGTGGTATAAGATTGGTAAGGCACTCAAACTCTGAGCCTCAATTGCTCTGTCTATGAAATGGGTCTGAAGCTGGGAGTCTGGAAATTTGGAAAAGGACAGGTCTTCAGTCAGCTCATACTGGCAGATGCAGGCATGGTTGGTGCCTCACACCACATCCTCTGAGTCATCTTCACTAGCAGCTGCAGAGTCCAGACCACCTCATCCTGACAACCTGCTGCACTCTAAGTTTGTGCCCTGTGCTTTCCTTTTGAGGCCTAGGGGAGTCCTCTGGGTCTTTCGGTATGCTTGGACTGAAATTGATGTCTTTAGGCCCTACCCACCATTAATGGCAACAGGAATCAGCAGATAGCTGTCTGAGCCTCCGGATCATTCTAGAAGGCGTTCCATATGCTTCTTTGGAGGTTGTCATAGGATCAAGCCCCGCTTGCTCACGGCAGCAGCGATCTCAGTGCCACAGCTTCATGGCGACATTTCCTTCTTCCTGTCTCTTACTCCCTGCTTCTTTATGCTGGCTTCCTGGGATCATCTTTCAGATAAATCACCTGCCTCCGCATCCCTGTGTCTAAGTCTTTGCTTTAACAAATGAACTGGGCTTTCCCCCAAATTGAAAACAACAACAACAACAACAACAACAAAACAACAAAATCGCTCCGTGAGGATGCAGCCCCAGGGGTGCACAACTGGCCAGCAGAGGGCGCGCTGAGTCCGTGTCCTTGGGCGGTCACCATGCCTAGCAGAATGAATTCTGGTTCAAGCGCTAATCAGACAAACAGCTCTTTGCTCTTTCCTCTAGTAATCAGCTCTTCTACTCCAACTGTTGAATGAACTTTGCAAAGGGGCTGACATCTTTTGTGTTCAGAAGCCTCAGCCAGAGGCTAGAATTTGCTGGAATTCAGCCTTTACCTTTTGGATTCAAAAAGACCTGCCAAGAAAACCCTGCCTGTGGCCTGTACCACGCAGATCAGAGAGATGAGCTTAGTTGCTGATGGGTCACGTGGCCAACTCATCTCTTCATCTCTGCCCACTGGGCAGGAGTTTTTTCTCTCAGCGCACCCAGCTTATCTCACCCTCCTCCCAAACACATAAGAAACAAAACAGCCTTCAAAGGGCAAAGCAAGGAATACTTCCCTTTTTAATAGTGTTATTTCTGGGCAGTGGGATTGTGGGTGATGTTTCTCCTTTAGGCTTATCTGAATTGTTTAGATTTTCCATTAATATCATGAAATGTGTATTTTTTTTGTGAAGTGTAAAAGGTTAAAAATAAATTGGACTGCACAGATAATTTGTGAAATAAATGAATAATCCAAGCAGCTGAATATGGAGATAACAATATATATGTAACATATATGATTATATGTAATCATATTCTTATTTTATTCCTCCGTTCTTTGTCACATTCCTAGAATACCACATATTCAAATTCCTCCCCCAATACTTCCACCCCACAATCACACAGCAGCTTTACAAAAATGAGTTTCAATCTTAAAAACTCAACCCTTTGCCAGAGAACAAAGTTAGAAACAGATGAAATGCCTTTGCTATTGGGGTAAAACTGCTTTTGAGGAAGTACTTCATCAGTGAGACCTATAAATATAGCAATATAGTGATTTCCATTCCAGAGCATTTGAGTTTCAGAATAACAACAGAAAACACCTATATAGTAGTTGACAGTGCCAGGACTTGTCCTAATGCTTTGCCTAGGTTAACTCATCAAACTCCACAGTGACTTTATGAGATTGGGGCTATTACTATTCTTATGTTAAAGATGAGAAAACTGAGCTACAGACCGATTAAGTAACTGGCCCAAAGTCATAAAGTTAACAAAAGGCAGGGCTAAGATTTAAACCCAGAACAGTCTAGCCCCAGATTCCCTGTGCTCAATAACTATTCTTGTTTTCTCTCAATACTTTTTTTCCTCAATATGATAACCTCCTCTGAGATTCCCTCTACCTGGCTGGCAAGGATGGGATTGGGATTCTCTCTTCATCTCTACAAGATTAAGTATCTTCAGCTAGAGCAAGGAGGGGGTCCTGGGCTATGGCTCCCTGGTTCCATAATGATGACCATGCTCAGAGCTGGTTTGTTCCACTTGGTTTCCACCAAACTGGAGGAATGGTTCTCTGGTTGGATTGTACTCCAGAGTTGCCCTCTGCAGGCCCTGATCCACTGGGGCTCAGTATGCACACAAGAGTATAGCATTATGTCCACTCTGGGGATAATGAATGGCCTCTGTCACATTTTTTTTATAAACAGCCAATTGAATTCTCCTTGATTATGCTGAAACAGATTTTTTTTTAAAATATATTTTTAAATTGTAGTTGAACACAATACCTTTATTTTTATTTATTTTTATGTGGTGCTGAGGATTGAACCCAGTGCCTCACACGTGCGAGGCAAGCGCACTGAGTCACAACCCCAGCCCCTGAAACAGAATTTTTATTTAATTCTTTTATTGACTAAAAGTGTGTGGGGGCATTTTACTGCTCCTGTCAGGGTAGTGGTTGGAGAAGGACATACTGTACTAACAACATGAATATATTTATAAATTCCTTATCCCATTGTAAATTCCTATGAACCAAGCCATGAAGGAAATGAATCATGGGAAAACTTCTAGTCTAGAAGTTAGAAAAGGTAAGACCTAGAGTCACTTAGGGATGATTGTTAAAAAAATACCCAAACTCCACATCAAGGTCAGGGAATCACAATTCCCACGAGGATTTGATGCATGCTTGAGTTTGAGATCCTTTGGTTTACAGAGTCCAGAAATTTTTTTTACCCATGAACTGGCATTCTACTATTGAAAACTAACAAAACAGCTAGACAATTTATGAAGTGCATCAGGATAGCCAGAGAAAACCTTGTGGATATGCCCCAGTGGTAAGGGTGTGGGATGCTTCTGAGTTTACCATAGCCGTATCCACTGAGGGAAAAGCAGATTGAGACTTGAAAAAAAAAAAAAAAAAAAGCTGTTAAGCAAAATTATGTAAAATTTGGGAGTGAAGCAAAAAGGTGATTGCCTGACATTTTAATGCCACGCTAGAGTGCTTTCTAATAAGCCTGCCTTAGGGCATTCTGACTCTTAGGGAATGTAATTTTCTGTGACTTACTATTCATAATTGATTAGAGCTCATTTGTTTTACAGCTCTGAAAAGTTAAGATTAAGTTGCATTAAACTGAAAAAGGAACTTTTTTTTTGTCCAGTAGAGAAGATAACCCCAAAGATTAAGATTTTGTTGCCTTGTAGGAAATCAATCAGTTTCATACCTGGCTTAGCATTGTAGCTTTGGTCAGCTTTTTCTGCTGACCATATAAGCCAGGTTTCTCATATCCTCATAGAGCTTCTCACCTCCACCTTGAGTTAAATCAAACTTTGCCATGTGTTTATTATCTATTCATGTGAGAATTATGATTGTTAATAATCTGAAAAGGATGCTTTCACAAAGCATAGGTCTGAGGAGGACCTGAGGTGAAAACTGGGGAACTCCTCAAGGGAACCAGAGTTAAACTGTTTAGAAACAGCTTGAGAGGTAGAGTCCAGAAAAGTTGAGTGAGCAGTTCTGCATGAAGGTCACAAACAGAGCAGGCGGTCAAGTCTCATTCTGGTGGGTATGGTCCCACTGAGGTGGACCAGGATGGTCCAGGTACCATCTCTCACCTGGGGAGAGGAAGGGAATACTTATCCCTCTTCTTCATGGCTGCTGGTAACCTATCTCCTGAAGACCCTAAAGAGAGATTCTGAATCACAGACTACATTTATTCCATCATTCCCAATTTTGTCTTTCATACCCATGAAGAACTTTTGAGATGTGGCTTGCCTCTAAGATTGTGCCACAGTCTGGTTTCTACATGGTTCTGATTGAGCACATGTGACTAGCATTGCCTAATTAATTCTATTAGGTATGACTGAAACAGATCTTTAAGTTATGGAGCACTATAACTATAACCAAATTAGGAACTTTGAGTTTAGCACCAGATCTTCTCTTTTCAATCATAATAATCACTTCCCTTTTTGAAACATCTAAACTCTTGTATAAACTTTCAGGCTTTGATAGGCTGAATAATATTAATTCCTTGGTTAAATCCCCTTATCTCTGCCCCTTTCCTTCCTTTCCCAAGATCATCATTCCTTCGTCTGCTATTTTCAGCCCTCCCATCAGTGAAGATGGAAATGGAAATGCTCTTATTTCAGATAGAAGAACAGAGAGAATATAAAGGGATAAAAGTGAGTTGATGTGACCAGTTACCCAAGAAAATGGCTAATTACTTATGTATTCCTTGGGCAAATCACATCATCATTTGCACAATAAAGGAGTTTGACTAGATAATCTCTAAGATTCCTTCCAGAGTTAAATTCTGTGAATGTACAAATATTTGCTGCAGTTGGGTATTGTTTTTGGCTTTAGGACTCCTGGCAGTAAAAGGAAATAGGAAAAGCTGTTTAATTATATGGTGTCTGTGGTCTGACAAAAAGAAGTGCAGGCTTGCATCTTTAAAGATGGAATAAACATCAAGTAAAAAGTAAAATATGGGAGCCTGGAGAGAGTGTCAAATTGTGTTTTTGCAAAAGCCATAGTGATGATTCTGGATCATAAGTGACCAAAATTTAAATTCAAATAGTTTAAGCAAATGAGGTAATGCACTCACTCTCACAAACAGCACTCTAACAAAAAACAGAAACAAAACAACACAAAGTGAAATTAACAAAAAAAAGTGGAAAGGACAGGATTCAGATAATTGAAGGATGTCATCTGCTTTCTTCTGTGTTTTGGGTTAGACTGCCCTCGTGAAATCATTGTAACAGGAAACTTCAGCATACATCTGTGAAGTTTCATAACCAGACATGTTGGGGAAAAACCCTAAGGCAGGACTCTGATTGGGTCACATGTCAATTCTTGGGCCAATTGTGATGTGTAGATGAATTTTGTGATGGGCAGCTCTCAGTGGAGCCTAAGGTGGAGGTTTCCATTCAAGTAGAGTTGCCCCTCAAGGCAGGTAAAGAGTAAATGACTTATTTGGTCATGGTTGCTTCCTTTTTTTCTACTATAGTTCAGGTCTGTCACATAAATATTCCCTCTCAAAAGCTCAGTATTCAGCTGGGCGCTGTGGCGCATTCCTGTAATCCCAGCCCTTTGGGAGGCTGAGACAGGAGAATCCTAAATTCAAAGCCAGCCTCAGCAACAGCAAGGTGCTAAGCAGCTCATTGAGACCCTATCTCTAAATAAAATGCAAAATAGGGCTGGGGATGTGGTTCAGTGGTCGAGTACCCTTGAGTTCAATCCCCAGTACCAAAAGAAACCCCAAAAACAAAAAACAAAAATGTCATTATTCCTTAAAAGCCGCCAGTTTTTTTTTTTGTTGTTGTTGTTATTTGTTTGTTTTTAAAATCTGACTTAGCTCCTTCCTGAAGTTTACCTGCTCAGCCTTTGGTGTCTAAGTGTTTTTCATGGCAATGCCTAGCAACCTTCATATACATAATCTATGCTGCACACAAATTGGCTAGAGGTGATAAAGTCCATTTGATAAAGACCATCAAGGACGCACTTGCCATCCAACAAAGTTAGATGAACTTGTTAACAGAAGGGGACCTCACTTGGGAGAGACTGTAGGCACCTGACCAGATAAAAGAAGATGTAGGTTCATCATAGTATTTAGTAAGGAAGTTTAGATAAAATTTAAACAAAGCAGTATGTGCCAGCTCAAAGCAGAGCTGTGTATAAAGAGATTGACATCAGGCCTGGGCTGAGATGAGAACACAGGGTCCTGTTTCCTTGGAAACTACAAAGTTAAGACAAATGTGGAATGCCATGCGCAAAACCCTTATCTGAAGTTCTCCACCTGGGGTGGAAATTGAGGCTGTTTCTATGTGTTAAAATGACTTGGATCCTCTAGGCAAGAATGAGGTGTTTCATTCTCACTAAACCAGGATTTCTAACAGTTAAATTTCTGACAGTATATGATTTTAGAAAACAAGTTTTCTCATGTTCTTTTGTTAATTAACAAAAACATTTTTTTTTAAAACAGCTTCATAGAGAAAATTCTTCTCCTTCTACTCCTCAGATGTGCACTCGATCAGGGTCTTCCCTGATACAACACATGGCTTTTATAGTCTGATATCAAGAAGTGATGTAAGGTATAAATATGGTAGTTATAAGGAGAAATTGGAGGTCTTCTGGAGTCGATTCTTTGTTCATTTAGTCACTGTACAAATATTGGTTGAGATCCTGAAGCCAGAATAAGACAGCCAGTCAGTATAGACAGGTAAATTGAGTTAGGTTGCATCAAGGAGGCCAATTTGAGTGAAGCTGGGAAGTTGGAGAGGGATTGAAATGTTAATGCCTTCAGAGCCCTTCCTCCACCCTTATCAAGATAACCTGTCCCTGCTCCAACTTCTAGCTAAGGTAACCTGTCGGAAGGATTGTCCCTCCCTACAGGGAGTTGTTAATTACGCCCCCTTCCTGCCTAGATTACTCCACCTTGTCCATCTGCTTTTCACCTTTTAGCCATCCCACCAGAGCATCTCCTGGGTGTAGTCATGAAGGAAGGAGAGAGAGAAGGCGAAGAGAGCAGGAGAGCAAAGGAAGCCTAAGACATATAAAAAGGCAGGACACCCTCGCTTCTGGGGATACCAGGATACCAGCTATGGCCCACTTCGCCCTCCCAGGAGAAGTCTGTTACTCCTTTTTAAATAAACCGTGCTTTATATGCTGGCCTCCGTGTGCTTCTCTAATGTTGTACTTCAGCATGTGAGGAAGCAGGACTTATCATCAGTAACCAGGGGTATCAATCCCACGATGTGCCAATCACTGTAAAGGCGAGGTCATTTAGTAAGGGAAGTCTATGTGAAGGAAATAAGGCCAGTATGACTTAATGAGGCCACTAATGAATTTCGGCACAAATGTTTGCAAGAACAAAGGACGAGTTGCAGACTCTGATCTGAGGAATTTGGTTCTACACCCAGAAGCATAGCCAATGAAAGGTTTTGAGAAGAGGATATTTATTTTGAAGAAGTTGATGAGCATAGGTCCAGAACTCGGTGCATCGCTGAGTTCACTCCTGCGGTGGGGTGGTTATATTTCTGGGCATGCGCACAGCCCCCTCCACCCTCAAGTTCCTAAGCATGTACATAGCGCCCCCCCCACCCCCCAGTCCAATCTTCCAGCCTCTCAGCCTGAGATCTTTCTCAATTGCAAAAGAGCCTACTTAGTGGGCTCACAGGGCAGTTTGGAAGTGCCAGGGATTTACCCTTACTCCAGAGACGACCCTCGACAACTGAGGGATAGCAGTTGTCTCTCACTGGGATGATTCTGGCAGTCTTTCTACAGTTTCTCAGATGGTTCCTAGCAGGATTGAACCCCAGTTGTCTACAGAGGTAGCATACACCATAAGGCACACGTTTTGGCTTTTCCTCCTTCAAGTCTGCTTTTCCTGCTTCCTTGGGTTGCTTTCCAGTTACACCACTCACACCCAAGTTCTTGTCTCAGGGTCGGCATTTGGAGGACACCAAACTAAAATGGCAAGCTTCTCTCTGAGAGAACAGCACACAGAGGCCAGAAACGTGGCTGTAAGAGTGAGGAGAGGAGACAGAGAAAGTGGTGAATGCTCTGAAGTACTTACTTGTACCAGTAAGAACTCCACTGCTTAACCAGGGTCAGTGCTGGAGAGGTCAAGACCTTGAGCCTGAAGTCACCTTGGGATCCATGCTACTCCTGAGGGCCCTGGAAGAATAAAAGGGAGACTAAAGGAAGGGAACATTGTTGGGTGGTGAATCAAAGGGAGAACGTGGCTCCCTGAGCAGAACTTCTTTGCTGAAGAATTTTATGCATGATAACTTATTTCCCAGAAGAAATCAGAACATCCAGTAAGCAATTATGCTTCTTGACTCTATGCTGAGTGACTCTACTTCCAAGCAGCATGAAACTTTGCCCCTGTTATCTCCATATTGATGTAGGACAGAAGAGGCTGGACACCCAAGGAATTTTCAGGAAGTAGGCTTATTGACTGCAGGGTTCAGAGGGCTACTGCCTAAAATATTCTCTGGATCAAGAATCTGGAAATTCTTTGAATTTTATACCCAGTGGTGCTGGTGGGGTTGGTGCTTTACATTCTTTACAGAAGTCTACATAAAAGTAATTTTTTTCCTGCAAACTTGGCATTTACAAACAAAGAGGAAGCTGCAAACCACAATGCCCTCTGATATCCTGTGTAAAAAGCTTTCTGACAACAAGACAATATAACAATATAACATGTAAGTTATATTTGTTATGTGGGGGTTTCTGCTTAATTACGGTGTCTTCTGAGTGGAGGTGTCTGGTCTGCTTCAACATCATTGATAATTAAGGAACAACTGATAAAAAATGAACTAGCCTATCATTTTGGGAGTTATACTCTGTGTAGGAAGCTCTTTAGATTTTCTGTCAAATTTAACAAATCTGGAAAAATAGGGGAAGCATGAATCCAACTCTGTTAATAATAGACTATCTTTGTAGTGGCAGTTTATTTAGGAAACTTCATTTGACCCCATTTCCTCGAATACTTATGCCAGAAATGAAACAACACTGCATTCCAAATATAAACCCTTTGAGCCGGGCGCGATGGTGCAAGCCTGTAATCCCAGCACTTAGGGAGGCTGAGACAGGAGAATTGTGAGTTCAAAGCCAGCCTCAGCAATGGCGAGGTGCTAAGCAACTCAGTGAGATGCTGTCTCTACATAAAACACAAAATAGGGCTGGGGATGTGGCTTAGTGATCGAGTGCCCGTGAGTTCAATCTCCAGTACCAAAAACAAAAACAAAAACAAAAAACAAATATGAACCCTTTGAGATAATGGTAATAAACATGCATGCAAAATGAGATGGTGATGGTATCTGTCTTCCTTGTCTCCAATCCATCCCTCTCCCCTCTTTAATGGTAATATAATTGAGCTGAGCATATGGATGCAGAGCTAGAAACTAAATCTCAAATCCTTCTTGCAGCTGGTATGGCTAGTGACCAGATACTGATTAACAGAATGTGAGCGGAAGTGATGTGACAACTTTAGCCTTTACTTGCTTAGGAGGATGTCTCGGGCTTAGCTTCCCACTGGCTACCCTGTTGATAATTGTAGGAATCTTCCATGCCATGGGTTGAATATGGCATATCTACATTAGTGGGTCCCTGAATGAATGCTGAGGAATGCCTCTAGCTGATCAGGAATACCCACCTTCAACTAAATAATGTGAGAGAGAAACAATTCTCTTTATTCTTTAACAAAATTATTGTTAGGTTTCTTGTTACCTTAACTCATGCATGCACACATGTAAATACTAACATATTTCTTTTGAACTCCATCCTGATTGCTAATCTGATGCATATGGTCTAGTTTAGAGCATCTAAGGTGAATACTGACTTCTGCCTAAGTAAATGTTATTAATGCAGGGAGTGTTTGCTCTTGTTCAATTCATTAATTTATCTCTTTTTGGGGGGTGGGAGTACCAGGGATTGAACTTAGGGGTACTCGACCACTGAGCCACATCCCCAGCCCTATTTTGTATTTTATTTAGAGACAGAGTCTTACTAAGTTGCTTGACACCTCATTTTTTACTGAGGCTGGCTTTGAACTTGTAATCCTCCTGCCTCAGCCTCCTGAGCTGCTGGGATTACAGGCGTGTGCTACCGTGCCTGGCATTAATTTAAATCTTTAGGCATCCCTCCATCCCTTCATCCCCCATTGTACATGCTGTGTTGAGACCCACTATATGTCTCTCTGCTATGTGATATCTGGGGATATGAGTGACTAGAAGAGGAATGATACTCAGTACCTGCTCTTGAGAAACTTACAGTTTAGAGACTCTAGATGAAAAACAAAATATTGAAATAGGGACAATTATGATGAATTTTTATTCTTGGGAATTTTAATTTAATTTGAAAAAGACTGTTTTCATTTTTGTTACTTCATTATTATGATTTTTGGAGAATGTTCTCCTTGGTTTATGTTTTTGTATTCATTTTTAAGACCGGTGTTTACAGAGTGAACGAGCATTTTTATTTCATGGCAATAAAGCATGGGTGAATGCAAGCAATGTTGTCAGTCACTATAAACAGCCTTTTCTCCTCCCCCTGCCCCGCTTCCATGGCCCCAAGAGAGTATTAAATGCTGCAAAAGCTGACTTGTCATGGTGCCCTTGAGTCTTCCTGTACTTTAGGGAATTCCCAAGGCTCAAACAGCTTCTTAAGTGATGAAGACCAGAAGGAAAAATTGAAAGGACCAGCCTTGAAGGTTTTGCCAGGTAGGAGGAATTTTCTTTTCTTAGGGATAGTTTTATGGATGGGCACTCTTTAGTTTGTTTCTATTTATTTTCACAAATGCATTTCTTATTTTTCATTAACCTAATGAGAGAGATAGAGACATGTGGAAGTATAAACAGACAGATAAGAAAGAGTGAAATGACAGAGACAGAAATCGAGACAGGGATAAAGGCATCGAGAAAAGAACCTAAAAGAATATGTTAGATACACAAGAGAAAGAATGTGACTTTTTACACCTAAAATGAAAATTGTGGTAAAAAGGGATCTGAAACTCTCTAAACTTCTGCTGAGCAAGAAGATAGGAAATATTTTGAGATGTACCCAGGATTTACCATTGATGTGGAAAGGAGAATGCAACTTATAGGGACTCAAGCATGTTTGATGAATTATTTCATTGATACAAAGTTTTGGGAGATTTAAAAATTGGAGATTAGTGTTAGAATGGTAAGGCCAAGGAAAGAAGAAAGCATTGAAAAATCAATGAATGAACAGGCTTAGTGGAGACATAAAACTCAGATAAAAAACTTTTTGGAACATTCCAAACAGATAACTCCTTTTTGGAACATTCCAGGAGTAATGGGGGCAATTTGAGTTAGAACAGGAGTGGTTTTCTTCTCACAAGGATTCATGTGATTTGATGATGGCTTCCCTTTCCATTTGACAACTGTACACAATTTTGATATGTTAAATGATAATTTTAATTTTGTATGAAAACTTCGAATGTCACTTGGTGTAATCAGCTACTTGGAAGGTGGAGGAGGAAGTTTGAGGTTGGTTTGGGCAACTTCATGAGATCCTTTCTCAAAAAGAGCTGGGAGGTAGCTCAGTGGTAGAGTGCTTATCTAATATGTGTAAGGCCATGGGTTCAATCCCAGTAATTGAAAAAAAAAATTCAAGTGTGCAGCAAAATTTAGAGTTCACAGAGAATACTCACCATTCAGATTCTAGCACTTTAACAGAGCTCTTTTATCAGCACTCTATCTATAATCTTTCAATGCATTTTTCTTTTGAGATAGAGTCTCACTATGTTGCCCAGGTTGGTCTTGAACTCATTGGCTCAAATGAGCCCTTCTGCCTCAGCCTTTTAAAATAAATGGTACACATCAGTATATTTATCTCTAAACATTTCAGCATATTTATCATTTACTAGAGTTGAAGAAAATGGTATTTTTATAAAGCACATTAAGAAAAGTTAATGTGAGGGCTGCGATTGTGGCTCAGTGGTAGAGCGCTTGCCTAGCATGCATGAGGCACTGGGTTTCATCCCCAGTACCACATAAAAGAACCAAATAAGCAAAATAAAAATGTGTCCATCTACAACTAATATACATATATAAAAAAGAAAAGTTAATGTGAAATTGAACAGAATTGGATTTGTTTTTGGTGTGGCACTGGAAATTGAACCCAGGGGTGCTCTACCACTGAGCTACCTTCCCAGTCCTTTTTATTTTTTATTTTGAGATGGTCTTGCTAAGTTGTCCAGGCTGGCCTCAAACTTGTGATTCTCTTGCCTCAGCCTCTTGAGTTGCTGGGATTGCATGTGTGCATTGCTGTGCCTAGCTTGAATTAGATTTTATGTATAATTTTTAGGTGGTCAGGGCAGATATGTTTACATTTAAATTCATTGAACAGAGGTGGGGCAAAAGAATAAAATATTGGCTGTTAATTATCAATAGACTCCACAGGAGAAAAAGTTATTACTCTTTTCTTCTCTTTTGTATTGATCTTCAGATGCTAAGAAATAGGTCCAAAGAAGACAAATTACAGAAGGGCCCTGAAATTTAAAAATTTCAAGCTTTGAATGTGTAGCCCAGTGACTTTTGGAAGCAGTCTGCCCTCACAGAGTTCTATCTGATAGTTTCAGACTGTCAGGAATGGATTTTCTGGAAAACTCTATGGAAGTATTTATTTTACTATTGGCCAAGAGTAATGGAGCCCTGTCGACATTTTGCAGAAACAGCAAATACAGCACATTACAGGGTCATGAGGAAGTGAAATGATGAATAATATCAGTCTGATATTTTGACCTTAAATATTCAGAGCCCTAAAACGTGACTCCCTTTAAAAAGATCACACAGGAAATTGTTTTGCCCAGACATTCCAAGTTAATCTTGTGGCTTAAGTTTGAACAACAACTCACTACCTAAATGAATATTTATGGCTGTTTTAGAAGATTCATCATTCTGACCACATCTTGCCTCCTTGGACATGGGTTGCAGTCACAGACAGAATCCACTTTAGATTTCTCTGTGGTCTGAAACCACAAGTACCCTTAAAGTACTCTGCCTGTACTCTAGCTTACTAGTTTCACAGATCCTCCAAATGTTTTGTGCTATTTGTTCTGATTATATATATGTATGTGTATATATATGTATATATAAGTATTTTATATATATAATATTCTTTTTAGTTGTAGATGGACACAATACCTTTATTTTTATTTATTTATTTATTTATTTATTTATTTTTGGTACCGGGGATTGAACTCAGGGGCACTCGACCACTGAGCCACATCCCCAGCCCTATTTTTTTTTGTGTTTTACGTAGAGACAGGGTCTCACTGAGTTGCTTAGCGCCTCGCCGTTGCTGAGGCTGGCTTTGAACTCGCGATTCTCCTGTCTCAGCCTCCCTAAGTGCTGGGATTACAAGCGTGAGCCACAGCGCCCAGCTTTTATTTATTTATTTTTATGTGGTGCTGAGGATCGAACCCAGTGCCTCACGTGTGCCAGGCAAGTGCTCTACCACTGAGCTACAACCCTAGTCTCCTGATTATATTTTTAATACATGAATTTAAAATATAATTGTAATTAAAGGGTAAAAGAGAACTCCATAGGATTTGATTGCTCTGCTTAATCAAACTAATGGTCTAGGGTAAACTGATCTTCTCCAAAGTACCTCTAAACCTTTGCTTAGAATGTTTTATCTTAAGAAAAGAAAGTCTTTTTATTTTTTCTTGAACAAATGAATTTTTGTAACAAATATTTGTTGAGCATCTATTATGTGCTAAGCCCTGGAGAGACTTTGTGGAAAACAAAAAGATTCCTTTTGATGCTTGTATTCTAGCTAGAGGTGAGGGCATGAGCCTGAATTATCAATAATAATCATGGTGAATATTATAGAGTGCATTAGAAGGTGGTAGGAGCAGGGAGAAAGGAAAAGCAGAGCAGAGTAAGGGGGGCGAGATATATTGGGGGAATGAAGGTGGGTAGCAATTTTGGACAGAGTGGTCAGGGTGGCATTTGAGCAAAGACCTGAGAGGAGGAGAAGGACTTGGTCATGGACATATAGGGAAGAGATTCCAGGTAGAGGATACACCAAGTGCAAAGACTCCAATACAGGAGGTGTGTCCGGCTTATCTGAACAACAGCCAACAGTCCAAAGTGATCAGTGAGAGACGAGTCAGAGATAAAACTTAGCATCTTGTAGGCTAATTTGTCTTTTCCTCTGAGTAAAACAGGAAGCCTTTGATAGTCTTTGAGCAGAGGTGACTTAGATTCTAAAAGCATTTCCCTGGACGTATGTTGAGAATAGACTTCAAGGACAAAGGGAGACCCATGGAGTTTCTGCAGTCATCAGGTAAGAGGGACCATGGTGGCTTGGCCTGGATGTTTGCAGTAGAAGTGGTGAGAGACTGTCAGTTTCTGGATATATCTCTTTGAAGGCAGAGCCCACAAGATTTCCCAACATGTGGATGTAAGGAGTGTATGAGAGAGGAGCAATCAATAATAACTCCATGGTTTTTGGTGAGCAAATAGAGAAGTAAAGAAAGGGGGGATAAAAAAAGAGAAGAATGAAGAGAGAACTGTTTCAGGCATTGAGTAATAAAAATTAGGAAGATAGAGTCTACACAAATACCAGTTATTCATTGAAATAAGTGCATAAGATTCAGGGGAAGAACACAACAGGGAATGATTTGCCATTAGGCTTGCATAAGGGAGGTGACGTGAGCTGGATTTCTAAAGATGAATAGGAGCCTGCTGTGTGTGTGTGTGCGCACATGTGCACACGTATTGGAGCCTAGGATTGATGTGCTGCATCTAGGGAGGAGAGAATAGTGATGTTTTCAGAATCTGTAAGATCTGAATAGGTTGGCAGAATTTATCTTCTACTTATGTGACCTTCACATAATTTTGTAGTCTAGTCAATCCATCTTGCAATCTATAACGAAATATTTTTAATCTTTCTTGGGGCACAAAGGCTTGTGTTGCTGCATTTAATGTTTTTTTCCAATTTATCTTTTAAGAAGTTATTGAACATTATTTAAGATACTAAAAAATGATATAAAGAGTAGTTCAGGGCTGGGGTTGTGGCGCAGTGGTAGCGTGCTCGCCTAGCACGCGTGAGGCACTGGGTTTGATCCTCAGCACCACATAAAAATAAAATAAAGATATTCTGTCCACCTACAACTAAAAAATAAATATTAAAAAAAGAGTAGTTCAGTGTTACTTTATGCTGAGATTCTGAAGCTAAAATGAAAGATTCATTTCAACAATCACAGCTAATTTTTTTTTTTTTTGGTACCAGGGATTGAACTCAGGGGCACTTGACCACTGAGCCACATCTCCAGCCCTATTTTGGTTTTATGTAGAGACAGGGTCTCACTGAGTTGCTTAGCGCCTCACCATTGCTGAGGATGGCTTTGAACTCATGATTCTCCTGTCTCAGCCTCCCTAAGTGCTGGGATTATAGTGTGCCCAGCTAATCACAGCTAATTTAAAGAGCTTATTTCACCCTGGTGACCACACTGCTGCTAGCTCGTGTCACACTTGGCACCTGGATCCTTTGACTTAGGGAGGCTCTCTCTCTGCTGTAAAAGTCTGTTACAACTCAGAATATCACTTTCATCTTAGCCTGGTTATTTCCTAGACATACTGAGGCAAAAATATGATCAGTTCTTTGATTAAGCAAAACATTTCTCTTGGAATAAAAAAAGCTGAGGTTTTGCTCTGTCAGAGAGAAAGGACTATGTTTTTGGGATTTTGTAGATTGTTATTTGCCAAAGGTGATGGTGACACCTCCAATTACGTGGCTTTTTACAAAATCCTTCCTCCTCCATTAGCTCATGCTGTGCTCACAGCAACTCTGCCCTGTAGTGCTGGCTAAGAATCATTACCTCTGTTTTATGGCAGGCAGAGCTGAGGCTTAGAAAGTTCAAGAAACTTTCTAAGAAACCACATAATAGGAAGGTGGCAGGGCTGACACTTGAGCCAGAAAATTCAGAATCAGGTTCTGCATCATTTTCATTGCACCACACTCGACTCTCACTTCAGTTTCTGGAGAAACTCTAAATAAAATTTTTATTTAGAGCTTTATATTTATACATAGTATCTGGGCTCTTTTTGACATAATTGTACATACAAGGAATTTGATTTCTATCTCCGTTCTCCTCTTCCCTCCCCCTTTTCTCTCTCCTTTTTTTTTTTTTTTTTTTGGTACTGGGGATTGAACTCAGGGGTACTCGAGTTCAATCACTGAGCCACATCCCCAGCCCTGTTTTGTGTTTTGTTTAGAGACAGGGTCTCGCTGAGTTGCTTAGTTCCTCGCTGTTGCTGAGGCTGGCTTTGAACTCATGATTCCTCCGTTTCAGTCTCCCAAAGTGCTGGGATCCCAGGCATGCATCACTGTGCCCAACTCTCTCTCCTTTACTGGTTTTCCTTTTACACCTTTATTTATTTGTTTTTTGGAGTAGTGGGGATTGAACCCAGTGGTGCTTCACCCAGCTATATCCTCAGCCCTGTTTATTTTTTATTTTGAGACAGGGTCTTGCTAAGTTGCTTGAGGGCCTTGCTAAATTGCTGAGGTTGGTCTCACACTTGTGCTCTTCCTGCCTCAGCCTCCCAAGTTGCTGGGATTACAGGTGTGTGTCACTGTGCCTGACTATCTATCTATCTATCTATCTATCTATCTATCTATCTATCTGTCTAGGTACTGGGATTGAATTCAGGGGCACTTGACCACTAAGCCACATCCTCAGCCCTATTTTGTATTTTATTGATAGACAGGGTCTCACTGAGTTACTTAGCACCTTGCTTTTGCTGAGGCTGGCTTTGAACTCATGATCCTTTGGCCTCAGCCTCAAAGAGATATTCCCTTTGGTACGTTTATATATGTATACAACATGATTCTGTTAGATTCATTCCATAGTTCTTTCCTTATCCCTTCCTTCCTCCCTTTCTTCCTTCTCTTACTTCTACTCTACTGATCTTCTCTTTATCTGTATATCAGATTCCCTCCCTCATTGCCTTCTTTCCCTTAATTTTGCTTTAGATTCCACATATGACAGAAAACATTTGACCCTTGATTTTCTGAGTCTGGCTTATTTCTCTTAGCATGATTTCCCATTTCCATCCATTTACTGGCAAGTGCCATTATTTCATTCTTTTTTATGATTAAGTAAAACTCCATTGTGTACATATACCACATTTTCTTGATTCATTCATCTATTGATGGACATCTGAGTTGATTCCATCAACTCATCAATATTTGGCTATTGTGAATTGTGCAGCTATAAACATTTAGGTGGCTATCTCACTGTAGCATGCTGATTTTATATCTTCTGTGAAAATACCAAGGAGTGGGATAGCTGGGTCACATGGTGGTTCCATCCCTAGTTTTTTGAGGAATCTCCACACTGCTCTCCAAAGTGGTTGTACTAATTTGCAGTACCATCAACAATGTATGAGTATACATTTTTCCATACGTTCTTGTCAGCATAGCATTTATTATTATTATTCATATTCCTGATAATTGCCATTCTGACTGGAGTGAGATGAACTCTCAATGTAGTTTTGATTTGCATTTGGAGAAATCTTCTTAAAGAACATACAGGAGATAAAGGACAGTGGACATAACCCCAGATTACACAACCTATCTTTATCCTTCCTCACTCTCATGACCTGTACTTTCTAAGATTTCTGGTGACAGAAAGTAGAGGAGTGACAAGAGTGCCCTAACCTGCCCAAGGTTTTTGGAGAACCTTGCTCTTCTTAGTGGATTTTAGGCGGCTTTCTTGAATGAACATGCTCTAGAACGGTAGCCAGGCTCATGAAATGTGATGATGGAGTTTATACACAAATTTGAGTTTGAGTATTCTTTTTCCTTGGGTTAAATCATTTATTTTGCCATCATAAAAAGGAAGTGATGTGGGCTGGGATTGTAGCTCAGCGGTAGAGTGCTTGCCTTGCATGCGTGAGACCCTGGGTTCGATCCTCAGCACCACGTACAAAGCAATAGAATAAAGACATTGTGTCCATCTACAACTAAAAAAATATTTAAAAAAAAAAAAAAAAGGAAGTGATGTGTTGCCATGTGGGCGAGCCTGGTGCAGTGCTGGCGGAGCCTTAGGGATGAGGAATGCGGTGGTTACTAGCCCCTGAAACAGGACACACTCTAGCACTGGCTCCAGTTTCAAGATGGCACCGCACAGTAGGAGCTTGGGCCACAGTAGGAGCTTGGGGGGCAATTTAGACTCTTTCTTTGGAGCAGTGCAAGCACACGAACTCCAGGTGGTGCCCAAGCTGGGTTCAAGGCCTGTACAAAGTGCAGGATTCTCTAGTAGCAAAGACTGTGTCTGTGCAGTGATTAGGGCCACTGGGGCAACCTTTTCCTTTCAGAGAGAAGTCTGTCCTGATTCCAAACTGATCTTGACTTGAGGGAGTGGGATGGCAGAGGCAGGGTGCTTCGTTCCCTTCTCTTTGTGACCATCCTGAGTTTCTGTGCTCTGCCACTTTCTGCAGTACTCCGGTACTGTCTTTTAGTCACCCTTATAAAAATGTAGTTGTTTATTCATTGTTTGGGTCCTTTCTGTGGGGTAGGGGTGAGCATTGGGCACCTCTAGTTGGCCAGTTTGCTGATGTCACTTTCAGTAAATGGCATAATTGATGGATAAACCAGGGCAATATGAGGAACCAGACAAGTCAGGGTATGAAGAGAGCCTAGGATAATTACAGACTGCCCAACTGAGATTCTTTTTTGTTCCAAAATTTTAAACTTCTCACAAATGAATTGTGTGCCAATATTTTAATTACCATGACTGATTGGAATATCGTGGCCATCAGCACCCATTTATTGCCTTGCGGAGAGCTATGCTAAACTCCAGCATTGCAATCCTTATCCCTTGCTGGAGGAAAGCTCCAAGATCTGTATCTCTTTTTTTTGAGCCTAATGAGACATTAATTGTCATTGAAATGTTTGACACAGCTTCCCTCAAATATTTTACAACAAAGTTGTATATATATATATCCAAACCATCATAAGATTTGTGAATGGGCACAAAAAGCAAATGGTAATGTTTATGCAATAGGTTAAAGCTAAACTTTAGTTTTTTGTTGTTACTTTCAAGCATGCTGTTTGGATTTTGACATGATGTGTACAGAAAAGTCTGTTCATGTCCCCCAATTGTTTGCCTTCTGGAGCTTCCTGTCCAGATGTGGTACATTGCAAGAATTTCTTGTAAGAAACCCAAAAGTTTAGGGAAAAAACCAATCAAACAAACAAAGGAGAGAAGGTAGCTCTGCATTGCAGATAATGAAGTATAAACGAAAAGAAAATTGAAAAAATGTGTTAAAATTAATTTTTCACATTTGCATTGTTTATTTCATCCAAATATTTTGAAGCTTCTGATTACCTCAGTTGTGTATATACAAAGAAAACATTTAAAAATTAATTTTCTCTTTCTTTTCTCCACTTACTTGATGATAGACACTTGCCTTTCTCCATGTGGAACTAGAGATGCCATTGAAGGCAAATGCACAGAAGAATGTTTTAATAATATGGTACCTTGGACCAGATCATCATGCAAATTCTTGGGCCCCAACATGGACTTACTGAATCAGAAACTCTGGAGGTGGTCTAGCAAACTGGGTTCTGATTACTTTTCCAGGTGATTTGGATACAACACTCAAGTTTTCCCCTTTCTTCCTTCCCTCCTTCCCTCCTTCCTTCCTTTCTTCCTTCCTTTCTTCCTTTCTTTCTTTCTTTCCTTCCTTCCTTCCTTCTTTCCTTCTTTCTTTCCTTCCTTCTTTCTTTTCTTTCTTTCTTTCTTTCCTTCCTTCCTTCCTTCTTTCCTTCCTTCCTTCCTTCCTTCCTCCTTTCCTCCTTTCCTCCTTTCCTCCTTTCTTTCTTTCTTTCTTTCTTTCTTTCTTTCTTTCTTTCTTTCTTTCTTTCTTTCTTTCTTTCTTTCTTTCTTTCTTTCTTTCTTTCTTTCTTTCTTTCTTTCTTTCTTTCCTTTCGATTGAACCTAGAGGAACTTTACCATTGAGCCACATCCCCAGCCCTTTTGAGACAGGGCCTCCCTAAGTTACTGAGGCTGGTCTTGGACTTGTGATCCTCCTGCCTCGGCTTCCCGAGTCACTGGGATTGTAGATCTGCGCCACAGTGCCTGGTGCAACACTCAAGTTTAAAAGCAACTGACACAGAACATTAGAAGTGAAAAATTTTCATCTTATAGTTCACAGAAGGAGAACAAAAACCTTGAAGGTGTCTGGTATACAAAGCACTGTTGATTTAATTGAATGAAGTTAAGGTGTATGGTTGAAGACTGAGAAATTCTGCCTGGGTTCCCTCTTCTGGCCCACCTTCTTGGCTTAGGAATTTCAGAAAACCAAGGTCTCTGGGAGACTTACCATGCCCTAAGAGTTTAGATAGTACAGATGTGGGAGCGCTGACAATGGCTTAACAAACGTCCCAGCTCTTTACAACCTTAGGTCCTGAGGCTATGAGTAAGTGGGTTCTCTCAGAGGCATCTAGTGTCTCTCTAGTATCCTCACACATGCTCTTCTGTCTGGACTGACTTTCTCTACCTGCTCTCCTGGCAAATACTTCCCTCCCTCCCTCCCTCCCTCCCTCCCTCCCTTCCTTCCTTCCTTCCTTCCTTCCTTCCTTCCTTCCTTCCTTCCTTCCTTCCTTCCTTCCTTCCTTCCTACCTTCCTTCTTTTTGGTGGTGCTGGGGATTGATCACAGTGCTTCAGGCATGCTAGGAAACTCTACCCACTGAACCACATCCCCGAGCTCTCACCTGCAAATTTCTACTTATCCTTCGGATCTTACCTCCACCATCATCTGCTCTGCAAATTCATCATCCAGGTGAAGAGAGATGTTCACCCACCTTGTTCCTCAGCACCTTGCAGAGATTCTTTATCATTCTGCTCCTCCTACAATATTGCAATTTATCTCTCTATCCACTGGATTCTGAATTCTCTGAGGAAAAACATGGTTTCTTTTAATCTGTACCTCACATATTGTCTGGCAAACAATGAACAGTAAACAAGTTGCAAGAATATTTCAATGCTGTATTCCTCTCTTTCTTTCTCTATGAATTATTGTAATTTTGATGTACATTTGAGATCAAGTTGCTGGCATTTAAGCCCTTTGTCACATAATGCATCAGAGTATCTCTCTCCCCTTTTTTTTTTGGTACCAGGAATTGAACCAAGGGGTGCTTACCACTGAGTCACATCTCCAGTCCTTTTTCTTATTTTTTATTTTGATACAAGGTCTTACTAAGTTGCTGAGGCTGGCCCTGAGTTTGTGATCCTCCTGTCACAGCCTCCTGAGTTTCTGGGATTACAGGAGTATACCACTGCACTTGGCTCATTTAACTTCATTAACCCAAGTTTTTCAAAACTTTATTACAATAAAAAAATGATGGTGCATGCATTTATTTTGGATCATTTTTTCTTGGCACTTTCAGACTCTCAGGATCTGTATCCTCATACGGTCCTTTGTTCACTACAACAATCTATTATTTAAGAGGCATACAATCACTTATTTACCATTAAGTAGAAGTGTATTGGGGGTTGAATATTTATTTATATTTGGTACTGGTGCTTGAACCCAGGGTGCTTTACTACTGAGCTACACCCCCATCCCTTTTTATTTTCTATTTTGAGAAAAGGTTTTGCTAAGTTGCTAAGGGCCTCACTAAATTGCCCAGGCTGGCCTTGAACTTGTGATCCTCCTCCCTCAGCCTTCTGAGTTGCTGAGATCACAAGTGTGTGCCACAATGTCAGGTGAGGATTTGGATATTTAAAGTTGTAAAGTATCTTCCCTTAAATTAGTTATCTGCCTTCCAGAGAAGGTGTTAAGGGGAGGTTTATGTTGAAAATGAGGAGCGGAAGCTGCTCAAAGTGGCTGCTCCCCTGTAATCCCAGCTACTCGAGAGGCTGGGGCAGGATTGCAAATTTGTTTTTTGGTTTTTTTCTTGGTACTGGAGATTGAACTCAGGGGCACTCGACCACTGAGCCACATCCCCTCGCCTTATTTTGTGTTTTATGTAGAGACAGGGTCTCACCAAGTTGCTTAGCACCTCGCCATTGCTAAGGCTGGCTTTGAACTTGTGATTCTCCTGTCTCAGCCTCCCTAAGTGCTAGGATTACAGGCTTGCACCACTGCGCCCAGTTTAGGGTTGCAAATTTGAGGCTAGCCTGTGCAATTTAGTGAGACTCTGTCTCAGAATTAAAAAATAAATTAAAAAACCCAAAAAGGGCTTGGAATGTAGCTCAGTGGCAGAGTACTTGTCTGGAAAGTGGGAGGCGTTGGGTTCAATCCCAAATACCTCAAACACACATACACACAAACAAAACACTGAGGAACAGAGAAGTCTAATTATATCATATTTGTTTATTGCAAAGTCACTGGACCAATCCTTTAAGGGGATGTTTATAATATAGTAGTCAATAGAGTAGGTTGCTCAAACTAGCTGCAGGCCTTCTAGAGCCATCATATAAACCCTGAAAGATGAAATGGCTTGTTCAAGTTTGCAGAGCAAATGGCCAAGATGAAACCACAGCCAAAGCCTATGGGCTGCCTTTGAAATCAAGTCTTTTCACTTTTTTTTTTGGGGGGGTATAAATAATGAAAAAGATGTGGTCGCCTCATATCTTTGAAGCATTCCTAAGGAGTAAATTGAGCATAAACAGTAGATACACGATCTTAAGGAAGCAGGGCAGTTACACTTAACACTTTCTGGAAAGAGGGGCTTGGTTGTTGGATACCTGGTATTTCTGGGCAAGGTGATGGTTATTTCCACATAATATTCCATCTAAAGGGCCTAAGACTGAAGTTGATGTGGATACAATAGAGATTCTTTTTTTTTTTTTTATAACTTTATTTTACTTATTTTTGTATGTGGTGCTGAGGATCGAACCCATTGCCTCACGTGTGCGAGGTAACTGCTCTAACCACTGTGCAACAATCCCAGCCCCTGAGATTCTTGCTTAGGCTCTTCAATATGTTTAAAGAAATGTTCTTTAACATTCACCAATTTTTAAAAATTGTTGCTAGTATAGTAAAATCTCTCTCCCCAAATATATTGTGCAGTTCTCTAAGCATAAACGAGCCATTTATCATTCCATTCCCTGCAGCACCTAACACAGAGTTTGGACGCAAATTTTGCTCCATTTAGACCTAACTGATAGATAAAGGAACTTGAGTCTTCAGTTTACCTTTTTACCCCAAGCTAAATTTCTCCTACGTCTTTATTTGACATAAAGTAGATTCCGAGTTGAATGACAAGTCTTGACTTAGAGATATTCACTGAAGGGTTTGAAGCAGATGTTTGATGTCCATTCAGGCACTGGACCTGTAATCAGGTCACCTGGGGTATGTGGGCTGGTCCTGACAGCTCAAAGTTACACAGCTATTAGTACACAGCCTACAGAGCTATGTAGCTCTGGTATGCTACGTAACCTTTTTTGCACCCAATTTCTTCTATTTCTATCAACAAAATGAGCACAGTAATGCCTGATCTGCTGGCTTCTCCCAGGTTTGAGGTGAGAAATATGAAGATATTAGCAGAGTAACTTACAAAACAGCAATCAACTGAGAGTGAAAATTAAGTGAATGAATTAAACAATACAAATTAAATTACAGAATAAAGTTTTATTAAAACATAGTAAATATCAGTTTCTCTATTTCTACAGACTCTTGAGTTTCAAATTAGGGAAAATTCTATTTAAACTTTATATAATGAAGTTCCAAGAAGATTAATATTACTTAACAAACAAAAGAGTGCTTCCTATGTGCCAGGCACAGGTTAAGTATTTTATGATAATGAACTCACTTAATCCTGATAACATCATGAGGTAAGTGTTATTGGGGAAACTGAGGCACAGAGAAGTGAAGCAATTTGCCCAAGAACCATTATTATTTTTTAAAAAGTATTTTTATTTATTTATTTAAATACTTTTTTAGTTGTAGATGAGCACACTACCTTTATTTATTTATTTTATGTGGTGCTGAGGATTGAACCCAGTGCCTCGTGTGTGAGGCAAGAACTCTACCACCGAGCCACAACCCCAGGCCCCCAAGAACCATTATTGTATAGCAGATTTGAGGTTCAAATTCAGGTAGTCTCTCTCCAAGAGTTCTGTCTGTGCAACTGGATGACTAAGAATGAAAAGATGAAGTATCCCCTGCCTCACTTGGACCCCTCTTTCAATGTGACTACCATGTTGTTCTTTTTTTGGGGGGAGGACTGGGGATTGAACACAGTGCTGGACCACTGAGCCACATCCCCAGCCCTATTTTGTGCTTTATTTACAGACAGAGTCTCACTGAGTGCCTTGCCATTGCTGAGGCTGGCTTTGATCTCACGAATCTCCTGTCTCAGCCTCCCAAAGCACTGGCCATGTTGTTCTTGTTTTTAAATAATGATACTTTGATAGAGTGAAAAAGTAGAATTAGAATCGAGAGTAGATGATTTTAATGGATGCTTTGGATATGAATTCACTTAGGGGAGAGGGTGGTCATGTTCTGCTTCTTCTGGGAGTTTATAAAATATTTTTGGGCTGTGCTGATTTTATCAGGCAGATGTGCTCCTGAGATATTTGAATATTTCTGCATGCTACAAATGTTTATCGGGTCATCAAACTCTTGTATAAAATGCAAGCAAAATCACTGAGACATGTTTATGTTTCACCAAGTAAATTCAGTGTGTGAAACAGAAGTTCTATCCCATGCCCTGTATGCTTTCTCCTTTTATAGACACATCTGGACAACTTTCAGACACATCTGAGGTGTACACTATGGGTGTTTACAGAATTCTTCCTGAGTCAGATCAACAAGACCAGTTTCCTTGCACAACTGAAACAATGTGGCAACATTTCCTTCTTTATAATTTATTTATTTATTTTTGGTACTAGGGATTGAATTCCTGGGCGCTTTACCACTGAGCTGCATTTTCAGTCCACCCTCTTTATATTTTATTTTGAGATTAGGTCTTGTTAAGTTGTTGAGCTGGACTTGAACTTGTGGTCTTCCTGCCTCAGGCTCCCAAGTAACTGGGATTACAGGTGTGTGTCACCGCACTCAGTTTCCTTTATTCTCATAAAGTTTCTATTGGTCTGGGGGTCTAATTGTGCTTAAAAGAAATAACGTTATTGAGATATAATGTACATGCAATGTGAGGCACTCTTTTTAAGTGTATGAAGGCATAATTTTAAATTGCAGAATTTCTCTTTCTCTCTAGGATTGCATCTAGAATGGAGACTTGGAAGATGTTTTTGGCCATTATCTCCCTTGCTGCTAGTTTTCACTTCATCAGAGCACAGAGGACTGGTAATGCACGGGATTCTTTAAGATCAAATGATTACCTTGCCAGAAACCTGGTGTTCCTGACAGTCTTAGAAAATATTATAGGAGCTTCATATTTAGAAAAGGAGAATCAATTCATTGAAGGAGAATTTAGTCAGAATCTGGGAGCTTTTAGTAAATGATGGATACTTGATTTTTTTTCAATACTTAATCTCAAATGACAAAAAAGGATATTAAAAGTGTCACACTTCAGAATGTATTACCAGGCTTTCAAGTGCTTTTGTAAAAAGGGCCTGTTCTGCATTCTGCTTTGTCTTTTTTGCAGAGCTGTTCCAAGGGGATAATTATCATCATGAGATGGATAGCTTCACCGAATACTGGTGACACTGCTACAATTTTTTGTAGTCATTTTAATAGTGTTGAGACATTTCAAGATGAAAGTCATATCAAGAGAAGATTGTTTGAGTAGCCTGAAGCCCCACTGAGACACTAGGAGGTTTAAATATTCAAATATAATTACATAGACTGTTATTTGTTGGGAAAAAACATGAAGCTCTCTGAATTTTCCCTTTGGCCCTGGCTCCCATCCCTGTGAACAGATGTGGTGACAGTCAGTCTTGTAATGTTTCAACAACCTTCTAAAACTACAAAGAACTAGTGGAGAGGTTAAGAAAGTTATGAAGTATGAAAATGTAATACTTTTTTTTTTTTTTTTTGGTGCCAGGAATTGAACTCGGGGGTAATCGACCACTGAGCCACATCCCCAGCCCTATTTTGTGTTTTATGTAGAGACAGGGTCTCACTGAGTTGCTTAGTACCTCGCCGTTGCTGGAGCTGGCTTCGAACTCATGATTTTCCAGTCTCAGTCTCCCAAAGTGCTGGGATTGCAGGCATGTGCCACCGTGCCCAGCTTGTAATACGTCTTAGTGGTTGCACATGATGGGACCGATACTTGTTTAAGAAATATTTCTACAGCTGGGAGATTTCTTCTGCTTGGAAAAGCCAGGGAAACACTCATGGCCTGCATTTGATTGATCCTGAAAGAGATGTTTAGGGGACAAGCCAGTAAGCCAGCCCTAGAACAGTCACTGAATTATTTTTTCTCCAAAACATTGCACTTTAGAGAGTCAAAGGGAGACAAAGCCTAGGACTCCAGAAGTGACAGATGGATTTATTGTCCCTGGATTGGATTAGACAACTTCCTCCAGTCCTTCTCCATCTAAGCTCCCACTTGGTCTTTGCTTTTCTAAAACATGGATCACTCCTCACTCTTTGATTCTGAGGATTGAACCCAGGGCCTTGCACATGCTAGGGAAACGCTCTACCACCGAGCTACATTCTCAGCCCTTTTTGTTTCATTTTGAGATAAGGTCTCCTTAAGTTGCTGAGGCTGACCTTAAACTTTTGATCCTCTTTCTTCAGTCTCCCAAGTAGCTGGAACTGCAGGCATGTGCTAACACTACTAGTTTGAAACATGGATTTTTAAATTTAACTTTCAGGATATGGACTGCATGTTGGGAGACTTGGGTTCCATCTAGCTCTTTGAATGGATTTCCAGGAGGTTCTTTGATTTTCACGTCTTGTTTTCCTTCTCCGTGACTTGGGCAAATTAGATTCCCTATTCTATGCTTGTGCTGTCCAATACAGTGACCATTAGCTGCCTTGACTACTTAAATTAAAATAAATTAAAACAAAGTAAAATGTAAAATTCAGTTTCTTGCTCATACTAGCAGCATTCCAAGTGCTCAGTGGTCACATGTGCCTTGCATGTCAATTTGTAATATTTTATCTGAAAGCATCTCTTTCTCAGTCTGCAGGAAGGCGTCTGTGGGAGATGTGGTATTTCTGGTGGACACCAGCATCAACCCCCAACATGCCCGCAGTGTTCGGAACTTCCTGTACATCCTGGTTAACAGCTTAAACGTCAGCAGAAAGACCATCCGGGTGGGTCTGGCCCAGTACAGCGATGCGCCCCACTCGGAGTTCCTGCTTTCCACCTACCACCGCAAAGTTGATGTGTTGAGACATATTCAGAGGCTACAGTTTAAGTCTGGGGGCAACAAGTTGGGCCTGGCCCTGCAGTTCATTCTAGATCATCACTTCCACGAGGGAGCCGGGAGCCGCGCAAGCCAAGGGGTGCCCCAGATCGCCCTGGTGATCAGCAGTGGCCAGGCTGAGGACCATGTCCGTGAACCTGCTGAGGCATTGAGGAAGGCGGGCATCCTACTTTACACTGTTGGCATTGGAAATGCAGTTCAGGCAGAGCTCAGGGAGATTGCAAGTAGTCCCAAGGAGAAGTTTACCTCCTTCCTTCCCAGCTTCTCTGGCCTGGCCAGTGTTGCCCAGAAGCTCTGGCCTGAACTGTGTGATACTTTGGCAAAGGCAGCTCAACCTGTTGACTCTGTATCTCCAGGTACACAAACGTCTCCCTTTTTTTCTTATTGGAATGTCACAAAACTCAAAGCATTAGCTCTTATTCATCTCTCCTACTCTCCTTCTAATTTTCCTTATGTGTGCATGCTTAATTTTGAAATTAAAATTTCATTAAGTCTTCTGTGCTCTATGCTCTTCTCTAATCACAGACTAAAGACTTATCAATCCTGTAGGTCTTATACTGGTTCTATATAGACTGATATATTAGTATATTGATATAAGGATGTAGTGTAAGACTATTTTTGAATGAAGTATTATTTGATTCTAGAATGATATTGTTATTCTTAGATTAACTTACCCATATTGTCTGGATGTGGGTGCAGAATAGGAAGAGAGGGCAGTAGTTTCCCCAGGAAGTGTGCTTATTTCACTGCCAGTGTGTTTGGTATAATGTACTGGTTAAGAGGAAAAATTTAGGGGAGAGAAAGATCTGGGTTCAAATTCTAGTTCTTTACATTTTACTTTTTTTTTTTTTTTTTTTTTGAGTAGTGGAGATTGAACCCGTGGTGTTTTACCACTGAGTTATATCCTCAATCCTTTTTATTTATTTGATTTTTAATTTTGAGACAGTGTCTTGCTAAGTTGCTGAGGCTGAACTTGAACTTGCAATCCTCCTGCCTCAGCCTCCCGAGTAGCTGGGATTATAGATGTGTGCCACCACACATCTGTGTAGCCTGGCTACTTTCTAAATGTGTTATCTTGGACAAGTAATCTCTCTGAATCTAAATGTTCTTCCTGGGATTAAACTCTGTCTGAGAGAGTTGTTGAATGCATTAAATAAAATTGTGCAAGAAAAGTGGTTAGCACAGTGCATAGGCAACCAGAAATGCCCATAAGCATTACCTAGTATTACCCTTCATTACCTGTGTTGATGATGTACCTGTCATCAGCTTTGTACTTCTATTGGAGATGGGACATAAACTGGTGAAAACTCTCTCTCTATAAGTTAATTACTGAGCTCCATAATAAAGCATACTTTGCTTTACTATACTTCGAGTAGAGAAAGAGAAATTTGGTTGTGTGTTCCATCAAAACCCACAAGAGGATGGAGCCTTCATTGTTTATTCATCATTTTGGTATTTTGTATAGAGTGGGTGAACTGAAAGAAGTGCTAACACTTTGGACCCTTTGATGCAGCAGTGTGAGGTGGTAGCTGTGCATTTGCATGACCAAATATATAGTATGTATCTTTTCTATAGCACTTTAAGGTTTACAAAGAAGTTTTATAAACATAGTAATAATAACTACCCTTTGCTTGGTGCTCTGTAGTTTTCAAAACTTGTTTACTTTGCTCATCTGACTGATCCATCATCTCAACTTTGTTGGAAATGCAGGTAATGAGTATTATTATTTGCATTTTTCAGATGAGGAAACAGTCCAAAGGTAGCACAAGACACGCATGACAGAGCTAGGGACTTAATTACAGGTCTTTTTTTTTTTTAGTTGTTGATTGACCTTTTTTTTTTTTTTTTTAAATATTTTTTAGTTGTTGATGGATCTTTATTTTATTCATTTATTATTTATATGTGGTGCTGAGGATCGAACCCAGTGCCTCACGCATGCTAGGCAAGCGCTTTACCACTGAGCCACAGCCCCAGCCCCTGTTGATTGACCTTTATTTATTCATTTGTTTATATGTGGTGCTGAGGATCGAACCCAGTGCCTCCCACATGCGAGGCAAATGCTCTACCACTGAGCCACAACCTCAGCCCCAATCCCAGGTCTTTTAGAGCAGACCCACTGTTCTACAGCAGGTGTGTTGGATGGTATTCCTGGAAGCAGAGCCTGAGACAATGATTTGGATACATGTGGTGTGTCATGAGCAAGGATACCTCCTTTGGGAGACAGAAGTAGAAGAAAGTAAGGAAGGGTGTGAGCTCAGGAAAAAATTTCACAAAGAGTAGTTTCAACCTGATTCTGGAGGGGAACTCAAAAGTGTAGATTGTGCCTCAGAGCTGCATTGACCCTCAATCTGGGTCAAATAAAGTCTGGGCTTTTTTTTTTTTTTTTTTTTTTTTTAAATCTGCGAGTGAAGAAACTCCAAAAGCTAGAGGGAACCTTCCAAAGAGCAATGCACAGAAATGGTAAAAAGGAATCCAAAGGGACTTGGAAGAGCAGAGATATTGTCTGCTATTGTAGATTATCTTATTTTATCCTCCCATAAGAGTATGAGTGCTAGTATAAAGATTTCAGAGAAGAAAATTAGGTCTCAAAGAGGCGAGTGATAAATAGGTCACGAAAGTTGCTAAGTGGTAATGCTGCAATGAGATGTGTCAAGGAACATGGGACATGTTTCAGTTTTCTGACCTTCATTTTGTGAAAAAATAGGAGGCTGATGGATTATTCTGACCAGAAAGTCCATTTTTCAGCCTGATGCTGAATTTACACAAGTGTTTTCCTTTTTAATAAGATTCAAGGGGTCATCCAAGTGGATTTCAATGTTGGAGGTATTAGTGGAGCAGATCTGAAGTCCTGGAAGTTGATGGAGTGAAGGAAAGTGGTGTCCCTCTGAGCATACTGAGGACCACTCAGTATCTGCTGCCTGCTATTGCTCTTTCTTTCTGTACACCACTTAGCACCATTGATTCTAAGTATTTTGAGTAAAGACCCAATGACCCCATGCCTTTTACTCTGTCTTTTGCAGCTTGCAGAGAAGTTGCCCTGGCAGACATCGTGTTCCTAGTGGACAGCTCGACTAGCATTGGACCCCAGAACTTCCAGAAAGTCAAGAACTTCCTTTACTCCATTGTCTTGGGGCTTGACATCAGCAGTGACCATGTCCAAGTGGGGCTTGTCCAGTATAATGACAACATCTACCCAGCCTTTCAGCTGAACAAGTACCCTCTGAAGAGCGTGGTCCTGGAACACATCCAGAATCTTCCCTACCGCACAGGAGGCACAAACACAGGGAGTGCCCTGGAATTTATCCGGACCAACTACTTGACTGAGATAGGTGGCAGCCGGGCCAAGGACAAAGTTCCTCAGATAGTTATCCTGGTGACAGATGGGGAGTCAAATGATGAGGTCCAGGATGCAGCTGACCGGTTGAAAGAAGATGGAGTTATTGTGTATGTGGTAGGAGTCAATGTTCAGGATGTCCAGGAATTGCAAAAAATAGCCAGTGAGCCATTTGAGAAGTTTCTCTTCAATACTGAAAACTTCAACATCCTGCAGGAATTCTCAGGAAGCCTTCTTCAGACTCTGTGCTCAGCAGTGGAGGGTAAGATAAAAGGTAAGAAACTGTGTTGGAACCCAACATTGCAACTAAACCACTTAATGTCTATATGAGCTAACATACTCTAGGCATCGTGGGAGGGCAGGAGAAGGAATGTCGATCGTCTGTGGAGAATCTGGGGAGACTTCCTAAAGGAAGGGATGTCTGAGTTGGATTTAAAGGATAGATGGAGTTCTCATAAGTAAAAGAGAAGAAGATTCTACCCTGTTGTTCAGAGGAAACAACATGGGTTTTGGAGTCCAGAGACTTGTTTTTTTTTAAAGTTTGGTTTTTATACTTGTAGATAGATACCATACCTTTATTTTATTTATTTATTTTTATGTGGTGCTGAGGATCGAACCTAGTGCCTCCCATGTGCAAGGCAAGTGCTCTACCACTGAGCTACAACCTTAGCCCCAGAGATGTCCTTTATAGTCTTTCATTTACCATATTTTAGTTACGTGAGCTTCGACAAGTGGCTTCACTTCTTCAGTTTCTTCACCTGCACAATGAAGATAATAATACTTGCTCAGAAGAATGACTGATGAGGACTAAAATCGGATAGTATATAAAAAGCTCTATTACAGATTAACTACTTAGTAATGGTTAGTTTCCCATGCTTGCTCCATTGGTTGAGAAAGAACAATGGAAAGGTTCTAAAGAAAGCAGAAAATAGAGGCAGCAGGGCAGAAGAGGGAGAGAGCATCTGGGCATAGGGTCCCCAGACAACATCCACATGGAGGAGGGGGATGTACAGAATATACAGCATCGTGTAGATGCAGCACCTCTCCTTATGTTGGTCATACAAAACCATCCTTATGCGAAATTTTCATAAGAGCTTGATTTGATTAACTTTCTCCTCTGTGTCTTTTCCTCTCCCACCTTTCTTTACTTCCAGAATTCACCAAGGCCTATGCAGATGTGGTCTTTCTTGTGGACACCTCACAGGAAACCTCATGGGCCAGTTTCCAGTGGGTGCGGAATTTCATCGCCAGAGTGGTTAGCATGCTGGAGGTTGGCAGGGACAAGTACCAGATCGGACTGGCTCAGTATGGTGATCAAGGTCACATTGAGTTTTTGTTCAATACCTACAAGACCCAGAATGAGATGATGACTCACATCCATGAGCGCTTTGTGCTCCGAGGTGGCTCCAGGAGGACAGGCAAAGCTCTGCGGTACCTTCATCAGACCTTCCTCCAAGAGGCAGCAGGAAGTCGGATTCTACAGGGCATCCCTCAGTACGCAGTGGTCATTACCTCGGGCAAATCTGAGGATGAGGTCTGGGATGCTGTGCAGACACTGAGGGAGAAAGGCGTGAAAGTCGTGTCTGTGGGTGTGCAGCACTTTGACAAGGAGGAATTGGAGGGCATAGGGTCCCCAGCCCTTGTATATGATGTGCAGAGAGAAGATGGAATCAGACAGGTAACGCAGGATGTGAGTGTGGTGATCCAAGGGCCTGGACAGCCAGAGCTCAGGACTGAGGCTACGAAGGAAGCTGTAGTAGGTAAGGCTTGGTACCTGACTATGTCTCACACTGAGAGGGAAATCTGTGGAAGGATCAGAGAAGGGGGGCATTCTGGATTCCTTATTACTGGGGTATTGACATCTGTTGGATAGGGATGAGAAGGAGGCCTGGGATGCCTCCAGTACACATCTTGTATTAGTTAACTCTGGTTGCTACAATGCTACTGCCTAACAAACCATTTGAAAAGTCAGTGGCTGAAAGAATAATTTATTCTCACAGATCTGGGTCAGTTGATCTTCACTGCGCCCACCTGATAGCTTTGCAGATCTCACTTGGGCTCATTTGCAGACCTGGAGTTTGGCTGGGTGTTGGCTGATCTAAATTTGACTCTGCTCCACATATCTCTCATCTTATTCCTGGGGTCATCAGGCTAGTCTGAGCATGTTCTTTCTGTGGCAGTTGCAGAGGTACAAGAGAGAATTACAATCACATAAGTACTTTTCAGATTCTGCTACATTTATGAACATTCCATTGGCCAAAGAAAGTCAAGACAATGTCAACATGAGTGGAATAGGAAAGTATATTCTTCCCATGGAAATGAATATTTATTTTTCTTTTTTTTTGTACCAGGGATTGAACCCCGGGGTCCTTAATCACTGAGCCACACCTCTAGCCCTTTCTATATTTCATATAGAGACAGGGTCTGGCTGAGTTGCTCAGGGGCTCACTAAGTTGCTGAAGCTGGCTCTGAACTCGTGATCCTCCTGCCTCAGCCTCCCAAGCTGTTGGGATTACAGGCATGCACCACTGAGTCCTGTGGAATTGAATATTTCTGAACAATAATCCAAACTACCATACACATTTTCCAGGATAAAAAGCATTCAGGCTTTTCCCAAGGGACTAAAAAATCTTTCCTTAGGTTGGCATTTAAAGGAAGATGCTATGAGTGTTTTGGGTAGGATAATTCATAGTACAGGACTTTCCTGGCATTGTCAGAGGTTTTGCATCTCTGATTCCTGCCAGTGGCATATCCAATCATTGTGCAATCCCAAACACCCTCATATATTTCCAAAATGTCTCCTGAGGATACATACACTATTGGTTGGGAACCACTGAGCCTTATCTACTGCTAAGTCTTTTTACATATTCTATTCACCAGCCAAGCTGAACTATTCATTATTTGCCATGTATATGTCTTGCTTTCCCACCTCTGTCTCTATCATTGAACACTGTACTATCCTCCTAGAATACCCACAGCCAAAATTTACCTTTCAGTTCTTAAGTTACCCTCTTAGTGAAGATCCCTTGATCTGCACATCAAAAGTGACCTATCCGTCCCTTTTCTGAAGTTGTCATACCTCTCCCTAGACCTTCCAACATGTGGAGCTTGGGGGCTTTGCAGTTATATGGGCAGAAAAGACGAACACATACGAGACAGGAAGAGCAAAATTGAGCAGAGTAACAAGTAACTAAGAAACAACCTATAGATACTACAGTAAGTAGAATGACACCACAAGGAAGGAATTGCACTGGTCCCTTAGTAGGGTGTTATCATGATATATGGGGAAAAGGGAAGAAGGTACTTTTGGCAAGAGGAAGAGCCAGGTAAGGGTTCTACACTCCTGGATGTGAAAGTGGAAAGAATCTGAATAAATGTGGAAGAAAATGAACAAATTGCGCCAACTGGGACCAGAGGGAGGGTTTAGAAGCTATAAGGGATAAGATTAGATTAGGTAGGATGCTCCCTGATTATAAGGTCTCAAGGTACTAGAAGTAACGAGGCACTTTTAAGCACGAAAAGTGACATGATCAGAGCAGCCCTGAAGAGAGCCTTTGGTGGGCAGGCTGGGTCCTAGGTGATGCCTCAGACTCAGAAGGTATTTAAGGCTGAACTGTCATCTCATCACATGTGGAGAGTGTCTGGGCCCAGCCCAGCGGTGGCTCTGACAATAACGAGAGATGAATCCTGGAGACAACTTGAAAGGAGAATAACAGCACTTGGTATCATTGGGGGAAGGAAGGGAAAAGCCAAAGACATTTGGAGTTTTCTAGAGAAAGTGCTTTAGATTTGCCAAAACCAGGGATAACACCCTCTTTTAAAATGTAGGGTTGATTGTTAATTCTTTATAAAACAAAGGACCATAAGGGAAATTACAGCACACCAGGAGACCAAAGATAAGTCTATTCTGTGGCCCTGAATTCTCTTCTCTAGACCTTATTACACAATATTCAGTTGTCTATACAACAGTTCTAGTCTTTAGCATTTTGGTAGATTTCTTTTATCATGTATCAAAGCAGATCTGGACCCTGCTGACATGTGGACATGGTGGGATTCCCCGAATTTTAGGCATTGCCCCAAATAGGGAGGGTGTTGTCTGGATTCTGCATGGCAGGGAATTTATGCTTCCTTCCTTCATTTGAGGCAGGCTGAAGGGGAGAGGTCCTTTTATACCAAAATAAAACAGCCAGCTAACCCAATATTTGGACAAAGATTTTTCACAGGACCCTATAACATTGCATATTGTCTCTGTTGAAATAACATGATAGTTATGAGAGAAAGGTATACAAATTAGTCACACTTTGCTCTTTCTAACTTTGATTGCGAGATGAAAAAATTATTAAATGGAGATTTCAGACCTATACAAGAGAATTTGTCCCAAAGTTTCTTGAAACTAGAAAAACAAAAAAAACTAGTCTAGATTCTTTCTTCTAAGAGACTTAGAGAAGTTGAAAAATGATCTAAGTACTTTATTGTGGATATTCTTATCTTTACATAATTTGTAAATGATGTGAATACTCTTTCTTGTGAAAATTTTGAGATAGGCATGAACCCTGTGACGTTCTTTGTCAAGCAAAGGCTTCCACTATATTCTAAAGTGCTTGAAATTGGGAAATGCAAATCAAAGCTATGCTGTGATTTTATCTCACTCCAGTTAGAATGGCAGCCTTCAAGAATACAAACAATAATAAATGCAGGAGAGGATGTTGTAGGATTGCAAATTAGTACAGCCAGTATGGAAATCAGTATGAAGGTTTTTCAAAAGACTAGAAACAGAACACTAGATGGCCCTGCAATATCACCCCTCATTATTTATCCTGAAGAATTAAAGTCATCACACTATGGTGATACATGCATACCCACTAGAGAACTAGCCTGGGTGTTCATCAATTGATTTCTGGATAAAGAAAATATGGTATATATACAAAATGGAGTTTTATTCAGCCATAAAGAAGAACAAAATTATGTCATTTGCAGGAAAATGAATGAAACTTGAGAGCATTATGTTAAGTGAAATAAGCCAAACTCAGAAAGTCAAGAGTTGCATATTAATGCATTAATATTATGGATACATTTATGTGTGTGAGTTTTATATACATGTAAACTTTGTTCTTTAAAAAAAAAGAGTTGCGAATTTTCTCTTATAGATGGAAACTAGAGAGGAAAAGGGAAAAGAAGAGGGAGTGTCTCATGAAAGGCAAAGGGAGACCAGTAGAGTAGGAAAGGGAATGGGGAGGGAGGAAGGGAAGGAAAGGGGAAATACTGGGGAATGATATTGACCAAATCATATTGTTATATCATGGGCATGTATGAATGTAACAATGAATAATCCCACTACTATATATAATTGTAATGCACCAATAAAATTTTGGGGAAATAAATAAAAACTCAAAATGCAAAAATGCATGAAGTTCTTATATTATTATAATTTATAATAATAAAATATTGTAGTATATAAATAAATTATAACTTTATATATGAATGTTGTCTTTATTTCTCTGTTCTCATGCAAAAACACTTCTTTCTGTTTTGGTTGTTCACAGCATGTCCAATTGCTATCCCAGCTGACTTAGTATTCCTCATCGAGGAATTTAGCAGGCCTAGGCAATCCAACTTTCAACAAGTTGTCAATTTCCTGAAGAGGACTGTCAACTCTCTAAGCATTCATCCTGATGCTGTGAGAATTGCCTTGGTTTTCTACAGTGAGGAACCACGGCTTGAATTTTCACTGGATACATTTTGGAATCCAGCCAAAATCTTGAAGCATTTGGACAAATTAACCTACCAGGGAAGAAGAGGAAGGACAAAGACTGGTGCTGCCTTGGATTTCCTGAGGAATGAAGTTTTCGTTCAGGAGAAGGGTGGCCGGTCCCACCAAGGTGTGCAGCAGATAGCTGTGGTCATCACAGAAGGTTTCTCTCAGGACAATGTGTCCAGACCCGCTTCCCAACTTCGCAGGACAGGGGTGACCATCTATGCAGTGGGCACCCAGCACGCCTCAGAGAGCAGGGACCTGGAGAAGATGGCCACATATCCTCCTTGGAAGCATGCTATCCTCCTTGAATCCTTTTTGCAACTCTTTATTGTGGGAAGCAAACTTAAAAACCAGCTCTGCCCTGAGATTGTGGGCAAGACAGCGTTCATTCCTGGGATGGGCTACACCCTACAAGAAGGTAGGAAAGCCTTTTCCAAATTTGACTAATATTTCTTTTCAAGTTTTTACTTTGCTTACTCTCTATACTTACCTCTGTATCTTATAGCAGAGAAAAAATTCTGGAGTCAATTTATTAAAAGAGAGAAACCCAAAACTTAGAAGTCTTTATTTTTTTCTAAACAGTGCAGAAGAATATAAAGTAAACAATGAACATTCTGTCTTATTCTATTTTTACCTTTCAATTTTGTTAACGCTTGAATGAAGAGATTTATAGTAGAAACATTCAGGAATTCAGTGTGGATTGATACTTGCCAATCTTGGTATAAAGCCAAGGCTTCTTTGAATATTGGATTTCTGTGTATTTTCTTCATGAATCATAAAATAGCATATTGCATATACTTTCTGGTTTCAGTTTTCTTAAAATGGGAAGAAATTTAGCCATTTCTGAAACAATGCAAGTACAGAAATCCTTACTAATTTCTATGGTTTTAAATATTCTGCCTTTCGTAGTGCTACCTAGCATACCGGCAATTTTTTGGAAACAACTTACTTAAGCATTTAACATGGCTTTCGTAGATGTAATAAACCTCTTTTATTCGCACTTGTGTCCTATTGATTTGCATAATATCTGATTAATTGTGTAATTATAATGAAATTGTCATAAACAAGCTGGGAGCAACCCCACCTCTATTGTAGTCAGCTGATTTTCCACACAGTGAAGCAGACTGGGCATGTAGTGTTCCATGGGAGCAACGCTCATGTTTTACAGAAGGAATGGAGTCCAGGAATTTATCTGATGAGTTACTTAGATGGAGTGTAGTTAGGAGAGTTACTACTGTATATGCAGCCAAAACAACAAAACAAAACAACAAAAATGTGTATGCGTTTTGGAGTAAAAATGCCTACAGTTTGAATCCCCAATTTGCTGTTTCTTGGCTGTTATAAACATCTTTGTTGCTATCTGCCTACTTGTCTATTTTTGTCCATTGATGCTGGTATTTCTTAGATTCAAATTAGAATTATAGATTTAAATGAGAATCATTGACATGTAGATATCTGACTTAAAAATTCAAAGCAGTGATTATATCTTCAGGGAAAAATTACTGAGCTTAAAAAAATGCTGAATGATCTTATAATTTCTTGATTACTTGTCCTGAGGTCTAGAAATATGAAATATGTAAATAAGTTTCTATCTTTCTCTTTGACCTGTATTTTTAGTTCCTTTCTCTGGGAATGAGAAACAAAATTATTAAAGATGAATTTTATTTCCTTGTCCACCCCCTGTCTTCAGGAGTCTAATTCATCAACAGTATAAAGAGTTGAGAGCTGACTTCTTTCCCACAGCTAAGAAGAAATCTGAAAATGGGAAAATCGTCCCTAAGTTTAGAGGAGATAGTGGTGGGGAAAGCTCAGAGATAAATAGAAGCATTGATGATTTTTACCAGAATTCTGTCCTGGATGATCATAGTGATCATAATAGCTACAATTTATTGGTCATTTGCTATTTTTATGTGACACTCTGCTAAGCACATGATGTGGATAATAGATGTGGATGCTCAGCAGTATCCAGATTATAAGATATCTCCCCCCCCACAACTCCCAAACTCTTCATTTGCCAAGACTGAAAAGAATATATATGCCAGGCAATGTTCAGGGCCCTTGACTCTTGTGTATAATGGGTTGTAGTGGAGCTGTTTTGGGCCACTGGGGCATGCTACCTTCTAGAGAGATGCTTCTCCCTGCACAGAGGTCCTTTTCTCAGATGCCAGGAAGCCATCTAGCTGTCTCCAAGCAAGATCCCAGTTTCTGCCCTATGTTCCCACATTTTCTCCCAACTCTCCAAGATTCAACAAATACCTACCACAGGGGCAGACTACTCCTTTCTCTACCCTTCTAACGCCACACTCTTTCCCAATGTGTGATCCTCTAAGGTAGGATTGCCAGATGAAATATAGGATGACTAATTAAATTTGAGTTTCATTTATATGCAACTCATCTCTCTAGCTCATCTGTATGTCTATCTCTATCTCTACCTCATCTATATTATCTCTATATCTTTATCTATATCTGTTTCTGTATCTCTATTTTAGTGTCAGTCATGTCCTACATAGTGCATGAACCTAGGTCTTCCCAATAAAGGTCTGAATGGGGGAGATTAATTCTGCCCTCAGACCATTTTCCCTTTATCTAGGAAACATGAAAAGGCCCTTATTTCTTCCCTAGGTCAAGGGAATGCAGAGGTGAATAACAGGAGGCTGGCAGACTTCACTAAAAAAGGTGAGGAGAAAAGTGTTTTATTCTTTTAGAGGAACCTGCTAGGTGACAAAAACAAATAGGATCTTAGTTAGAATAAGTTATATTCCATGTATGTATAATATGCCAAAACACATTCTACTGTCATGCGTATAACTAAAAAGAACAAACAAAAAAACATAAAACACTGGATAATTTTAATCCTAAAAATTTAACACTCAGCGCTGTTGTGTTTACATGATTTTATTTATGCCTCACAATAAGCTTCTTGAGTAGGAGCTGAGATCCTGTTTGACAGATTAGGAAATTCAAAGGAGCCAAGGAGCGTGGCTTGTTGGCAAAGGAGCCAAGCCTGCTGTCAAAACCTAGGAGCCCTTTGGAATCTAGTCCCTAACACAGAATGAGTAGTTTAAATTAGGCTCATTTAAAACTGAAAGTTTTAAATCAGTTTCAATTAGATTAATTTAAATTAATTAAATTAAATTTCAGAAAGTGCACTCTTGCCCATGCATTTAAAAAGTGTGACTTGGGTGTGATGATGGAAACAGAGACTATCCGAAGCTTCAAAGATCCTCTAATTTTTAACTTTCATTCTTAACTTTCCCATTTGAGAAATGTCAAGTTATATTTACTTCATGTATTCAATGAGTATGATCAAATAGATTCTGAGACAAGCATTAGGATGTGAGGAATTTATCTGGGGGCGACCCTAAGGCTTACTGATAAGGGAGTGGAGATTCAGGAATGGAAAGGAGGAAAAAGAAAAAAATAGAATGGAAAGAGGAGACAGCTAACAGGGAATGAGAGGTAACCTCTAGGCTATTGCTGTAGGCAATTGGGGCCCAGTTCTGCTGGGTCCTCAAGGGAAATAGTAGAACTCACCTCAGAGTTGTCCCACCAGAGGGCGAGGGAGCTGGGTATTTATCCAAACCCTTCCAGTCATTGGTTGGTGGCTGCTTCCGGATTCCCTTCCAGATACTCTAGTTTGCCCAGTGTGTAGGATGATCATGTTCCTGGCCAAAGAATACCCGGGGACAATGAGTGCTGAGGGAATATGATGGAGGTCAGGATCTGTGGCTTTGACTGTAAGCACAAAATGACGGAGACGGGAGCAATCCTCGCAGAGTAGCACTGTCTTTTTTTTTGGTACTGGGGATTGAACTCAGGGGCACTTGACCACTGAGCCACATCCCCAGCCCTATTTTGTGTTTTTTATGTAGAGACAGGGTCTCACTGAGTTGCTTAGCGCCTCGCATTGCTGAGGCTGGCTTTGAACTCGCGATTCTCCTGTCTCAGCCTCCCTAAGTGCTGGGATTACAGACTTGAGCCACCGCGCCCGGCAGCACTGTCTTTTATTCAGCAGTGGAGCCAGGCATCGATGGGCACACTTTCTGGCTAGAAAATGGCCAGCGATTACAGGAGAAGTTTGGGTTTATATAGGTTACACACTGGGAGAGGACTTAATCACTGAAGACTTTAACAGAACATATCAGTTTGGGCATTCAGCAAACAGGTTGTGAGAATTTGAAATTTGTTTTTACTGGGTAGTGTTTTTACAGGACAATTTGGAGGGTCCATTGTACTGTCACTGAGAAAGAATACATTGGGAAAGGATCAATGTTATCCATGTTTCTCCTGCTTCCTCCCTCCCTCTTTCCAGGCTACCGTTTTGGGGATTGTCATTTCCATATCCTTCATCTACGACACACCACCTCAGACTCTGTCCTAACAAGTTGTTTCCTCTTCTCATTGCCCAGGTTGTGTGCATATCGAAAAGGCAGATATTTACTTCCTTATCGATGGGTCTGGCAGCATCAGCCCAGAGGATTTTCTTGAAATGAAGGTGTTCATGAATGAGGTGATAAAGATGTTCCAGATCGGGCCTGACAGAGTGAGGTTTGGAGTCATTCAGTACTCAGACACAATGAAAAGCAAATTTATCCTCAGCCAGTATGCCAGTGTGGCAGAGTTGAAGGCAGCCATTGATGACCTCCAGCAGGGAGGAGGTGGTACTGCAACTGGGGAGGCCCTGAGTAACATGACTCGGGTCTTTGCAGACACCGCCCGAATCAATGCTGCTCAATATCTTATAGTCATCACTGATGGCAAATCTTCAGACCCGGTGGCTGAGGCTGCAGAGGGATTGAGGGGTGAAGGAGTCATCATTTATGCTATTGGAGTAAGAGATGCCGACACTACTGAGCTTCAGGAAATAGCAAAAGACAAGGTGTTTTTTGTATATGAATTTGATTCCTTGAAGGCCATTCAACAAGAAGTGGTACAGGACATCTGCTCCTCAGACGGTAAGAAATTTTTTTACTTCACTTTCTCTTTCTCAAGTTATATGTGCCTAATCCATTTGAATAGGCTTTGTTCTCTAAGGATGATTCACTATTGGCAAGTCAGTGATGAGCATCCTGAAGTGACACTGACCTGGAATAAACCAAGTTGGTCAAATTTTATATTGTTACCGAATAGCTATTTCTTATTTTGAGCCTGGTCTGTGCTGAGTTACAGAAATTTTATTTTATGGCCTTCCTCTTTCATTCCCTTTGAAAGTCTTTTCATGTTGTGTATATACCATCCCAGACCATCCCTGGGAACTTGTAACTAATTGGTTTCAGACTCTGAATGAATGTTCTGTTCTGACCCTTTCCCTCCCAGCCTGTAAGAATAGGAAAGCGGGGCTGGGATTGTAGCTCAGCGGTAGAGCGTTTGCCTCGCATGCATGAAGCCCTGGGTTTGATCCTCAGCACCACATACAAAGCAATAAAATATAGACATTGTGTGTGGGTGTCGGAAGCTCGGCCAGCGAGTACACAATCACCTCACCAAATAATCCTTCTGGAAAGCAGTTTATTCAGGTCCCTGATAACATGTTGTTGTTGTGTTTTCTGTCCTCTGATATATATATACATGCATGTTCCTCCAGCCACCTACGATCTGCGTCTTAGGACTTGGTGTTCAGGCTGAAAAGGTGTAAACAGGAACTTAGGTGAGGTCAGCCTCAGGGCAAGGAACATGGTTGTTGTGTACTCATAATTTTCAGAAGCACAAAGGGAACTTGGCAGTTTGTTAGGCCAGGTCATGAGGCTTGGCCTCCAGCCCAGGCGCCATGAGCAAGGGGCCACGCCCCACATGTCCCCCTCTTCTATTTAATAAAAAGCACACAAGTAGCAGAGAGAATGCCTGTCTTAGGTTGCCCTTGGCTGATCGTACTCCTTACCCGTCATGGGAGAATCCAGCATCGTTGGCTAGATTTCCTGTCTTAGGTTGGTAGTCGATCCAAAGGGTCTTACCCATCTTTGGCTACTTCTCTAGCATGCTCAACCATACATGTGTAGTTTGCCCACATTCTAAGGCCACCATTGCCTGCTTAAACAATACAGTATTGCATTGATGTTGTTTACGCAATCTGCAAATACACCAAAGGCATACACCAAGTCCCAAGCCAAAACAAACGGCTAATGCCCCCATGCCTGCCCATTCTTTCAAATGAGAAAAGACAGTATTAAACCAGGAACTGAATGTCTGCAGAGAAGGATCAACTCTGGTAGAATTAATATGGCTTATTTCAGTGCGCAGCTGGTATAGTATAGCATCAAAGTCTTGCGATCATTGACCTGCAAGATAAGCAGAAAGCTGACGGGACAGATTAGCAGCAGTAGTCATATTATCATATAATAGGGAGGTTATGCAAAACCCTGAAGAATGCCATTGGCACTGTAAATGCAACATTTGGGACAAGATATCAAGTTGCTCCTGCACTAGATCCACACGTTGATTTAATATCATAATGCCACCTTGTAGATGAGAATTTAATATTGCTTGTGTGGTTAAGGGTTCAGATACACCAGTGACAAGGTCATCTATCACAGCAGCTTCATTCACTGAGGTGGCTAAGGCTGCTGCTGCAGCAGCAGCAGCAGCAGCAGATACAGCGACAGTAGTCACAACAGCTGCCGTAATACCAAAATCCCTTTTTTTTCTTAGTAACAGAAGCTCGAAATGTGTTTGTACAGGGATAGGCACGTGTAAAGGAACTTTAAGTACCACTGCTATGGGATAGTCATTAGTCCAGCACTGAGCATAGAAACAGGTATTAGTGTTATTGCATTGTAAAGGGAGACTAGAGACATTGTGATCTATAGTTCCATTGTACAATAGAAAAAGGAAAGGGGGATACATACAAACAGGAGTAGAAGCATAGGTAATATTTTGACCTGGAGCAACCATATTATTAGATCTCTCTATTCCTACAATAAAATTGTATTCGAATGTAGCATTTCCAATTGCTCCACCTGTTATCATGGATATGGGAGACAGATCAGTGCAACTGCCATTGATTCCACATAACAACCATAAATCAAAAGGGTTCTGAGCCATAATAGTTGGTCTTTGCCAAGTATAATTATAACCCGGGAACATTTCATTAAAGAAGGTGCCAATATATGGAGAGAAGGTAAACATTAACTCCTTAGCCCAACCGGTTTTCCAGCCTTGACAACCAGTCCATGGGGGTAACGAGAGTTTTTCCCCTTTACAATGAGGTACCCATCGAGGCTGACTGGGACCATTGCCTGAGTAATTACCAAAGTCAAAGGCAGGCCATCGGGTGGTTATCCAAGTACCATTTGTAGTATTAGAAGCAGAGGGGTCAGGCCAAAATCCTGTCTGATTATATAGTGAAATACAGGGAGTTTTCGTAGAAATATTCTGAACAAGATAGAAGCAGAGTAGGCCAGGAACTATGACATTTGATATATTAGTGGAAACAATAGTAGGATCAAAAGGAAGAAAAGGTAAATCTAGGGTTTTATTAGTAGTAAAAAATCTAGGGCTGTTTACCTTGGGCCATTTTCAGTATGGCTGCAGCCAGTCCAGTATTTGATAAAGGATCACCAATTTCTCTACAAATTTTTAACCAAACTTCAAGGCCTTTCCCTTTATAGGGATTTATAGCTTGTCTACATTTTTTTGTACATTGTTCAAAAATTAACTGTTTAATTAGTGGCATAGCGGTATCTGGATCACAATTGTGTTCATCTACAACTAAAAAAAAATCTTTAAAAAAAAATTAAAAAAAAAAAAAGAATAGGAAAGCGGACATCTTCTTCCTGATAGATGGTTCAGAATCTGTCTCCCCAAAAGACTTTGAAATGATGAAGGAATTCATGGAGAGGATGGCGAACCAATCCAATATCAGTGCTGATGAAATTCAGATTGGCCTTTTGCAGTTCAGCTCAACCCCTCAGGAAGAATTCAGGCTCAACCAATATTCCTCGAAGGTGGACATTCGCAGAGCCATCTTGGCTGTCCAGCAAATGAATGATGGCACCCGAATGGGCAAAGCCCTGAACTTCACTTTACCTTTCTTTGATAGAGCAAGAGGAGGGAGAATATTTGATTGTGATCACTGATGGGGTCTCTCAGGATAATGTAGCCATACCAGCCAAGGCTCTCAGGGACAGAAACATAATTATTTTTGCCATTGGGGTGGGAGAAGCCAAAAGTTCTGAGCTTTTGGAGATTACTAATGATAAGGACAACGTATACTATGAAGAAAAATTTGAGTCCTTGCAGAACCTGGAGAAGAAAATTCTTTATAAAGTCTGTAATCCACAAGGTGAGTGACAGAGAAATTATTTGATTCTCAAGTCATCATAGGTGTCAAGGACCCAGTTGGCTCTCTTAATAAAAAACGCTGATCCTTCCAGGTAGACAGGGAGGGGATGGGAAGATGACTTTTTAGGATCTGGGCACTTGACACTGTGGTGCACCTTCTCTTGGGGATTATTTAAATTATTCCCATGGGTGTCTCTCTCTGGTCTCTTTTTTTTTTTAAATTTTTTTTTAATATTTATTTTTTAGTTGTACGTGGACACAATATCTTTATTTTATTTTTATGTGGTGCTGAGGATCGAACCCAGTGCCTCCCGCGTGCTAGGCGAGCACTCTACCACTGCGCCTAACCCCAGCCCCTCTCTGGTCTCTTTTTTATTTTTCCAATTTTTTTCTACTTATTTACTTACAGGAGCCTATACAAAGCAGGGAAGCACTGTTGTATATCTTTATTTGTTTATTGGCAGTGCTAGGGATCAAACCTAGGTGCTTCTTGCACCCCAAGCAGACACTCTACCATTGAGCCATATCCCCAAACCAACCGTTCTGGTCTTGAGAGGCCCGAACCTTGTCAGAACTCCATCTCCGCAGTTCTTCATGGCTCTTCCCTTTATTCCTTGTAGTAGAGACAAAACCAGACTGGAATGTGTGACCACAACCCTCTGGAGGGTTAGGCAACAAGGAAATAGAAGCAGAGAACAATATCAGTCAGGCAGTCTCTCATATGAAATAGAAAACATGGTCTTTTTTTGGTATGTGTTTGAACACACCAAATAATTTTCTTTAAAATCGATGCATAAGAGTTATACATAACAGGGGGATTAGAAAACACTATCTTTGCTATGAGGTTCTGTACAAGAGTCCCTCTGCTTTGTTGCCAATCTGCTTCAGTATGGCCAAGGTAATCTTTAATCCCTCCCGTCCTTTTCTGTGATATTGGGAGTTGAATCCATTGTGCTCTACCATACAGCTACATCTGCAACCTTTTATTTTTTATTTTGAGACAAGGTCTTTGCTAAGTTGCTAAGCCTGACCTAGAACTTGTGATTCTCCTGTCCCAGTGTCCTGAGTAGTTGGGATTACAGGAGTGTACCACTATGCCTCATTTGCAGTCCAGTTTTATCCTCCTCAAGCTTTTTTTTCTTTTTTTCTTTCATTATTTTGAACTCAGGGGCACTCGACCACTGAGCCACATCCCCAGCCCTATTTTGTGTTTTATGTAGAGACAGGGTCTCACTGAGTTGCTTAGTGCCTTGCCGTTGGTGAAGCTGGCTTTGAACTCTTGATCCTCCTGCCTCAGCCTCCTGAGCGGCTGGCGTTAGAGGCCATTCAAGTTTTTTTTCTAAAATGACAATGGCTAGAGACAGGTGTGTCTCCTCCTGACAGCCTGGGTCTACTCTTCTGCTCTTCTTTCCCGGAGATGCCAGACCAAGAGAATGTTTGCAAGGAAAGCTCTAGCTTACACCCGCATGGGGTGAGGTATTACAGCAAGCCATGTTATCATCAAAATAGCTATCCTTTAAATAGTATGTTTGTGTGTGTGTGTGTGACTGTTTCAAGAGCTTTTATATATGAAAACATTTAATCTTTATATAGCTCTATGACATAGATAGTATTTTAAAAAATGAGAAAGAAACTCAAGACACAGATAAATTGGGTTATTCGGCCCAAGTTAATAGCATGTTCTGTCTCTAGGTTGAAGGTGGCAGGATCTTGTCAAGAGACACCTAAATAAAAGCATGGAGGTGAGGCATATTCCCTCCCCTTTTTTCCAACATAAAAGTATCTAATAAAAACTTCTAAATCCAAACCTGAGGTTTGAAGTTGAGGCAGTCTGGTTCTAGAGTTTGTGTGCTAAATATTGCACTATGGCCCCTTTTGATACGGTATAGTAGAACAGAGGATAAAGGATCTTTCAAATTTAAACACATTTTTGAATCACCTAGATATAGTTAAAGTGCAGATTTTGATTCACTAGGTCAGGGGTGGGAGCCTGCTTTTCTAACTGGCTCCCAGGTGGGTCCTCAGACCACAATTTGAGGAGGGGGTAGGTAGAGAAGCATCACAAAGCACAATATGGGAAAGGATAGCATGGTATAGCAGAGTGTCATAGGGTGGTATAGCACATCATAGCTAGCATTGTGTAATAGGGTGGAGAACAGGATCATGTAGAACAAAGTATGTGGAACCTAGGAAGCCCAGCATTCCTACAAAGGATATAGAAGATCATTTTGTTATTTTGTCTCTAAATATATATACACTATTCATTGGATTTAGAAGTTTTTATTAAATACTTTTATGCTAAAAAAGGGGCGGGAATATGGCTCACTGTCAAGCTTTTACTTAGGTGTCTCTTGACTCGGTCTTGCCTCTTTCAACCTGGAGGCAGAACATGAGCTTTTGACATTTACAAAGCACTTTCTCACCCTCTGTCTTATTGATACCTCACAAGTATCAAAAAAGTCTTCTTATCAATTAGGATGCTTTTGCCTACAAATAAGTAAGCGCATCAATTAGGATGTTTTTACCTGTAGAAGACACAACTCAAGCTGGGCGTGTTGGCGCAAGCCTGTAATCCCAGCACGTAGGGAGGCTGAGACAGGAGAATTGCGAGTTCAAAGCCAGCCTCAGCAACGGCGAGGCGCTAAGCAATTCAGCGAGACCTCGTCTCTATATAAAACACAAAATAGGGCTGGGGATGTGGCTCAGTGGTCGAATGTCCCTGAGTTCAATCTCCAGTACCAAAAAAAAAAAAAAAAAAAAAAAGACACAACTTAAGCAATAACATATTATCCCATATAACTGGAGATCTCAAGGCAGGGCCGTCTCCAGGTAGGGCACACTTGAGATTCTTACGTGGCTCTTCTACTGTAGGCACAGCACGGTTTCTAACATGTTGAATGGTATACAAGCATCTAATATTCCCATCAACTCCACGTAAAGCTTATGCTATTATGCTATTGTTATGATGTTCAGTTTCCAGAGGGGAAAAACAAGGCAGAGAGAGAGGAGAAGAAACACAGTTGGAAAGTATTGGAGGCAAGGTTTGACTCTTTAGTAGTTTGATGTCAAAAACCCAAGCACTAATCATTATGCATGCATAGGGAGCCTTTTAATGAGAAGCTGGGGCCCAAAATGGGCCAGGGTTTATGTTGGAGGTGGAGGCTTATTTTGGAATACTAGGATGAGATCTTGCATTCTATCAAACTTTTTGTTTTTTTTTGTACCGGGGATTGAACTCGGGGGTGCTGAACCACTAAGCTACATCCCCAGTCCTATTTTGTGTTTTATGTAGAGACAGGGTCTCACTGAGTTGCTTAGCACCTTGCCATTGCTGAGGCTGGCTTTGAACTCACAATCTTCCTGCCTCAGCCTCCTGAGCCACTGGGATTACAGGCATGTGCCACTGTACCCAGCTCCTATAAAACCTTTAAAGTCCAACTTTATAGAACATTAAATAAATATCTTTGCTTACACTGTCTAAAGAAGATCATTTCATAGCTGAAGTGAATTTGGAAATCATTTGAAAGGAATGCATGTGTATAATTTATTTTCAAAATAAACACGGATTATGGGATATCCTGCGTTAAGTAGTACAGATTCTTCAGGCACTGAGGTCCCATTTTTTTGTTTATAAACAAGTAGACATTATCCTGGAGAGAAGAGATACAGGATTTCTGCTTTTCTTTTTAGTTCATTTTGTACCATGCAGTAAATTAAGATTCATGTTTATCTTCAACTCTGTCTTTAACTTTTTGCATGAAATTGGCTAGACACTTTAATAATAGCTGGAATATAATTAATTACAGAATTCTGGAATCACAAAGCTGAAAAAGACCTTAGAGATTATCTGCCAAGGTTCGACCTTCTCCATTAACAGGGAAAGAAATTGCTCCTTGCATTTGTCAATTACAGAATAAAGCCAGCTGAAAATGTTCTAGGGAAAAATGTAAATTAGAAAATGTCAGAATAATATACCATGATGATAAAAGAAAATTCCTTTTTTTTTCTGAAGAGAGATCTAATATAGAAATGGGATTTGCATCTGTGAAAGTTCTTTCTCATGAATTTGAACTAGAGATTTAAAAAACAAATTAAAACCAAGCTGTTTTATATGAAAGGAGGAGAGGAATGCACTTTTCTGCCTTGGCAATTCCAGAAAAATATCTGACCAGCTAGTATGGAGTATGATATTTAGGAAATTAAAAATTCATGGCTCAGCCCTGGATCTCATGTCTTTAGGAAACTTTAAACTATTTTGTTCATGTCATTTTTCATTGGTGAAGGATCTCCCCCAGATCTGCAATTTTGTTTTTAATGAGTCTAATATTCCAATATGTGAAGGTTTAAGGAGAAAATGTCCACATCACCTGTCTTGCTTTGCACAGTCCTAAGTTATTTTTTTATTCACAGATGGCCCTTTAATTGTTGATAACTTGTATTTCAATTCATTCATCTAGATACTAGCCCAGCTGTGACCATTAAGTTTTGCATCCTCAGTGGAATTCCATGGGTGGTCTCATTATATACCTGTGAATGTACGTATAACCTGAAATATCAGGGTGCCTTCAAATTCTAGGTGAAGCCTTCCCAGGAGGGCTTAAAAATTTTCAGGCAGAGGAAGCAGAAAACTGAGGGTAATATTTAGTCTTGACCTTTTATAAGATGCTCCCATACCCCCTAAAAAAGGTGTATTTGTGCATGGTAGATGAAGAGGAAAAGTTCCAGTGGAGTAAAAGTAGTTACAAATAATATTAAAAGAGACTCAAGATTCATTTATATTCCCTTCTGCATTCATTTGTCAAACATTTAGTGAACATCTGCATTAGGCAATGAGAAAATAAGATGACATAGTACCTACCCTTAAGGAACCTCGTTTAGTTGGGGAGAAGGTCAAGTAAAATCACAATGGATATGTGGGGACATTTCATAACTTAATTTGAGGAGTGCGGACAAGAATCAGAGAGAGCTTGGGGGTGGGTGGGGCAGGCATTTGGACTTCTACTTGAAGGACTTGTATAAGTCAGCCAGATCAGGACAGAGAATGAGAAAAGACACTTCAGGAAAGAGGGTATAGAATCTTCAGAGTCAAAGGTATGAAGCAGTATGCATTGTGTCAGTTAGCTTCCACTGTGTAATAAACAACCACCATTCTTTTAGCTTATACTTCTTCGTGGTGCTTCTGTTAAGTCCAGCTTGAATGATACTGTCTGCAACTGTAGATGACTAATTTTTTTCCTCTTCACCTTCAAAGGATGCAGCATGGATTTGTCTATAGGAATTGATATTTCAACTCCTACAAAGCAAGTGCAGCAGAAGCTTAAAGAGTTACTACCAGAACTGATGCAACAGTTGGCTTTGCTTTCTAACATCAGCTGTGGTACTCCTGGTCAGATCAACCCGAGGTTCCGCTACTTGCTTCCTGGCTCAAACGGCCAGCTTATCTTTGACTCAGGCTTTGAGAAATACAGTGATGAGACCATCCAGAAGTTCTTGGCTCATCAGGTTGTCAAGAACAGCCGTATGGACGTAGACTTTTTGCAGTCCCTGGGAGATAATGCTACCCACCTCTCTTCTGCTAAAGTAAAGGTAATACCTGCTGAGAACCCATGCTATGGAGCCATTAGGCAGGACAGAATGGGAACCTTTTATCTTTTGCAACTCATGTCAGCCGAACTATTCTTCATTGGAGACACACATAAAAAGAAAACTATACTCTTACCTACTTTTTTTTTTTTGGTACTGGGGATGGACCTCAGGGGTACTCGACAACTGAGCTACATCCCCAGCCCTATTTTGTGTTTTATGTAGAGACAGGGTCTCACTGAGTTGCTTAGCGCCTCGCCATTGCTGAGGCTGGCTTTGAACTCGTGATTCTCCTGTCTCAGCCTCCCAAAGAGCTGGGATTACAGGCGTGCGCCACCATGCCCGGCTCATACTCTTACCTATTAAGAATCAACTAGATATATATTTTTATTCAATTAGTAAATATTTATTAAGCCCTAGAGGCTCTGTACTGAAAAACCTGTAGGGATGAAAGAATAAAGTCTCTACCCTCAAATTACCCACAGTTTAGTGATCCAGATTTTTCTGTAGCATAAACTCATTCCAAAGACAATTTGAAGTATATTTTAAGACCCCTTTGTTTCTTATGGTAGCTTATTTCTATTTAGAGTTGGTCCACTGCATTTCCAGTCAGCAAACTGGACTGTCTTTAATGACAGCTTATGGCTCTCTAGTGCGGCCCACCCCTCAGGTCCCTTCCTCCATCTGGCTGCACCTAACCATGTATTCCATAAGTCCTCAGAGATCAAAAGATTTCATGTGACATTTATTGTTAAGTGGCATTCCTGAGCTTTGTAACTTACATTTAAGTTTTCCTTAGATCATGCATCCAATGGATTTCTTGACAAACATAATTTATTTTTATTTATTATTTATTTAGAAAATTTTTTAAAAAAATATTTTTTTAGTTGTAGATGGACACAATATCTTTATGTATTTTTTGTGTGTGGTACTGAGGATTGAACCCAGTACCTCACACATGCGAGGCAAGCACTCTACCACTGAGCCACAACCCCAGGCCCAGAAAAAAATTTTTATTTGTAGATGGACACAATACCTTTTATTTTATTTTATTTATTTATTTATTTTTATATGGTGCTGAGGATTGAACTCAGTGCCTCACATGTGCCAGGCAAGTGCTGTACCACTGAGCCACAGCCCAGCCCCATAATTTATTTTTAAACTAAAATTTTCTATGAATAAAGGTAACACTTTTTAATTGTGGAAAATGCATTAAAAAAACACAAAATATAACAATACCCTGCACTAAAAACATAACCAAAAATGCCTCCATCCTTCTTTTTGTCTGCCTCTCTTTTCTTTACACACACTCTCTCTCAAATCTCTGTTAACATTTTGATATTTCTTGCATTGATAAAGATGGATGTAAGACAATTTTTGGAATATTTAAGACTTTTTTTTTTTAATTTAAGACTAGGTTTTGCTAAGTTGCTGAGGCTGGCCTTGAAGGTGTGATCCTCCTGTCTCAGCCTCTCGAGTTGCTAGGTTTACAGGTGTGCATGACCTGACAGTGTTTTGGAAAGTATTTCTAAGTGAACAGGTTAAGCTGGCACAAATCCTCCCACCTTTTTTTTTCCCCCAGGGGAAAGGGGAGGTTGACAAAAATGAATGTGTAATAAAGTAACAAATGAATAGGTGACACACAGAAAAATTCAGTCTCATTTTTAAGAAATGTGCAATTTATAGCATCTATTTTCCCCCTTTCCTCCTCCTTATCCCCTTCCTTCCTTCTTCTCTTCATCTCTTGGCTTCCCTCTCTCTCCTTTTCTCCTCCTTTCCTCCTCGGCCCATCGTTCCCCTTTCTCTCTCTCTCTCTCCTCATAAACAGGTCCTTTTAGTGTTTACAGATGGACTGGATGATGATTTACAGAGACTGAAGACAGCCTCGGAGCAACTCCGCAGCAGAGGTAAGCCCCCGGGGGCTGGGCTCCTCCCACCAGGGCCAGCAGCTCTGCAGCTCTCCAGGTGGCGCTGGACTCTGAAACTTCGGTGTGCTCTTCCAGGTGGATGGAGCTCAGTCCCCAGAAGCTGATCTCCAGTCACTCCATTTGTAGGAGCCAGGGGATATTTAGGACTAAAAGATACCTCTTGCTCTTAGCATCCCTTACACTGGGATCTCTCTGGTTAAGATAAAGCTGGCTAGTTTACCAAGCTGGTATCTGCTTTGAGTGTGGGGGGTTGGAAAATACTTCAATTGTGCCGTTTCCTATATCAGGTTACCTCAAAGTCTGTCTCTTTTTCCTACACTCTGGAGTCAGCCTAAAGCTGGGCCTTATTCTTTGCACTGCCATTTTCTCTAAACGCTCCCTACTTCTTACCCGCTTTCCACTTCTTCCCTTTCCATCTCCAAGGGCTGCTGTGCTTATCTATATGGCATATTTTGGAAATTAGAAGGTGCCCTGTGCGCTAGGTGGATGCAACCTGCAAGTGGGTTCTGGCATGATTAGGGGCCTGGTGGCTGGATTTCGGTGCACGTTTGCTCCCTCTGCTGGACGTCCTTGTGTAGCACAATTCGTTCAACTGTATGCGGTGGCTCTGCCTGTTCCCATTTTGAGTCCTAAGGCTCTAAAGCAAACCCAGGATAAACACTCAGCCACTCGACTTGTTCAGGTTCTCTTCATCATTTTTCCTTGGTGGAGTATATTCAACATATTCTCTGGGGATGGTTAATGATATGCTGGATATTTTCTATGATAACTTGCTCCCAGCTTAATTCACCTGGTAGATTGCCACTGGAGGTTTAAATTGTTGCAACTTTTCTGGAACAGATTTGGGAGGAGATGACAAGAGACTAAACTTTACCTGAGTGGTAGGCCAGCAATTCCATTGTCAAGAATTTATTTTTAAGACATGATGAAGATTATGCACACAATGTTTAGCTATGAGGTTGTCTGCAACTTGTTTACAATAATAAAAAGTTGATTTGTATTGCTGAGAACTAAATGTCCACAATATCAATAGTAATATTTGTTCTGACATTCAAAAAACATGGATAGTTATAGCTGAATTTCTAAATTATTCTTGTCCATCTATTATCTGCTGTGTGGACGAATTCAGATAATCTTTTAGTAAGTGCATTGCAAGAATAGACTATGCAGTAACAACAAGCTACCTCCAAATCTCAGCTTAAAGGGGTAAGAATATATTCATTTCATGCTTCCTTTTCATCACTCAAGGACTCAGGATGCAGGAGGTTGTATCCCAACAGATGCTTTTATAATTGCTGTGGCAGGGGGGAAAGGAGATGGGGCAAATTATGCACTGTTCTTAAAACGTCTTCCCCAGGAGTGACACTTCTCACATTTCATTGATAAGAGCAAGCCACATGACCACTTCTAACTTAAAATATCTTACTGGTAAGGAATTAAGTTTAATTGAAAGTTTATAATTTTTCCAAAGAAGTGTGGGCCTATTGTGCACCCTTATAAGGGGAACCAGAAAGTGCATAAGGAGTCACAATGATAACCACTATTTCTTTTTCTTTATTTCCTTCCTTCCTTCCTTCCTTCCTTCCTTCCTTCCTTCCTTCCTTCCTTCCTTCCTTCCTTCCTTCCTTCCTTCCTTCCTTCCTTTTTTTTGGTACTGGGGATTGAACTCAGGGGTACTTGACCACTAAGCTACAATCCCAGCTCCCTATTTTGTGTTTTATGTAGAGACATGGTCTCACTGAATTGCTTAGCGCCTCGCTGTTGCTGAGGCTGGCTTTGAACTTGCAATTCTCCTGTCTTAGCCTCCCAAAGTGCTGGGATTACAGGCGTGCTCCACCACACCCGGCTTGATAACCACTATTTCTAAGGGTAAACCATAAGTTGATTTGGGGGATGAGGTTAGAAGGATGTAACAATACTGTTAGGGCATAAAACTATTTATGAAATGAAAAAAGTAGAAGATATGAGAGAGCTGTGAATGTGCTTTTTGTTCCATTTAACTGCTAACTATCTATTGGTGGGAGTGAAAGGTATTGGAACAATTCTTCAAGAAGAATACCATGAACTAGTTTGTATCCTAACAAAAATGCAGTTTGAGACATGGCCGATTCAGGATATGGGAATGGTGAAATGATAGATGAATATTTGGGGCTGAGACAAAGACTAAAGGACATGCAAATAAATCTCCCACCTGTTGATATTTCAAAGGATTCTCTGGGCTCCTAATCATTGCTCTGGAAGGTGTCCATAAATTAGAAGAGCTTCAGGAGCTAGAATTTGGCAGAGGATTTGCATATAGACAGCCTCTGATCATCACTCTGCAATCCCTCCCAAGCATCTTACTGAAGCAACTTGTAAGTCCTATTTTATAAACACTATCTTTCACTAGGTCCTAATAATTATGATAATTTGGAAAACCTTGAGGGAATTTTGTCTGTGTGGTGTATAATGTGATTTATGTTAGTACGGATGGAAAAAAGTCATATGTGATATGGATTCTGCTTTTCAGGACACAATTGTAGAACGAATATGCTGCAATACATATGCCAGGTGTTTTGGAGAAGATGGGTACAGAGGTGATGATGGGTGTCCTGGGAGGAAGGTAAGAATTTTTATGGATGTGGATGGGGGAGGGCAGAGAGACAACAGTCCAGTATCCACCATACACTAAGTTCTATACTGCATATTTTATAAAATCTTCCTAATTTTGTCCTCTTAACAAATTTACACTTGTGAAATTGAGGCTCAGAGAGGGGCCTTTGCTTTCCCCAACTTGCACAGTCAGAGATTTAAACCCCGCATGTCTACCTGATTCCAAGTTTCTCATTCTTTCTGCCATATTGTACTGCTGACTTAATGTCTGACAAATAACGTCACAAATTCTGCCACTGCACAGAAATGTTCACTTACCTACCAGATTTTTACTTGTCCAACAGCTGCTGTCTTTATTGTAGTGAATGCCTTTCCCCCTCTTATCTAACATTACTCTTACAGCATTATATGTTGAGGAAAGATGTAATTGCTGGTTTCATGTAGCAGTTAATTCCATCCCTGTTAATTCTGGGCAAATTGATAGGAATATAAGTGTGCAACACTTGTAGGGGGAGTAAGTCATCAGCAGTGGTCCTCAGGTATCCAGAGCAGGCAAGGTTTCTTCTCACAGGAACTGTGATGGGGACAGTCACAGATCCGCATGTAAGGCTGAGTCAGATTTGTTGGTGCTCTTTGAAAGGTTTTCTATGAACTTCTTGGAATGAGCTGCTACTGGCTTTGCAGGTCAATCTTGCTAACTTAGTACAGTATAAAGTGTATAACTATTTTTCAAAAAAATAAATTATAGTTAGGTCTTAGCATTAGCTCCTCCATTCCTGTTCTTTAATATTAGATTTGAGAATTAGAAAATCAAGTTTGGGAACCTCTTTTTTTTTATTCTAGTTAATTATACATGACAGTTGAATGCATTTTGACACACTGTATACAAATGGAGCTTAACTCCTCATTCCTCTGGCTGTACATAGTGCAGAGTCACTCCAGTAGTGTAATCATACATGTATATAGGGTAATAATATCTGTCTCATTCTACTGTCCTTCTCATCCCCATAGCCCCACCCCTCCCCTCACTTCTCTCTGAGTAATCCAAAGTTCCTTTATTCTTCTCTACCCACCCCGCCCACTATGGATCAGCATCTGCTTATCAGAGAAAACATTTGGCCTTTGGGCTTTTTTTTTTTTTTTTTGAGATTGGCTAATTTCACTTAGTGTAATATTCTTCAGTTCCATCCATATACTTGCAAATGCCATAATTTTATTCTTCTTTAAGGCTGAGTAATATTCCATTGTGCCTGTGTACCACATTTTCTTTATTCATTCATCTGTTGAAGGGCATCTAGATTGGTTCCACAGTTGAGCTACTGTAAATTGAGCTGCTATAAACATTGATGTGGCTGCGTCACTGTAGTATACTGATTTTAAGTCCTTTGAGTGTAAAGTCCTTTTAAGAGTGGGATAGCTGAGTCAAATGGTGGTTCCATTCCAAGTTTTCTGAGGTATCTCCATACTGTTTTCCATAGAGGTTGCACAAATTTGCAGTCCTATCAGCAATACAAGTGTGCCTTTCCTCCCACATCCTCACCAACAATTATTATTGCTTGTATTCTTTTTTTAAAAATATTTTTTAGTTGTAGACTGACACAATATCTTTATTTTATTTGTTATTTTTATGTGGTGCTGAGGATCGAACCCAGTGATTCACATATGCAAGGCAAGCACTCTACCACTGAGCTACAGCCCCAGCCTGTTATTGCTTGTATTCTTGATAGGTCATTCTGACTGCAGTGAGATAAAATCTTAGAGGAGTTTTGATTTGCTAGAGATGATGAACAGCTTTCCATGTGTTTGTTGATCAATTGTATTTCTTCTTCTGTGAAGAAGTTCCTCAGCCCATTTACCGATTGGGTTATTTGTGTTCTTGGCAACTTAGTGACCATGCCTCAAAAATGTTTTGAATTTTGATCTCTCTGCTCTTTCTGTTTGTTAGAGTTAGTTCAGTGATTGTGTCATTGGATGAGGGTCCCAGAAGGTCCCCCAGAAGGGAAAAGGGGACCTCAGTTCAGCCCTGGCAGGTTCTTGACCCAGGCTGCAGGAAGGAATTTCAGGACACATCAAAAAAAGAAAAAGCACAGATTTATTTAGGAAAGCAAATTACAGAGCAGGGCAGGCTCTCAAAAATAGAGGGAATGTGGGTGCTTGAGTGAGATGAGCTTTTGATGTCGCAGGCTGCTCTTGTAAGTGGTGAACATGAGATGCGTAATGAGCTGGATTCCTTTGATTGTGGAGCACAGAGCAGGTCCCTGTTTTTTTTTTTTCTTTCTCAGAAGCTTTAGGTTGATGTTAATGTAGTTAATAGATAGCTCTTGGACTACACTCGTGATGGTTTTTAAACATTATCTCTCTAGGCTTCTTCTTCTGTCTAAAAGTACATTTTGTAAAATAATGAAGTAAGTAGGGACTAAATAACTGGACTTACAGTACACTGATTTATTGGACCTTCTAAGAATTTAGGCCTGGAGGAGATCAGACCTGGGGAGAGAAGGTGAAGGTGTTTGTGTATTTTTAGATTTAAAATTACAGTCCCTCTTTCCTTCCGTTTGTCTCCCGTCTCCTTGTCCTGACTCGGTTGTACTGACTTTCATGTCTTTGTGGATCATAAAAGGGCTTCCCTCAATCCCACCCATCCCTGTCACCTCAAACGGAAGACTGTTCATCCAGAATTTTGTACCCAAGGCCTAAAAGTTTGTTACCCGAGATGATGAATGCTGACATGGATATTGATGCTGAATATCAGGTGGCAACGGAGGAAAAAACACAACTTATTAATCAAGTGTTAGAATTCCAACACTTACTTCAAGATCTCCCTGCAAGAGTAGATGCAGCTTAGGAAGAAAATCTGAAAACCAAATTCTTGGACAATATATAGAAAACCTCCTGTTTGCTTCTAGTGTTTTTCAAACAATTGGCACAAAAAGCAAGAGAAAGTAGGGGATTGATTTCCCTTCTTTTTTTCAGAATTGCTACTGATTTTTTTTTCTTTGAAACTTGGATAGATTCTAAAAGTTACAGTATTTTCGCAGCCTCATTGAATATTTGTGAAGATAGCATTTGCTTTGATATGTAGATTTAGCACTGTCTTTTATTATAGGATTAGTAAGATATACAAGAAAGTAACTACCACATTGTGAAAAAGTGACCCAAATCACATACCGAATGTATAGATTTGTGTGTCCTCTCCACCTCGCCATCTCAACGAGTCTCTTCTCCATTTGCCTTTTCCTCCGTTTCCCTCTCCCTAAGGGGAGGGGAAGATTTCACATTTCAAAAAGTAATTTTAATAGTAAATCACTTTTGAGAGTAACCTGAACTCTTTTTTTTTTTAAAAATATATTTTTAGTTGTAGATGGACACAATGTCTTTATTTTATTGCTTTGTATGTGGTGCCTGAGGATTGAACCCAGGGCCTCACACATGCGCGGCAAGCACTCTACCACTGAACTACAATCCCAGCCTGTAACCTGAACTCTTAATAGTTGGAATATAACCACCATAAGAAGCTTTCTTAACCAGGGCTTGCCATTTTTGTGATAATTACCAATAAGACAGGATGGTTGATTGAGGCTATGAAAGTGAAGATTTTTCTGTGAAACTGAACCATCATATTGGAAGGATTTGCTAAAAACTTCTGTTTGCACAAAGTAGCCTGCTTGGTATCTGAAAAGATATGAGTTCTGGACACGTGTGTGTGTGTGTTAAATAGAGGCAATCTTGAGCAAAAATAGAAAACGGGTGGAAGAGAACTTGGTAAGCAGTAGTAACCAACTCCAAATATTTTTTTCTCCAGATTCGTGTTATCTCTGGCAGAGTAGATCTTTTGGGGGAATATATATGAAAGTGGATTTAATCTAGTTTGAATTACGTTATGTAAGCCACATATTAGGGAGACCCATTACAGAATTTGATCTCAAGGTTTATTAGTAGTACCCAGTAGATCAACTTTTGCAAAATTTTAAGAGGTTGAATTAGTATCAGAACCATGAATAAATGCATTTATTCATGTATAATAGTTGGTAATCTTCATCTCAGTATATTATCTCACTTGTTTTCCCAGAATTATCTGTAAATTGAACTACTTGGTTGGCAGAGTTTTAGTGATTCTTTATTTAAAAATATGTAGTTTGAGGATTCCATTTGGTAAGGCAATCAATATCAGAAATAATAGTAAAATGTTATGATAGGAAAAGAGATCCACTAATGTAGCTTATTGTTCTTAGATTTGGATGGCTTTTAATCATGGACTAATTTTATAGATAAGTGTAAAGTTTGATGAATAATTTTTGCTGTATGAATGTATAATGAACTGCAGACATTTTGCATCACTTTTGTGATCTAACTTACAAATATTTAAAACTGTGTTGCAGTTCTGCTTTGATGTTTTTTTTAAAAATTTTTTTGTAGATGGACACCATGTCTTTATTTTATTGCTCTGTATGTGGTGCTGAGGATCGAACCCAGGGCCTCACACATGGTGGCAAGCGCTCTACCGCTGAGCTACAATCCTAGCCCTGCTTTGATGTTTAATAAAAAGCTGTTTCAGAAAAAAAAATAGGGTTTACAAATTTTATTGACCAGTTTTAGACTAAATAAACATTTTAGGCTATAAAATGGCAAGCCAAACTTCCTTGAGAGGATATAGTTTGTGTTTAGGTATGTAAAAAGAAGTAAAAAAATAAAAAGACTAAACAGTTGAGTCATTCAGAAATAAACAACCTTTTCTCATGAGGAAGATAATCGGTAACCCTTTTACTTACTGATGTTTTCTAAAATGAGGTCAATAATGGCTTACCTTAATTTTTTAACTAGAAACTGGCCTTTGAATTTTCAGAATGGCTTAAAAAAGCATTTTGGAAGAATAATAATAGTTTGATATACTAACTATTAACACAAACAGGTAGGTATTCACCTTTTCCCTGAAACAGACCTAAAGTATTTGTTTTTATATATCTTGGCATATGGTTTCCAGTATCTAGTAGATTCTCAATAAAATGTCAACTCAGTAAAACAAGGATATTTATTATTAACAATTTTTATTTCACCTAAATTTGGGAAATGAGGAACTTAGAGTCCAACTTACTTATTTTGATTTTTTATCTTTTTTCAGGGAGAGAAGGGTTTTGCTGGGTTGCCTGGTCATCCCGGTAAAGAAGGTGAATATGTAAGTACTGAATAGTCTTTCTCTCTTTTTTTTTATAGGTTAAGCTATTTTTATTTCATTTTATTTTTGATTAATGTGTTTTAATTGTACATATTAATGGAAATCAGTGTGATAGTTCAATACATGCATACAGTGTGCACTGATCAAATCCAGCCTCCCTTTATGTACTATGTATCTATTTCTTTTCCTTGGGAGAATATGGTAAAATGGTCAAATATTAGTGATACTTAGTTGGCACTTAAGTCGTGAAAGTTTTTCTCATCTGTCATTTAAGTGGGTTTAAAATATCTAAAATAACTATTTATTATAACTAATGTCAGACTTAGAAGTTTTTAAAGATGTAGTCTCTGGAAGGTGTTTAATAATGAAGGGTGGCCATTCTGTTTTTTGTTCAGGGAATTTGATCTGAGAATGTGGTCCAATATGCATATAAGAGCAGTTGCTCATCAATGATATAAATTGTAGGTAATTTGTTATAATTACTAAGCTACCCATGTAAGTGGTTAAACAAGATAAACTGAAGAAAATTCAAGCCCATTCTTTTTTTTTTAAGAATTAAAAAAATTTTTTTTTAGTTGTGGATGGACACAATACCTTTATTTATTTTTTATATATATTTTTTAGTTGCAGATGGACACAGTATCTTTATTTTATTTATTTTTATGTGGTGCTGAGGATCAAACCCAGTGCTTCACGCATGCAAGGCAAGCGCTCTACCACTGAGCCACAATCCCAGCCCCTACCTTTATTTTTATTTATTTATTTTTATGTGGTGCTGAGGATAGAACCCAGGGCCTCACACATGCAAGGCAAGTGCTCTACCATTAAGCTACAACCCCAGCTCCCAAGCCCATTGTTATAGCAAGATCATTCCGATGCCCACCCAGGAAGAGTGGACAAGAAGGTGGTGGAATTACAGCTGACCACTGATGGTTGGCAGGTAACCCTGAATACACTACTGGGAACATTTTGGACAACTGAAGTTATCTATCATGTGATTATTGGTGGAGGGAAAAAAATGTATGTTATAGGGAAAATTCTAAGCTAGGAGACTGGAATGTAGTAGGAATGATTTTTATCCCATATATAAATACCAGAACGATTTAAAGATCCCATGATTATTCACTTATGATTGAAAGTCTGTACCATCTGATCACTTAATTTTCAGTAATGGAAAACCACTTTGCCACAGGTGCCTATTTTAAAACTGAGATTTGTATGCATACCATGGGTTCTCAAACTTTTTGGTCTTAGAATTTTTTTGTATTTATTTCTTATGCAGATTTTTTGAAATACAATTGACAGCGAAGTTGAACAACTCAGTGTACAATGGGATGATTTGATGTATTTTGTATTGTGATTACCACAATCAAGTTAGTTAACACATCCATCACCTAACATAGTTACCTTTGTTTCCTGTGGTGAGAATATTTAAGATCTACCCTCTTAACAAATTCCAAGTATATAATACAGTATTATTATTTTTTTTTTATTTTTATTTGGTACCAGGGATTGAACTCAAGGGTACTCAACCACTGAGCCACATCCCCAGCCCTATTTTGTGTTTTATTTAAAAATATTTTTTTAGTTGTAGATGGACTCAATACCTTTATTTTATTTTTTAATGTGGTGCTGAAGATCAAACCCAGTGCCTCACGCATGCAAGGCAAGCACTCTACGACTGAGCCACAATCCCAGCCCCTATTTTGTGTTTTATATAGAGACAGGGTCTCACTGAGTTGCTTAGCGCCTCGCCGTTGCTGAGGCTGGCTTTGAACTCACGATTCTCCTGTCTCAGCTTCCCAAAGTGCTGGGATTACAAGCGTGAGCCACCGCGCCCGACTTGAAATACAGTATTATTAACTATAGTTACCATGCTGTATGTTAGCTCCTCAGAACTTACTTATGATTGAAAGTCTGTACCATCTGATCAATATCTCTGTACTTCCCCTTGTCTTGATCCTCCCTTAAAAATTATTGAGGATCTCAAAGAACTTTTGTTCTTGTGGATAGAAATTCAAAGCTGAGAAAACTTTAGAATAATTTACTTATTATTATTTTTCTTATTATTATGATTATGGTTATTATTTCTTTTTTTATCTTAGTTATCGCAAAAGTATGTTAGGGTAACAGACACATTCCTTTGTGAAAAACAATCATAATTGACAAAAAAATTAGTGAGAAGAATTGACATATTTAGCTTATTAGAAGAAAGCTGGATTTGCATATCATTTTGTGTATTCCGTCTGCTGTGATGTCACTTGCTGTGTGGCTTCTTCTTCTTTTTTTTTTTTTTGGTAGTAGAGACTGAACTCAGGGGCACTCGACCACTGAGCCACATCCCCAGCCCTATTTTGTGTTTTATGAAGAGACAGGGTCTCACTGAGTTGCTTAGTGCCTTGCCGTTGCTGAGGCTGGCTTTGAACTCGCGATTCTACTGTCTCAGCCTCCCTAAGTGCTGGGATTACAGGCTTGCGCCACCGCGCCCGGCTGCTGTGTGGCTTCTTAAAAACTCTTGAGAAGGAGTAAGAGTAAAAAAAGAGAATAACACTTTAGTGTTATTAGGAAGATACTTTAAACTTTGGACCATAGTAAGCGGATTCTGGGGACACAAGGGGTTCTTAGCACATTTTGTGAACCTCTGGTACATGTGCATGTGTGGTTTCCTTGCTCCACCTGGGCTGGCACATTGTTTTTGTTATTCTGAATGTTTGGACTGTCTGAACCTGGAAAATGAGCAGAGGGGAAAATATAGCTACTGAGACTTATGTAAACTGATCTTCTTAAACTATGTTTATGGGATAATTACTCAGCTTTTCTCTGTTTTCTCAGTAAGCAGAGCCTTAGATGTTAGAACTACATGCAGGATTGGAAGATGTGATGTTTTGTCATTTTCTTTAGAAGTGGTGAAAATATTTATTCTCATTTTAATGATGACTTAAAATATCCTTTAAGTGTTACTCTATTTTTTCTGCTGGGCTGGTGATTCAATGAGCTTGACTCAAGTTGGAAGAATTACTTAAAGTCTGTCCAACCCATTAGGACTGATGACTCTGATTTCAGACAAACAGGACTAATCAGGCCTTGTCTGTTCAGAGGAGATGATTTTTGTTTCCTTTCTCTGCTGTCATAACGTTATAAAACCAAGGTATTTTATAGAGACCCTTTAGAATAGAGGTAAAAATATAATGCAAGGGACATACATAGTTTTAATTTTTTTTTTTTGTACTGGGGATTGAACTCAGGGGTACTCGACCACTGAGCCACATCCCCAGCCCTGTCTTGTGTTTTGTGTAGAGACAAGATCTCACTGAGTTGCTTAGTGCCTCGCTGTTGCTGAGGCTGGCTTTGAACTTACGATTCTCCTGTCTCAGTCTCCCAAAGTGCTGGGATTACAGGCGTGTGCCACTGCACTTGGCTTAGTTTTAAATTTTATAGTAGCCACTTTAAAATAAAAAGAAACAGGTAGAGTTAATTTTAATAATTCATTTTGTTAAGCTCAATGTATCTAAAATATCAGTTCAACATGTAATTAATATAAAAGTAATGAGATATCTTACTTTTAAAATAAGTTGTCTTTGAGATCTGGTATTGTACCCTTGTAGCATGTCTCACTTTAGACTGGACACATTTTGAAAGCTCAGTGACCACCTTGGCTGTGGCTATTGTATCTGACAGAGCAGTTCTAGCCACTGTCATTTTCTTTTTAATGCCATTCTCTCAAAAGAAAGTGACTTTGCCATGCATTTTCCTCGGAAAGGCTCTTACTGTTTTCTCCCTGCAAACAGGTCACATTGGCCCAAGTAGTGGCAGAGACCTCTCTGTGCAGATGGAATGGTTTCAGAATGGGGTTCTGAAATGCTATTTGTAGGATCAAGTTGAAAATTTATAAGTACAAATAGCTCATTGTTCCAGTTATCTCTTACTAACTCAATTCCTCTCCCCCGAAACCTCTTCCAACTTTGCGGCTTAAAATAATAATTTTATTATGTTCATGGAATCTGTGGGTGGGCAAGCCAAAAAGGGAATGGCTTTTTTCTCTGTGTCTGGGGTCTCAGCTGGGCTGATAAGAACTTCTGGGGCTGTGGAAGCTGGGACCAGAGAACCCAATGCCAAGGTGACATTTTCTGTCACTTGTCTGGACCCTTAGCTGGGATGGTGGAAGGACTCACCGAGCTGAAGCCTCAGTGCTGCTGGGTCTGAGGGGGAGCATCCCCACAGGCAGGTACCCCTGTGAGTGACCATTCCCAGAGACCAAGGCTGAAACCATGAGGCTCATGACAGAGTCTCAGAAATTAGCCTCACCATGTCTCATCCTGCTGGTTGGAAGCTGCTGGTCACTGAACCCAGACCATATTCAAGGGGAGGGAATCAGACTCCTATAAAAGGAGAAGTAGCAGGTCACAGAGTGTGAGATGGGAGATATTGATGCTCAGCTTTGGAAAATACAATCTGACAGAGTCATGAATTCTATAGATTTAAAAAGTTTATCTATAGTGAGTGGGTGGTTTAGTGTAGTAGAAACTTTAGGATTAAATTCTCCAGATGAAACTTATACACCATACACAGAACCTAAAAATGCAGGTAGACTAGGAAGAAGGGAAAATAACAGACATTTATTTAGCATCTACTATGTGTCAAGCCTTGCTTTTGGCATTCTGTTTATGTTCTTACATTTAATTTTCATCACAACCCTCCTGGTACACATGAATTGTTTCATTTTATAGATCGGGAAGTAGGGATGTGCAGAGTAACCTGCTAAGGTCACATGAAGAATGTTGTAAATGTGTCCAAATCTGTTTGATGCCAGAACCCGTGTTTTTTCATTATCTCTTGCTATCTTTATTTTTATTAAAAAAATTTTTTTTTGGTACTGGGGATTGAATCTAGGGGCCACATCCCTAGCCCTTTTTAATGTTTTAGTTAGAGACAGGGTCTTGCTGAGTTGCTTAGGGCCTTGCTAAGTTGCTGAGGCTGGCTTTGAACTTGCAATTCTCCTGCCTCAGCCTCCCAAACTGCTGGGATTATAGGCATGCATTACCCCTCCTGGCTGCTACCTTTAAATATAGAACACCTCATATGTGCAGTCACATGGTTTGTGAAGTATTTCCTATACAGTATCTCATGTAGTCAATATAGCAATCCCATGAGATCATTAGAATCAGTGTTATCTGGATCCACATTGATAAATGGGGGAAATTGTGATTCATGGAATTATGTAATAGTCCAAGCTCACCAAACAAGTTGGAAGCAGAAGTAAGACTTGAATCCAAGTTCTTAATAACAAGGGGATCCAGAATGCTTCTGAATTTATCATGTGTCTATTTATAGTCCTGAGCAGCTTCTGTATTTTCTGACCTTATTAAGCCTAAATTGGATGTTACAAATGTAGATTTTCTTTTTATTAAAGCTCACGGGTTGTGCGAGACTTTCTAATTCGTATTTAATCAATTTGGCAAAAGCCATTCCATTCCTTACTCAATGCCTAGATGAAAAGCTTCTACTAATATAAATCAGTGAGTCATTCTCCAAATCCTGATTGATGTCTACTGTATATCAGGCAAGAGGTTTGGGAATGGAAACCCAGAGATAAATAAATAAGACATTGTTCTTGTCTCAGTGGAGCTTATAATATGGCAGGAAATTCTAGTACATAAAACACAAACAACAACAACAAACACAACACCCTCACTGTCATAAGTGCTAAGTTGAACTCATAAAATATTACAAGGATACCTGAGGGGCTATTGGGTGGAGTCAACAGAAGGTGCTTCTCAGAGGAGGGGACAAATGACCCATACTTTAGGAATGGGAAGGATTTCACCTAGAAGAGAAGCAGTTAAATCATGTTTTTTTTTCTCCTTAGCGGGACCATAAGAAAACCTCTATCCAGTTCTATATTTAAAGGTAGTTGTCTGAAGGAAATATTCAAACACATCTATTTCATTTGAATTCTGAAATTTTGCCCATATGGCTTGACTGAACTGATTAAAAATATAGATAGTTTGGGCTTCTGTGATATGGGGGGTCTTGAGACGGCCAGTTAGTGAATTAACAGTCTGACTCCCTTGCAGGCAATCTGATCAAGTCTTTGAAGATGTAAAAGTGACTGTAAGGACCCTGTGCCTCCTTTTACTGGTTTGAACTGGCTGGGTGGTGACAGAAGCAGTTGCTTGACGATCTTTATGTGTATCTTTCTTCACAGGGAGAAAGAGGCCCCCGGGGTCTTCCTGGACCCCGAGGTGAGGAAGGATGCACGGGTGTAAGAGGACCTAAGGTGAGTGTGACCTCCCGCTGTGGGATTCTTTCCTTTTCTTTGTTTCAACTCTGGAGTTCAAGAAAATCTTCCTTCTTTGGTATAATTATGGAAGCTTAGCTTCTCTTCAGACTGAAGGCTTCCCAGAAGTAAAGCCTCAGAAAAGGAAATCAGCTGCACACAGCTTACTGGAACTGGTGGTCTCAGCAAACAGTAGCAGAGAAGTAAGGAAGTGCGTAAGATACGGAGGGAATGTGACCCTGAACAAAGCTTTAGCAGATCACTCCTCCCTAGAGACTGTGGCAGCCGGTGTTGAACATGTACTTCAATGTTTTCCCATTGGAAGGGTGAAGGAGCTGGGTGTTTGTACACCACAACCTATCAGGTAGTATTGAGTGCTGATGCCAGGAGGTGTTAATTCCCCAGCTCTTTTGGCCTGTCCTGCAGGTAGGCAAAGCAGGCTTTAGTCCCAGGGAAACAACCTCAGCAAAATTGCTGAGAGTGCTTGTGACTGGAAAGTAGGTTCAAGAACAATGAGAATTTAAAGGCTAAGGGGGTACAGGCGGGGCACCTGTGATTGCTTTCAGGTGCCTCAATCTTTGGTTATTGAAGAATCTCTTTTGATAAGGCAAGAAAAAAAATTTCTACAACATAAAAGTCTTTAAAAATTTTATTTATTTGTTCTTTTTATTTATACATGACGGTAGAATGTATTCAACATAAGGGTCTTAGAGTTTTCTTGATCGCAATGACCATGTTCTGTATATTCTAACAATTTACCTTCCTAATTACTTTGTCCTGTTGTTCCTGGAAGCCTTCTCACTCTTGCTAACCAGTATAATCTCACTTTTTTTTTTTTTAAATATTTTGTTTAGTTGTAGATGAACACAATATCTTTATTTATTTTATGTGGTGCTGAGGATCGAACCCAGTGCCTCACATAGGCGAGGCAAGCGCTCAACCACTGAGCCATTACCCCAGCCCATAATCTCACTTTTGTTTGAAAAAAAACATGTTGTTACAAAAATAAGTGGCAGGTTGCTGCTGTTCTGCCTACTCTGAGGAGTAGCAAAGTGCAGTTTTCTCCAGGTCACAGGCAAAGGAGGGTGGTAGCAGAGAACTGTGAAACCCATCACATCTGCTGGACAAGGAAAGCCATCTTCATTTTGATCTAATACTTTTATTTTCTTCAAATCAGGTAACATGGTTTCCTAAATGAAACAAAAGTTCAAAAATCTCATTCAAGCCAAATTCTTATTTAATTTATTTTATTTTGCAGTACAGAGGATTGAGCCCAGGGCTTTGCACGTGCTAGGCCAGCACTCTACCACTGAGTTATGTCCTCAGCCCTATTTTATTTTATTTTTTAATTTATTTTTTCCTTGTGTATTTATTTTAGTGCTTTTTTTTTTTTTCCGGTAGTAAGGATTGAACTCAGAGGCACTCGACCACTAAACCATATCCCCATCCCCTTTTTTGTATTTTATTTAGAGACAGAGTCTCACTGAGTAGCGCCTTGCCATTGCTGAGGCTGGCTTTGAACTTGGGATTGTCTTGTCTCAGCCTCTGGAGCTGCTGGGATTACAGGCATGCGTCACTGAACCTGGCCCTATTTTATTTTTGATTAACACGTATAATTGTATCTGTTAGTGGGGTTCAGTGTGATTTTTTAATATGTACATACTCTGTGCATTAATCAGATCCAACCTCCTCCTCTTCCCATTTCCCCAGCCCTGTTGCCTTCAACCTCTAGCGATCACTATTCTACATTCAGGTCGACTTTTTAAAACATCCGCATATAAGAGAGAACATATGGTACTTTTCTATGTGTGGCTTATTTAACTTAATGTCCTCCAGTTCCATCCACTTTGCTGCAAATGACAGGATTTCTTTCTTCTTCATGGCCGAATAATATTGCATTGTGTACATACACCACATTGTCTTTATCAGTTGATGGGCACCTAGGTTGATTCCATATCTTAGGTATTTGAATAGTACTGCAATAAACATGGGCATGCAGGTATTTCTTTGGCATGCTGATTTAATTTTCTTTGGATATATATATATATGTGTGTGTTTATGTGTATATATATATATATACACACACACACACACACATACATACACACACACACACACACACACACACACACACACTCACTCACAGACACACCCAGCTCAATTATTCTTATTTCTTCTTAACTTTAGGGAGCAAGAGGATTTTCAGGAGACAAGGTAGGTCACCGTCTGTATTCTTCCTAAACTGGGTAGTAGTCTTTTTGGGAAACACAATATTGATTCCAGTCCCCTTTCCTTTGCTTGATGAGGTGAGGCTTTTAAATTTTAGACAAGAGAGTGGGTCAGAACTTATTAATATCTGAACCACCATGCTAATGACTACTGACTGTTTGTAAAACATGTATTTCAGTTTTGAGGCAGTGACATATATTATTACGTTCAGGCCTTACTGACTCCATAATCATATTGAGCCACCATATCCATCACAGGACAATCTGGAGGAGCTGGTCAAAGTGTGGTGTGGAGGGTCAGATTGCAGCAGGTGTCAATTGAGAGAAGGGTGATAGAACAGAGTTGGTGGGAAAGGAGTTACCACGATAAGGGAATGATTTGATTAAATTAGTTTTTGCAGTGCTAGGTATTCAACACAGGGCCTCACATAGGCTAGGAAAGTGCTCTACCACTGAGCTACATCCCCAGCCTAAGGGAACAATTTTGCATGCAGATTTGGAATCAAAGCTTCCATTTGCTCAGTTATAAATACTTATGATATACCCACTCTGTTCCTAGCATTGTCCTAAGGAGTGGTTACAAGATGATGAAAAGACAGACAAGGGCTCATGGGTTTTCTTTTTCATCCAGGCCTTCTGGTACCTCTGATTCACCTCTTATGGCCTGTGACACGTGTTGTACATAATTTGGGTCCAAGAGTTTGGGATACTTATTGTCACGTACCAACTCAGTTCCATTTTTGTTTAAAAAAATCTCCTGAAATTTTTGTGGACAGTAGGAGGAAAGCAAATATTCCACATGTATAAAATGCATTTTATTCTGCTTGCAAAATTCTACTTTATAATGAATATATTAATTATTGTGTTGAGATAGATGGCAAGATAAAGAGCCCATAATTTGAAAGTGATGGCACATTTGATGAGATGTTATTGTACAGCTGCCTTCCCAATCTGCTTTAAAAAATTCTTGTCACCAAGTTGGCCTTGGTTTTTCAGTTTTTATTAAAAAAAAAAAAAAGTCTCCCCAAATGCACAGACATATACACATACCCACTGAGTTTCTCCTTAATCTGTGATCTTCCAGGTTTCCATCCTACAGATTAATCCAACCATATTTGCCAGTCTTTTAAAATTAAAGAATGTCAATGACAAAAAGACCATTTTTAGCATGAGACAGGTAGTAGAAATGTTTCATTCAGTCTTGAATTTAGTGCTGTGTTTAGAATCTTTCTTACCCATTCGAAATTTGAGAGTGTTTTTTTCCTAAGCTATTCCCTTTCCTCCTCCTCTTCTCCCTTTTCCTCCTCTTCTTTGTCTTCCTCCTTCTCCTCTGCTTTCTCTTATTTTTTCCTTCTTAGCCCCAGAACCCTCTAGGAAAAACAGTAATGACTATTTCAGGAAGACCATACAATTACTTTTTAATAATTGCACGTTCTATGTAACTGTTGTTTCAGAAGGTCTAGATTCTTCCACCAACTGGAAAATAAGTTACTAAGGAAGTTAACATCAAGGAAATATCCAGGTATACCTGTTTCTCTTGTCTCTAACTCTGATCTTCCTTTACTCCACAGGGCAACTCAGGTGAGGAAGGAGCTGATGGCTTGGATGGGGAACAGGTATGGAAGTATTTCATTTTGTTTTCCCCTTAACTAGTCTGGGATTTATACTCATAGTGAGTATAGCTTTTTCTGATTAGTCTAGAGATTTTGACATGTATACTCAACAGTGTGTAAGTTCACATGTTATTTATTCTTATCCCCAATATATACAAATTCCAAACCCTAACTTTACCCCCCTCTGATATCACAAATTAATTGTCATTATTTTATTTCCATCTTATTTCTTGTTAGATCCTGTTAATTAGACATTGTTATTATTATTACTCAATATAGCCTGTGCTTATCTAGCTTTATCCTTGTATTTACTAGTATCATCAAAGCCTTTCTTTCAGTATTGTTGATGCCTTCAAAAGAACAGGAAAACACCATGATTCTTTTGCCTATGGTAGAACTCAGAATTTCCTTTAATGAAGGGTGGATCATTGTAAACTCCTTTGGCTTTTATTTTCCTGGAAATCTCCTTAATTACTTTTTCTTAAAAGATAGCTCATTGGGTAAATAATTCAGAGTTGATGGTTACCTTCTTTCAGCACTTTGAAAATATAACTTTCTAGACTTCTGTCTTTTATTGTCTTGTATCTTCCATTATTGCTGTTAAGAAGTTATATTTCAAAATAATTATTCCTTTGTAAGCAATATATAAAAATATGTATTGGGCTGCTTTAAAAATTTCCCTTTGTTTTTCCTTTTTGACAGTTTCAGTATGATGAGTCTAGGTGTGGATATCCTTTTATTTATTCTGTTTGGGACTTCTTAGGCTGTTGAATCTGAGTATTTATGTCTTAGAAAATCCTTAGAAAATCATCATGTTGAAATCTTTATCATTCCTATTGTGTTAGTCAACTTCCCACCACTATAAAACATACCTGAGATAAGTAATTTATAAAGAGAAAAGGTTAATTTTGGCTTATGGCTTTAGAGATTCAGTCTATGATTGGGTGGACCTAATACTTTTAGGTCTCTGGTGGAGATGCTGGAAGGCAATGGTGGGGAGCATGTGGTGGCACATGGCCAGGAAGCAAAAGAAAAAGAAGAAGAGGAAGGAGCCAGGATCCCACAATTTCCTTCAGTGACCTAAGGGCCTTTTACTAGGCTCCACCTCTTAAAGGCCCATAGCTTTTCACAATATTGCTACCCTGGGACCAAACCTAAACACGTGGGTCTTTGAGGGGACATTCAACATCCAAAGTATAGCACCTATTTTCTCTATTATATTTAATAAAAGCCTAATTAGAAGTTTAAATATAGTTATTTTATATTCTGTATATGGTAATTCCAATATCTGTAGTCATTGTGGGTCTGATTCTATTGTTTCTGCTGGCTTCTCCATCATGGCGTTTCCCTCCTGTGTATTGTGACTTTTGATTAACATCCAGTTTTGATGAAACTTTATCTGAAAGAAGTCATTAAAGCCTAAGTTGAGGTTGTTTGCTTCAGCCACATCACTAGTGCCACTAGTTCCTGGGACAAGTAACATAAATTGTCAGCCTGGTATCTTTCGTCTCTCTCTCTCTCTCTCTCTCTCTCTCTCTCTCTCACACACACACACACACACACACACACACACACACACACTGATCACAAGTTCTAGGACAGCCAAGAACTCTTACCTCTCTGGATCCTGTTTTGTCTTTATTCTGAACAAAGGATCTCTCTTTTTTCTTTATCATTTTATTAATGTATCTAAAATATATTTTAGTTTATCCGGAATTTACAATTGTTTTTGGGGGAGGTTTGTTCAGAGGATCTAGTCTGTCATGCTGTTGTGGTAAAGTGACTTCCTGTTCTTGTTTAAAATGTGAAACTATCTGAAAAACATTTCTGGAGTGACTAATAGAATATAGATTCTTTATATATATATATTTTTCGTCTCCTAGGGCAATCATGGAGTCCCAGGATCATCTGGAGAAAAAGGAAATAGGGGAAATTGGGTAAGATATGAGGGTATTCTGTTCTCATTTCTACTGGGTAAACTGACATCAACAATTTATTTTTAAATTGTGGGAAAGAATCATTTGGTAGTTTAAAGACTGGATTGAGAGTTAAAGAACAATGATGTTAGATGACTGTTTGTAGTGTTTACTGAGGACCTGACACTGCTGATAGTGAAATGAGGAATGTAAATCCAGGGACTTAACTTTTTGTGCTTTTCTAGCTCACAAATTTTTCATGGCTCCCTGTCACTAATGATTAGTCTTACATCCAGGCTGTTCAACCATGTTCTTCACTAATCTCAATTAAGTCAAATTGTACTATCCAGGTCCCCTGAGTGTTCCTTAGGCATGCACACCACCTTGGAGTCTTTGCTCATGCCAGATGCCCTTCCTGGAATTCCATCTTCAGTATGTATTTGAATATCACTTTTCCCCCAATGTTCAGGTCCATCCTTTCTTCCTAATGATGGATTCCTTCACCATGTCAGTCTGTAGTGATATCCCTCTTTTCTTCATTTTTACAACTTATATTTTTGTACTAGCTTCTTGACAGTGGTAACACACAGCTTCATGACATAATTTTATTTCTATATAAGAGAAGGATGATTCCCAGTATATGTACTTCAGTTCTCCCTTCCTGTGCCCATGACAGACATTGACTACAGAATCCAACAAGGCTGAAGGCTCTTTCTCAATACAGTACAATGTTTAGGTTCTGTTTGATAGGATTAGATAGGGGCAGGGGTTGAAATTTATTTACTCATCTTTTTTCATCCTCATGAAATTAAAGCAATGCATTTACTCCAAGAATGCATAATTAATGATGCGGCTCAACTTCCTGATAAATAAAACAGGGAAAATCAGAAGACGTGCCTCATTATTGAGGTTTAAATTCCAGCAGAAGTGTATGGATCAGATTTTGGAGAAGGTAAAGGGCACCATACTTTCTTATCAGTGCAGAGCTTTAAATTTCAAATGCATTTGTTAAATTCAATAAATACTTTTCAAATACTTCCTAAGTGTGGGACATTTTGCTACAAAGTAGGGTTCAAAGATAAACAAGTCATGGCAATTTATGACCAACAGAGAGCTTATTAACCTATGCAGGATATAAAATTTGTATAGGAAGAACTATAATACAAGGTAGGTATGATAAAGGATACAGAATGGTACAAATGAAGAGTCAATGGAAGCATAATGACTTGGAGAGGAGACTAAAATATGGTGGCTTTTCTTCATTTGATTAAGCATCATTAAGCATGTATTGTAATGCAGGCATGATTTAGGATGGGAAGCAAAAGAGGCATGCCTATGTATCTCAGAACTGGTCTCTACACAGAGAGATAGACATTAATGAAGTAATCCTGGAAATAGTTGTAAGATTGCCACTTAGATAAGTGCACAGGGAAATAGTTGTAAGATTGCCACTTAGATAAGTGCACAGGGAAATAGTTGTAAGATTGCCACTTAGATAAGTGCACAGGGAAGGAAGTGAAAGAGGATTCAATTTGGCTTGTGTAGTCAGGAAACCTTCCTTGAGGAAGTGAAGATGGAATGAAATTTGAATTATCAGAAGCAGTTAATGGCAATGAAGGAGAAGGGAAGAGGGCAAAGCAACAACCTTTCATAGTCAGGACTGTGACATTTGAGCAGGTGCTAAGGGTGGAGAGGACTCTTCATTCCAGGGAACACAGGAAATCAAGACTTTTTTATACTCAGGTCTTTTGTTAGTAGGAAGAATCACGAGAGAAGATTTAGCGTTAGGAGAACTCAATGTAAAAATTCCAATTTAGCAAGAGTAGAAGATGAAACAAAAAGTATAAAGAGTGAGAAGTGGGGGTCTTAGTTGAGTAATCAAGGGTTATTGGAAGTTTCTGGGGAGGCATATGCTTGAAGGGAGAAACATGTTTGAAGCTACAGGTTTAGGAGTTTACTCTGGAAGCCCAGTGTCTGGGTCAGAAAAAGAAGGGACTAGAAGTAGGGCAAATTGTAATAGGATCTGTATGCCAGAGTACTGAACATTTGAATTTCTTCCTTTATTTAATCTCTGCAATGGCCCTACAAGGTGGTGTGCTAGTCAGCTTTTTGTTTCTGTGACCAAAATACCTGACGAGAACAACTTACAGAAAGACAAATTTATTTTGCTCATGATTTCAGAGGTTATAGTCCATAGTTGCCATGGGTCTGAGTGAGGCAGAACATCATGGCCAAAAGGCATGACAGATGCTCAGTTCATGGCATCCATAAAGGAGAGAGGAGAGACAAGGAGAGAGGAGGGATGAGGGAGGAGAGAAGAGAGATATTGATTTTGAAAGAAAGGGCCAGGGACAAGACAAACTTCCAGCCCATCCCTACTTCCTCCAACTAGGTCCTACCTCCCAGTAGTCCATTCAACTATCAATAGATCAAATGGATTAATTTACTGATGAGGTTAGAGCTATCATAATCCAATCATTGATTAAAAGTCACACCTCTGAAACTTGCTGCATTAGGGACCATGATTCCAACATGTGAGCTTTTGGGAAGCACTTCAGATCCAAACCATAATAGGTAGGCACATCTATTTTGCAAATGAGAAAATGGAGTCTTAGAGAAGTCAAAGAAATTTGCCTATCAAACTGGGTTTGGTGGCTTGTGCCTGTGATCTCAGCTACTTGGGAGGCTGAAGCAGGAGGATTGCAAGTTTGAGACCAGCCTTGGCAACTAAGTGTGACTCTGTCTCAGAATAAAAAATATAAAGAGAGCTAGGGATGTAGCTAAGAGGTAAAGTGCCCCTGGGTTCAATCCGCAGTACCAGGAAAGGGGGAGAAGAAATTTGCCTATCTAGTAAATTAAGCAGCAGGATTTGAATAGGCCAGGACAGAGGTACAGAGAGTCTCAAATAAGATTATGAGGTGGCTCTTTTTGGATCCTAGAGAATGGTCAATTCCCTGTGTGTCTGAGAACCTGAACAAGAATGTGTCTATTCTTCAGATGTACCCTCCAGAACTATGTACATGACATCATATGAGGAATGCACCCAGGATGGGGGCTGTCCCCCACTGTGGCTCTGTAGGAACTTTGCATAGATAGCACTAAATCAGCAGGTTTTAAGAGAAGCAGTCATTTCCTTATCATGTCATAGTCCTTTGGCAAGTTACTTTACCTCTCTTGTTCCCTGTCTGCAACAGTTAGGAGCTCTAGAAACATTATTCTCTTTCTCTTTTTATTTTTTTTCCCCATGAGGTCTTACTCTGTTAATCCTGCACACATTCATGATGGAGAAAACTCCCCCTCCACCTTTTTTATGTGTTTTTCTGTGGAGAGAATCAGAAAGGGTGAAAAAACCCAAGAAATTTGATAGTAGGGAGGTCTGGGTCCAATCTCCCAGACCTTCAAGTCCCTCATATGCCAGTGGGTTAATTCCTAAGAAGTGAGGGGAAGCACACCTAGGGCTAAGCATGAGGAAGGATTCCAACAACACATCTTTCCTAACTCTTTTTTTCTTTATTTTTAATTTTTTAATTTTTAAAATTTGTTTTTATTAGTTATACATGACAACAGAATGCACTTTGACACATTACACACAAATGGAACACAGCTTCCTTCCTACCTCTTGACCTTGCCTTTTGGACAGTGAATGCTTTCAAGTTCAAGTACTAAGTTGCTCTTTGAGCCTGATACTTATTTTCCCTCCTAGTGTTTCTTTCATTTTAGGTCATTGGAGATTTTGAAAAATGACACATTGTTTTCTTTGTGATTTAAGGGCTTGACAGGACTACCAGGACAACCTGGAGAGCGTGGAGAGCCTGGCTTAAGGGGAGATCCAGTGAGTAAAGATTGGGGGATTTCTTCTACTTTAATTCCAAGAACTTGAGAAATGTTTGCTCGTGGCGCAAAGGCAAAGAGCCATTTATTATTTATTAGTGAGGCACCTGTCCAGCCTATCTTTACTGCATTGCAACAAACAAGAGATTTGAGAGTAAAACCCATCTCACAGAATATTTGGGTTCATAAATAGGTTGGACTTTTAATTGCATCAGGTATCTGGGATTACTGGATGGGTCTGGACAATAAAATGAGTCCATTTGGTTGAGGTTATCTTTCTTTGTTCTTTTAAATAAACTTTCCCTATAGTATCTTTCTTTCTTTCTTTTTTTTTTTGGGTGGGGGTTGTTGTCCATCTGAATAAGCAAAATTTTATTTTCTCAGGGGGATCCTGGAACTGATAGTCACATTCGAGGACCTAAGGGGGAAAAAGGAAGGCGTGGGCATTGGGTAAGATGACCTCTGCTTGCTTGGGGGGACTGGTGTGCATGGGAATGGATGCTGCTGGTGCAGAAAATTTGGGTATTCTGTTTAGCAAGCCAGGGAACAAACCCGTAGGACTCCATTGTCCATAGACACAGGAGTCCTGACTGGTAACGTCTGCTTACATCTTGTCCTTGCATTCTTGTCTTAGTTTTTTTTCCTGTACAAATTTTATCTCCCACAACATTAGTAATACTTTACAAGTTATTTTACCTCTTTTGTTCTCGGTTTCCTCATTATCAAATGAAAGAATCTGACTCAATGATGCCTAGGATTCTTCCACTTTAAAAATTTTCCAATTATAAGATTTAAAAGATGCTCACAATTATCATGTCACTGGCTTGCTTTCCTTTGTAGTCAGAGCTGATTGATGTGTATTGGGTACTAGCCATTTTTTAAAAGAGGAGATCTTTGTCTAGTTCTAAAGACTAGAAGCACCATGATAGAAGACATTTTTACAGAAGAAAAAAGACTTGTTAACTTGACAGATGCTAATTTCTTGGAAGCCATTTTTAGATTTTTATGTCCCAGACATTAAAATGCATGATTCTGAAAAATGACTAAAATAACCCGAGTGCTTCAGTCCTTACATTTCACTGTTCCTAATTTCCAGGAATGAGATCTACTCACAAAATATTTGCAACTGGAAAAGAGCCTAGGAACCTCTGTTTGTTTCCAACCCCAGTTCTGCATCCTTTGACAAAACTGTAGGACATTGGCTCTCCTCCCTAGATTCTGGCTAGATAGCATCCATGTTATATATGTTCAGATCCTAAGTCAAATTCAGTTTGTAACAATGTCATTAATATGTAGCTATGTGAGAAAACCACCAGGAGTTGGCTGTAAGAATATTTCATCCTGTCATTAATTATAGTTGTTTTGAACAAACATTCTATTGAGAATGTTCCCTTTGGTGTTGTGACCAGAGATCCCTGTGAAGGGTCACTCAATTGTCTAGAGGATTGAGCTAAGGAGACAGTAGGAAAGCAACCCTTAACCCATCTGGGATCCATCTGTAAGATGGGGAGAATGGAGAAAACATCAATTTCCATGAGTGAAGGGTTGTCATGGGAAGAAAGATTGTGATCTGAGTATAAAATGAACTTGGTTTTATGGTTTGCTTAAGGTTTACTTCTGGGAAGAAACTCAGGCCTCTAGACAAACTTTCCAGGGCTATTTCCATCACAGTACTACTGCTACAAGGAGAGCGGCATGTTCACAGCTTTCAGATGCTTCCATCTCTGATTTTAGCCAAGGGTTAACTTTGAACATCAGCCCTGAATTGTGTGTGTAAATGGAAATTGTAATCCTCTGAGGCAATGCCATGTCATATTGAATTTGTTTCCCATGGCTTCTACTCCCATGCTGTGCTCAAAGAAGGGCGCTAACTAACTTCCTTGAATAGACTTGGATAACAGAAGTAACTCCCACCAGTTACATAAGCTGCAGCTGTGGATGCTGACATTGTTGCCTAAGCACTATCAGAAGATGGACCTCTAGGGGGCAGTCTTTCCTTGGCATTATTTCTGAGAGGAACGAAGGACAGATTCAATGTTGCAATTTGGATGGATAAGGTTCCCTGATGAAACAGTCATTCCAATAAGGAGAAATTTTATTATATATCTTAGTATCAGGGAAGGAGTGGAGAGTCAGTTATGCCAGTCAGGAGTGTGAAATCAGTACTTTTGGGGAGAATGAAAACCCATTTAACCTTTTGGAAAAGCAATAGGCAAATCAGTTAGCGCTGCTGTTCTTTGTTTTTTTGTTTTAAAAATATATATAAAATAGTCAAGTAACAGAAAGTCTGTCTGGTATTGTTTAGTAAATGTATTTGAAACCCAGGTTTAGGTGATTTCAGATTTGGCACACCATCTCAATGATGCCACTGAGACTCAATTATTTGTCAAGGACACAGCCCATTTCCTTCCATGCTGCCTTCCTCGGTGTGTCAGCATTTGGTCTGTAGGCCTGGCAGCTCTGAGCATTTTGTCTTCACTTTTACATAAAATGCCATGAGGAAATGGCTTTCCTTTCATCTAGGTGTTTTTAGCAATATTCTGTTCAGAGCTCATTAGCCATAACTGTTGCCCAATTTCATGGGATTCAGAGAAAGCAAATCTCTAAATAAAGGACATGTGATCACCATGATTGGCTTAGATCTATTCTCATTTACCCCTTGGAGGCTTTTTTTTTTGGTCTTGGGCATTGAACTCAGGGCTTCATGCATGGTAGGTAAATGCTTTACTACTGAACTATATCCACAATCCTGAGTATATTGTTGAGGATATTGTTGTTCCAAACACAACAAATTTTCATAATAAGGAGGAAAAGGGAGAGACTGTTGTGTAGGTGACCACTGTGTTTACCATAGCTTAACCTCTAGCCTTTTCAGGCCTGGCACTTCACCCAAAAGCGAATCATGGACCAACACAGATTCAGCAGGAAGGGTAGTCACTGCAGTGATTGAAATGTAATATAGAAGACTATTTCTTGACATGGAAAACATCACAATGTAATATTAAGTAAAAATAGTAGGTTTAAAAAGCACTATTCAATGTGAGTTCAAATTTGTAGAAAACTTCTATATCATTAAGAATTATGCATTTCTTTCCTTAACTTTGCTCTCTGAACTATTGAATAGTCCATGATGAATTTGTATTACTTTTTACCCTAACTTCTTGTTTTGAAAAATTTGAAATCTATGGAAAATACATTGTAGTTGCAAGAATGAACCCCAATTGTTACCATATTTGCTTTATATCTCTTTATACAAATGCATGTGTGTGTATGTCTATATATTCAAGTGTATTCGAAGAAAAAGGACATTATTCTATATTATCACAATATAATTATCACACTCGAGAAACAATATTTGTACAATTTTATTTTCTAATACACAATATATATCCAAATTTCTATACTTGTTCCATGTCTTAGTTTGGGTCACTAGAACAGAATACAATAGACTGGGTGCCCTAAACAGCATGTATTTCTCACAGTTCTGGAGTTTGGGAATTCTAAGACCAAGGCACTGGAAGATTTGGTGTCTGGTGAGGGCCCATTTCCTGGTTCTTAAATAAGTATTTTGGCTATAATCTCGGATGGAGGAAAGATAGAGTGCTCCTTCAAGCCTCTTTTATAAGGGCACTAATCCCATTCATGAGGGCTCCACCCTTAATGACCTGCATTATTTTCCAAAGGGCCAGTCTTCACTCTGGGGGTTATATTTCAGAATGAGTTTTTTTGGGAAGAGACATAACTATTTGATCCATAACATCCAATGATGTTCTTTATGCCTGTTTTTTATTGTTGTTCCAGGGTACAGTTGGGGATTAAGCCATTGTTTCAGTTGTCTTGCCTCTTGGGTATCTTTTAATCACATCAGTGGCCCAGTTATTTGTGACATTGACATTGCAGACTAGTTCTTTGACTAACTTTACCTCAATTAGGATTTATCTGATGTTTTCTCCATAACTACAGTCAGGCTAAGCATTTTTGGCTGGAGACTCAGTTGTGCTATACATTTATCAGTGACTGGCAGGGATACTGTGTTGGTTTGTGTCATATTGGTGACATTAAGTTTGATCACTGGATTATGTTTACCAGATTTCTCCACTGAGAGCATACTTTTCCTTTCTTTGACTGCATAAACAGTCCGGGGAATGATATTCTAAGATTGTAAATTTCCTATTTCCCAATAATCTTTTACCCAACGGCTCCAGCATCTGCCCAGATAATTTCTTTACTATGTTGGCTGCAAAATGCTATTTACTACCAGAGTGAGAAAATCCTTAATCTTTTAAGAAAGAATCTTTATTACATCCAGACCTATTGTGAGAAGGCTTTATTTATAGCCTCCTCCTATCTACAACCTACTTTGGAAAGAAAGCTCATTTACTTTTAACATTTACTACAGAAATTTGGGACTATAAAGTAAAATGTAGAGGAAAAATTATCCATAGTTCTAGTAGCCAGGAAACTATTATTTTATTGAACTTTCCTAACATATGATGGCAATTACTCTTCTAGAGAAAGTCTGAAAAGTGTCCCATGGGCTTGTTACAAAATTCTAGTGTAATATTTTTTAAAAATGAGGAATTACCATTTTTCCTTTTTCCATATTTGGGACAAATTATTCTTTCACAGAAGTTAGCAAATTTTAAAAGAACAACACCATAGTACAAACTTTCTACTTTATACACTTTTTAAAAACTTCAGATAGATGCACTTATTGCTGCTGATCTTAAGGATCTTCAAGAAAAAATCTGAGTTAAAAAATAAAAATGTACGACAGTGTTTATAGTATGCTCCTGCTTGAGTTTACAAAACAGTATATTTATGTCTACTTGTGAGCACAGAAATTTTTGGGAATTTTATGAGACGCATTCTTTTCTCAGTGGCTGCCTTGGGAGAATGAGCTTAAGAAGATTTGCTTTTAAATTTTGTACTCTTTCATTTTCATGCATTGTACATTTTTACTGTGACATATTTAATTTTTTCAATAAACACAATATTTTAAGATAAACATTGGAATTCTAATGAGTATCATGACAAGAAGTCAACTGTCTTAGAAATGCAACTCTGAATAGAAGAGCTATACAGATAAATCCTGCAGCCCCAAACCCATGCACTAGCTGAGCAGACAAGTGAGCAATTTGGTTAATCATTCAGATGTTGTCTCTTCACGATGCTATAATCTGAGCTTTTGGAAACTCCTGTAATGTGTATATCAGCATGTAACCTTAAGCTCAAATCAATGCTTTTTTAATATTAAAAATATATCATGAAATATCCAAGACCTGGAAAAGATGTAGCAAATACTATCACAAATACAAGCTTTTATCAACACATCACAGGTATAAGTAAAATTTTATCAACATAACTGGTCTATTCAGATATATGCTCTGATTCTCATCAGAGGCAGCCTCCATATTGAATTTCCCCCTTTCTTCCTTTGTGTTTGTGTTATATATATACATATATATTTGTTTTTTTCTTGTATATATTATATTATTTATAAACATTAGGTAGAAAAGTGTTTCTGTCATAATTTGATTAACACTTCCCTCACATCGTAGGCTATTTAAATTGTTTCAGAATTTTTTTTGTTTAAATTCTTTTTAAAAAATTTTTTTAGTTGTTGATGGATCTTTATTTTTTTCATTTATTATTTATATGTGGTGCTGAGGATCGAACCCAGTGTCTCATGCATGCTAGGCAAGCGCTCTACCACTGAGCTACAGCCCCAGCCCCTTGTTTCAGAATTTAATGTATTATATATGACAGTTGGAATGAACAGATTTTCACAAGACATTTTTATGTCTGTCTTTCACATTCTTTCCCCACTTACGTATTCCACTTGACTTAGCATGTAGCCTAACTGAAAAATTATCTGAAATCTCCCTTCTTGGGATCCCATGGGGTTTCCATTTCTCCTGAAAGAGGGACGCATTCTTTCTGGACACTACTCATCTCCCACTTCTGCTCTGCAGAGGTGAGAGCGCTGGAGCATCTCCTCATTGTGGTTGTGAAACCATGCCTTCTTTCATCGCCTGTACACTGATCCCTCCATGTGCAGAGACACGTCCTTCTACCTTCTGCTTCTATCTGCCACTCAGGACCCAGTAAGACCTGAGTAGAAAGGGATATGTCAGTATTTCCCTATACTAAGCATGTTGAAGAATGTGTCTGACTCAGCATGGTGAACCCCAAGGAATCATTAAAGCAAGAGTCTGTGGGGAAAGATTACTACTAATCTGTAGAACATATGCCTACAATATTGATGTTTGAAACATGAGAAATTAATGTTACTTGCTTCTTGGAACTTTCTGAGATCATGGAAATATTCTCTATTTGTGCTATCCAATATGATAGCCACTGGCTACATGAAGTTACTGGGCACTTGGAATGTGGCCAGTGTTGAATGAGGAGCTGAATTTTTATTTTATTTCATTTTTTTGTTCATTTAAATTTAATAGCTGCATACAGCTAGTGGCTTCTGTATTGGACGGTACAAATATAGAGAAGAAAACCAGAAGTGTGTGGCATTTAAACTGATCTTCCCTGTATCTTATTTTTTAGGGTCTGTCCGGTTTCAACGGACCTCAGGGGGAAACGGGAAATGTTGGCTCTCAGGTAGGTGTAACTGCTGGTAGTATATTTCCCCTGCCATTGTGGAAGAGGAAGGTATATCTGGGGTAAGAAATGGTTTGTTTCCTTCTCTGAGGTCTCTGCTTTCCTTCTTTTCCTAGGGGTCACGAGGAAGACGAGGTCTGCCAGGGTTGAAGGTCAGTGCTTTCTGGAGAGAGTTGCTCTTTGTTCTATGTATATTGCTGCTTTGATAGTTCTCTCTGATGTCAAGGGGGATGCTGTTGGGCTGGGAGGTTCTATGAAAATCTTTGGGAAGTTACCATGGAGATCTTTTCCACGAAGAAGGGAAGTTTATATGGTACTCTACCCCTCCTCAACTTGCTATATAAGAAGCTAATACCTTAGAGAAGGAGTTTCAATTCTGATAGGATGGTTTTTTCCTTGGGTGCACACAGCAATCTTACAATATCTAGATGGAGAAAGGTTGAGCTCTTGCCATTTCCAAAGGAGAGTTGGTGTGGTTTGATGGTAGGTTGGAGAATATCCTTGTGAGAAACCCATTTTACTAAGCATTTATCTAGTACCTGGTGCTACACTAGACATTTATTTATATTATCTCATGTAAACCTTTCCATTGGACCACAGGAGTTTTCATGGGTAAAAGAGGAAATACAGGATTAGCAAAGAGAAGTAACTTAGAGGCACCATGCTAATAATTGGTGGAAATAGGATTTGAAACTAATGTATGATCACAAAGACCATAATGCTTTTTGAAATTTCTGTACAAAAGAAGTTATTTTATGTAGACTTCTCTCTGACATTGTCTGATGATGCTGTGCTTGTATTTTTACAGCATTCTTGTGATTTAAGGGATGGAGAAGAAATTAGGTTGACTTATATCACTTTTATATTGATTTCTCACCATGAGGGGTGAAGATTTAATTTTCTTACCCTGTTCATCTCCTTCTCTGCACACTCTTACCATCCTTGAAATACATTTATTTTCTCCATTTTTCATCAAATCAATTTATTGTTCACATGATAATTAGGTGAATATGATTTACAGCTTTGTACTTTTATCTTAAATTACCCATTTTCCTCATTTGTTATGTGTTCTCTGTGCCTATTATTAATTAATCACATAGCTCATTGACAAATGATGAACTCCCAAAATATTAAAATATGTGAGGATTATTTTCCTTAACCTTGCCTTGCCTCTGCCTCTCATCTTCCACTCTAATCCAGACTTTTTACTCTCTGATTTTCTGTGCTGTTGTACTATTGGGACAGATTTTGGAATAGCATACTTGGTCCTGAGAGCAGAGATAAATGTGTGCAAATTGTCCTATTTAATTGGAGGCCTCATCTTTTCATATATTGTAATCTTTTTTTGTTGTTTTTGGTACTAGAGATTGAACCCAAAGGTATTTAACAACTGAGCCATATTCCCAGCCCTTTTTATTTTTTATTTTGAGATAGGATCTTGCTAAGTTGTTGAGGCTGGCCTCAAATTTGCAATTCTCCTGCCTCTAGCTCCTGAGTTGCTGGGATTATGGCATGTACTACCTGCCTGGCTTCATACATTGTAATCTTGATGTGTTCCTGTAGTGGTTTGCTTTTATTCTTATTCAAGTTTTTATTTTTAAATAAGAGATAGAAACATAGCTGTTTTCAGGCTTCAGGGTGAACTGGGTTTATCCAACATGTCAGTGGCTTTCTAGTTGGCCTGATGCTGGAGCACTGGCTTTATAGACCCATTTATGTTCTGAGGATGTAACTAGCTAAAGACCAGCCAGTCCTATGGAAGACTATAACTTACAGAGGTACTGAATTCCAAATTATAGTGCTCTATAACATATAGGAAAATATGGCTCATTAGTGTTGATAAAATTAGATATGCTGGTTTTTGTTAGATGCATAATAAAATGGAATTCTAAATAAAATTTTATTTATGGAAAAGACTGTGTTTATGACAAATAAATTGATGTATAGACTTCTTTTGGCAATAAAACAAAACTTTAAATTTGTTATGATAAAATTAAGAATATCATTAATTTCTAAAACTATCTACAAACTCATTACTCTCAGCAATTATTTTCATATTTGTGTATTCCCTTTACTCGTATAAATAAGAAAGGGCTATCATAATGCCTATACTATTTTATATTCTGATTTTTTATATTTCTGAATTTTCCTAATTTCACTTTAATATGTTATGTTCTAATCTTATGAAAAGTAGCACAGTTTGCTAAACTATTCCTATTTTGGGCATTTAGGTAATTTCTATTTTGTTAGATATCATGGTCAGTTATATAACAAAAGCTATAAGATTTTCGTTTTGTTTTTGGTTTTGATTTGCTGTAATTCTTTCTTTCTTTTTTTTAAAATTTTTTTTAATTGTTGATGGATCTTTATTTTATTCATTTATTGTTTGTATGTGTTGCTGAGGATCGAACCCAGGGCTTCACGCATGCTAGGCAAACGCTCTACCACTGAGCTACAGCCCCAGCCCCTGTAATTATTTCTTTAATGTAAATATATGAGTGGAGTTATAATAAGGGTCTGAACTTTACCATATAGAGCCACATTATTTTCACAAATATTGCACTATGAAAGTCACTAATGTGATATGCAAATTGGATTACAGCCTGGTTCAAACTTTCTAGCTATATTCCTTTTAAAACTTGGTTCATACTCATACATCTAGAAATCTGCTCTCGAAAAGCTGAATGATATAACAATAATGATTAAGAAGTGCCAGGTAGTTTTTAAAAACTTAGGAAGTGTAGGTAATTTGATCCACATATTGATGAACTCTGGGTTTGAGGTTTTCGGCTCTTTGTGCATGTGTCACTAATAAATGAGCCAATCTTTCTGTGAATGGCATGAAAAAGAAGGCAGAATAATTCATAAAATTGGAATTATTCCCAATCTTGGAAAAATGTCTTTTCTGTAGAAATGAAAATAATAATATGGGGAGTAACTTAAGGGAGTTATCAAATGAATAATTTTAACAATTCATGCTTTGCTTAGGGAGCTAGCTAAATGCTCCAGGGACCCACAGGGTTTTCAAGCCAGTATTCTATTGTTTTTCCTGTGTTTTGTGTGCCTTTGTCCCAAAGTGCCATGCTTGATCAACATTCTACTTCTTTGCATGGAATGAGAGTCCTTGACATCAGTGAACATTTGTCTGGATACTTTAAAGAGAGGGCTAGGCTTTTTGGAACCAGTTTTTATACAAAATAGGAGTTTGGGTAATTTCAACAAAGTAAATTTGCTTCTATTATTAGCTGAGATTTTGAAAAGACGTGTGCAAGAACAGGAAAGGCAACGAGAATATGGTGTTGCATTTTCCCAGCATGAGTGGGAACCTCTCACGTGTCCTCTCCATCTCCATTCTCAAGGAGGATTGGTCACAACCAGTCCAATATTTTTTGAGACTTTCCCTTGGGGCTTTTAAGTGACATCTTGCAGGGAAGGCTGCCTTCAACAGGAGCACTGATAATGCCTTTTTTTTTGACAGGGTGTGCGTGGAGAATCTGGTGACCGGGGCTACCAAGGAGAACTTGGGTATCCAGGCTCACAGGTTATATCAGAGAACTTTTTAAAAAAAATTTATGATTACTATCATATAGTTACTGTACAAAATAATGAGTTTCTCTGTGACAACTTCATATCTTCATATAACCATATTTAGCTTGGTTTTAATGCCAAAGGACATTTGTATGAAGCATTAACTTCATTGTTTGATAAGAAATTAAATCAGAATGGCCTTGGATACTTTCCTTCTAGGACTTCCCAAAGGAAATCATATAGCCCCTCTTATGGGAAGTTTAAACCACAATAGATAATATTTATGGACCTCTATGTCCTGGGTACTGCAACGAACACTTGAATTTAACTCATTTGATCCTTCACTGGGGGTTATGTAGATTTCTTATTATCCCTGTTTTATAGGGAAGAAGTGGAAAGGGGATGGGGAAGTTAGATGAATTGGCCATCAGCTAATAAGCTAATAAGTTGTAAAGTTGGGATTCAGACTCAGGCAATCTGGCAATCTAGTTATAAAATTGATGTTCTTAATTACTGTCTTTGAAGCTGTGCATTCAAATTACTCCAATAATATTTAATTTTTAACATTCTATTTAATTTTCAATATTAACTCAAATAATATTAATATTCATTTAAACTGTACTCGATTTGGCAGGACAAATCAGCAAAGACTTAATTGCATGTCTGTTTTGCACACAGAACTCTGCCAATAGACCTGGGGCATTCAGACCATTAAGGCAAGGGTCTTGCTCTCAAGGACTTCAATCTACTGGGAGATTGTAAACTATCCAGTGATAAGTGGAAATTTGAACTTCCAGCTAGTTCCTTTGAATCCTCTAAACTAAGTCTACCATCTGAAGGTCCTTCTGGAATACTTTATATATCTTTCTCTTAAAAACCATATTTTTCCAAGTATCCTCAATGGAAGAAGTTTAAAACAATTGATTTCACTTATCTTGAATCACTCCTCATAACTACAGATCCTTTGAGTGTCAGATGATCATTTTAGAAGTTTCTGCTAATTTAAAACCTGACAAAGGTATTAAGGAGGGGCTGGGATTGTGGTTCAGTGGTAGAGCGCTTGCCTCGCATGCGTGAGGCACTGGGTTCGATCTTCAGCACCACATAAAAAAATAAAGATTTTGTATCCAGGGCTGGGATTGTAGCTCAGTGGTAGAGCGCTTGCCTTGCATGCATGAGGCCCTGGGTTGGATCCTCAGCACCACATACAAAGCAATAAAATACATTGTGTCCGTCTACAACTAAAAAAAATAAAAAAAAAAGATATTGTGTCCATCTACAACTAAAAAAATAAAAAAATAAAAAAAAGATATTAAGGAATTAAATGGGCACTCAAAGTACAATTAGAGATTGTGTTTACTTTATGATGGAAAAATAGTGCATGAACTCAGGGGGAAACAACTAAAATATATTTTTTCCATTTTCTTTTTGATCACTACCCTAATTCATATTTGGAGCCCCTGCCGCTGTTGCTTCCTTGCTTTTCCCTCTATACCCACTTTATTGTGTTTCTGGGTGAAAGGGATGCATGTCCTGCTGGGAGCTATGAGCAAGAAAATCGATAGAACCTCTCCTTAATTCTCACCTCCCCATTGGGATGTGGATATGATGATCTATTTAAATAGATGATTGTCAATACCTCACCTTGGAGAAAGGAAGCCGTGATCAATGCTTCTGTTGGGAAAGTAGTTCTCAGAAAAACTGGAGAAAAATTCAAGTGTCGAAAATCAGTAAAGTAAAATAGATTGGAGAGAAAAATGAGCAACTCTTCAGTGATGTAGGCAATGAGATTAAGTCACTAAAACATGCCTTTAGTTCTTGATAAAATTAAAAAAAAAATCATCCTTACGCCTTGTGTATGTCAGGAAAAGGTTAATTTTTCAAAGGAAATCAATATTCTATCTGCCCCTCTAATCCTCTTTTAGGATTTAAAGTTAGTTGGGTGAATTAAAATATAAAAGCAATATTTCAAATTGCAGTGCTCAACGGATTCAGGAGAGATTGCTAAAAACATAGATGCTGAGGACTCATATCCTGTACTGCAGGCCAAGTGGGTTGGGAGTGACTGTGCTCTGGGTGCTATAGCATACGGATGCCACCTGATCCAAGTTTGATAAATGAGATAGTGATGGGTGAGGGCACCCTGATTTGTGTTTCCATAGGCATCTGAGATGATTTTGTGGCTATACAGAATATAAATGTTTCTGTTGTAAAATTGGTTGAATTTTAATATCACCTTTGGTCCAGGGACCAAGAGGAAGACAAGGACCACCGGGAGCTTTTGGACAAAAAGGGTTACTGGGTGCTCAGGTATGTTTGAAAACCAAGCAATTAAAATACAGCTGCTAATTAACAATAATTGATTCATTACCCAAAGTGTTCCTGGATGACCAGCCTAAAACTAGACTGTGTGTTTTGGGGTCTGTGGGTATCAGGAATTTCTAGAAAAGCTAATTTGATGCAGTATTGATCATCAGCTATGAATCCCCTTCTATTATGGGTAGATTGTGGGAATATAGTAACCCATGAAGCATGGGTGTGGGCTTTACAGAGATGTAGTACAAGCTTCTATTTATCTATAGCGCAAGACAAAAATAATATTACCATAAGAGAAGTATAAATAACTAATATGCTCCTTGTAAATACATAAGGAAGTATCCACTTTTATAGATAAGAAAATTGAGTCCCAGGGAGATTAAATGACTTGCCATCCAGACAGTGAGTGGCTCAACTGCCCACCAATTTGAGTCTTTCTAGTGTCTGTTCTGCTCCCCACCTTGTTTCCTAATGGTTCATGGAAAGGTCAGATAGACTGAGACAGATAATCAAAGTGGCTCCCTGAGGAAGGGAGCATTTGAGATTGCCTAGAAACTTGAGCAGCAGGTTTGAGTTAGGAAAGAGAGCCTCTAACTGGAGACTCAAAATAGCAGCTCCAGGATGATCCAAGTCACAGTTCTGACCTCATTCTCTTCCTTGGTATTTTAGTCAGCTTCTTTGCTGCTGAGAACAAAATATTTGACAAGAGCAGTTTCAGAAGAGAAAAAGTTTATTTGGTGCTCAGGGTTTCAGAGGTCTCAGTCCGCAGACAGTTTCATCACTCTGGGCCTGAGGTGAGGCAGAACATCATGGTGGAAGAATGTGGTGGAGGAAAGAAGCTTAGGACATGGTACCAGGAAGCAGAGAGAGAGAGTTCCTATCAGGGATAAAATATATACCCAAGGCACATCCCCAGGACTCACCTCCTCCACTCATACCCTACCTGCCTATAGTTACCACCTACTTAATCCCTATCAGTGGATTAACACATTGATTAGATTAAAGCTTTCATAGGGCTAGGGGTATAGCTCAGTTGGTAGAGTACTGGCCTTGCATGCACAAGGCCCTGGGTTCGATCCCCAGCACCATAAAAAAAAAGAAAAAAGAAAACAATAAAAATATAAAGCTCTGTAACCCAATCATTTCACCTCTGAAGTTTCTTGCATTCTCTCACACATGAGCTTTTGGGAAACACCTAATATCTAAACCATAACATTTTTGTCAGGAAAAATCTAGTCCTATAACTTTTTGTGTTATTTTAAATGTCATTTGAAAGTATTTTCTTTTTGGATCAAGTTTAAGTCCAAGTTTTTGTCTTCCTGATCTTTTTAGTTGAGTCATGTTTCCCCTTTGGTTCAGTTAGCTTTTTGTTGTTGTGGCCAAAATACTTAACAACCCAGTGACCCACCTCCTCCAGCCATGCCCCACTTATCTACTATTACTACCCAGTCAGTCCATTCAAACTAGGATGGGCTGATAGGTTACAGCTCACACAATCCAATCATTTCACCTCTAAATATTCCTGCACTAACAGGAGTTTTGGGGGGACACTTCATATTCAATTCATAATATGCCTTTAGTATGCAGATAATTCTTCCAGTTCTTAATTATGTGGTAGATATGTATACCTTACTCTCCTCTCCCAACTCCCCAACCCAGAGCTTAAATGTATATATTGTATATTTTGTATGTTGGAAAATAAAATTGATTAATTGTACTAAATATTGAAGGCTAAGCTCCATGATTGTTTATGAGCACATAGCCAGTTCCAGACCATTTCAGTAATACAGATGTTCCTCGACTTACGATGGGGCCACATCCCCATGAGCCCATTGGAAGTTGAAAATATCATTAAGTAAAAAATGCATTTAATAGACCTAACCTGCCAAGCATGATAGCTTGGCAACACAGAACACTGTAGAGGGTATCTTCCTGATTACATGACTGACTGGAAGCCATGGCTCCCTAGTGCTCTTCAGCATCACAAGACAGTATTGTACCACATATCACTAGACCAGGAAAAGTTCAAAATTTGAAATTTGAAGTATATATTTTACTAAATGCACTATTATAAAGTAAAAAAAAAACATTATAAAGTCAAACCATTAAAAATCAGGGACCACCTGCAACAAGAGAGTCAGATAATTAACTTTGTGTCCCTAGTGGTGATTTTGGCCATGGTGTTGTTGCAGGGGAATCCTGGGCCTCCAGGACCAAATGGTTCAAAAGGAAAAACTGGGCCAAGAGGAATGAAGGTAAATGTCAGAGAACACTCTTGCTTGATTGCATCTTGGGTGAACCTTTTTTTTTTTTTTATAATAATCTTTTCTTACATGATCATTTTCAGCATATGTTTCTGATGTGGTTGGTGAAGGTATTGACTGACCTTTACCTTGTAGCTGGATAGATGGATACAAGGGAAAGACATAGAGACAGACAAATAGGAAGGGGGTGGTGGTGTCACATTCATCAGCAAAGACATTAACAGAGAGATACATATTCACTCAAACATAGGTTCATATACCCATGTCTAGAAAAAGCCAAAGTAATAAAAAAATTCTGCAATTTGTGCTACATACCTAGTTTTGCTAATATGCAGTACCAGGGTCACTGCTGTATTTGAAAGTATCTGTGTTTAACAAAGCCAGAGAAAATCTTTAACAAAGCCTTTTGACTATATTGTGATGATAAAAGGACTTGAAAAGAGTAACAATACTTTCTGAGAGAAATAGCACAAAATTGCATAAACTCTTGGGAGAAAATTTAACTCATCTTTTCTCTTTGTTATAAAAGGGGGAGCTTGGTGATGCAGGAGAGAAAGGCCCACGAGGTCAGCAAGGACCTAGAGGGCAGCCTGTAAGTTTAGTTTCTGTGTTTGAACTCTTGAATTTCTTGTTTGGTATTTGTTCTTGTTTCATAAAAATCTAATATTCTTGATACATTCAACTTGGGTTACAAATAGGACATGATCACTAGAGTTGTTGAGAATTGTAATAGTCAAAGATTCTCAGACTCCTGTAAAAATAAAGAATCCAAAGATGCCCTGGGATTTATTTTGCCTCCTCCTGTGTTGTTGAAGACGGAAGTGCCAATGAATCTCTTCTGCTGGACAAAGATATTTTATAAGTATCTGAGTCTTTTGGGAAGGCAGAGACGCCTGGTGAAACATATTTCCAGGGCAAGAAATAGGACACAAATAACACTTGCAAAGGCAGGTCTATGTGTTTTTGCCTCAGTTCTTACTCTGAACATATGAATAAATTACCATATTTCACTGCATAGTCATTGCAGACTTTCCCCATGTTTTTATGGGTGCATTATAATTATATATAATGGTGGGATTTGTTGTTACATATTTGTACATGTCATTGCAGATTTTATGTCAAATTTTCTTGCAAAAATGTGGGATGTGACCATTATGTGGAGTTTGTTTTTTCAATTGTGCTGGTGGTGTTCCTTAAAAATCATTTATTATCGAGCTGTTTTGGGTGCAAGATTAGGATGCATGGAATACTCCTGAATATACATCAATGTGGTGGTCACCATATGGTGGTGAAATAGGGTAGTTTTTTGTAACTGTTTTCAATCCACCACCTGATTGGAATTAGCTTTTATCATAAAGAGTAATGTTACCTTCCAGCTCATATTTCTGAGATTTCTTTCACCAATGGCTAGGAAGGGTCTGCAGTTTTTTTTTTTTAATCCCCTCCTCCCCTGCTTTCTTTGCACTGAAATACTAGCAAGGAAAGGAAGCCAAAGCAGGCCCAAGACGCTTAAGCTTAAATGTGAAAAGAGTGGAATAGGATTACTATCAAGTGAAATATGAGGTGAATAATGGTCAGCTTCTCTACTCTGAAAATTCAGATGGTGAAACTAATATTTTGTTTGACTTCATTGAATTTTCCTGGTTGAAAATAGCACAAGGGCTGGAGATGCAGCTCAGTTGGTAGAGTGCTCACCTCGCGTGCACAAGGCCCTGGGTTCAACCCCCAGCACCACATACACAAAAATAAATAAATAAATAAATAAATAAATAGCACAAAGCTTGTGCCACCATCTTTACTACTGCCATCCACAGCAGCAGCAGTAGCAGCAGCAACAATAACAACATATTCACCATTCAGTAAGTACTTTGTACAGAGAAGGTTACAAGCATTGTGCTAGGGACTTTCCATGCACATTCTCAATCTTCCCAACAACCATACCATGTAGATGATATTATTATCTATATTTTACAGATGAGGAGACTGAAATTTAGAGTGGTTGAATAACTTCTCCAGTGTCACTCATACAACCACATTGGCACTGAAATAAATATTCAGGTCTGGGGCTGGGAATGTGGCTCAGTTGTAGAGCACGTGCCTGGCATGCATGAGGCCCTGGTCCCTGGCATGCATGAGTTTAGTCCAATGGCTCCGTGAAATGGCTCCTACAACCCTGGCATCATCTTGCTGATGTTGCACCCTGTATCAGCAAGATGATACCTAAAACAACTGCCAAACTTCCTGCCAGGTGTGGTGGTGCATGCCTGTAATCCCAGCATCTTGGAAGTCTGAGGCAGGAGGATTGTGAGTTTAAAGCCAGCCTCAGCAACTAAGTGAGACCCTAACCAACTCAGAGAGACCCTGTCTCTAAATAAAATACAAAAAGGGGCTGGGGATGTGGCTCAGAGGTTAAGTGCCCCTGGGTTTAATCCCCAGTACCAAAAACAAAACAAAACAACAAAAAACCCAAACCTCCAAACTTCCTTCTGTCATAGTCTTTTAAAGTTATAAACCCTTATCTCCTCCTAGCCCTTCTCTCTTCCCCACCCCCTTGCATTGTTGGCTTATTCAAGGTTCAGATACTGTTATCCATCGTGTGTTGATCTGGGGGACAATTCATCTTGTGTTATTTTCTTAGGGTCTTCTTGGTCCAAATGGATATGGACATCCAGGAAGAAAAGGAAAAAAGGTGAGATTAACTTATAGGGTATCCTGACTTGAAAAATATAGCTTTTATAGTCCCCTATTCCTGTTGATGGGCAGAATCACAGCCTCTGGGACAGGAGTCTCCTGTATTTCTCTTTTACTAGCAAAGCAGTAAACCTTCTTTTTCCTTTTTCTCAAAAAAAAAATATATATAGCTTTTATTTTATTTTAGTAGAATAAGATAATTTTCCAAGTGGTGTGCCAGGAATGATTTCTATATGCTGCTTGCAATGTGCTGTAGCGGACAGAGTTCCCTCCTGAAAAGTAAAAGTGGATTTTGTCCCATTCTTATTTAAAAATCAATCTCCTTACCTCACTTGCCACCTTATAAATACTTCCTGCCTTGTAAACACTCTTGGCTCTATTTGATATGCCCTTCTCCATCCCCTACCCTTGGATGGTTTTTACTCATTTTCTAAAACCAACTCAGACATCAAATTCTCCTTGTGGAAACCTCTTAAACTTCTCCAGATAGGATCTGTTGTCCTATGCTCTGTGTTCCTAAAGCACATTGTGTGTATTTCTGCAGTGGCCCCTTTCCAGCTAGATCATATTATAATTTCTCTGTGTATATGTCTACCCACCTAGTCTGTGAACTTGCGGCATGATTGCCCCTTATTCATCTTTGCATTGCTGGAACAGAGCCTGGCACAGAGAAGGTGCTTAATAAATATATATAAATTAAAGACTGCCACTCTCATATACAAAGCTAGTATTTTTACATAGTTAATGGGTCACCGATGGGTTTTGAAACATGGAGGTCACATGAAGCTTGTTGAACAACTCCTATTCTGGATGATTTCGTCTCCAAATTACTATCGCTATCACCATCATTTATTGCCCCGCAAAGTGAGAAATCACTGGGATGTTTAGTGATGCTCAGCTACTTAATGCTGGGACTCTGGGCTCACTTCTTGGCAATTCTCACATCATTCCCTCTGTGGTGCAAGATGACAGTGCTGCCATGTTGTTGAGCCAAAAAATAAATAAATAAATAAAAAAAAGGCTGACACAGTAAGTTCTTAGTGAATATCTGTGGAATGATGGAGATAGAGCCTTCATGACCATCTAGTTGAGCCTTATTGAGTTACAGTCAAGAAAACTGAGGCTCAGCCAAGTGAAGTAAGTTGCCTGTGGTCATATGGCAAGTTAGTGACAGAGTAAAGTGTAGAAGCTGGACCACTGGAGTCCCATTCAGGAAAATTAAGTCTTTCTTCCCTACAGAAGAGTTTGTATGTGAAGAACATTCTGGGTAGAATGTGCTCAGCTCAGAGCTGAGCACAAGGACAGTCTGTGTGTGGTGGTAAATATTACGCAACAGATTCAGTCAACATTCGTGTGAATTTTCCTTGGCAGGACCTAGTGGTCTCACTTTAAATGCTCACTTATTGCTGCTTGGAAGTTCAGCTACCTTTTCCTAGCCTAATCACTGTCCTCATCACCGAGGTAACTATTTCATACTCTCTGCCCTCTCCTCAAACCTCCAAGACCCACTTTCTCTTCTACACTTAAAGCAGACGATTGTGCTTCCGACTTTCATTAAGAAAATAGAAGCAATGAGCTGAGACCTTCCACATGTCTACCACCAAGAAGGCCTATGCACTCCTGACCCATATATCCTGCCTTTTCTTTTGCTGTGGATGAACATTCACGTTTCTAATACTAAACCCTCATCTCCTAAATCAAACGCCACTCCTTTTGTTTCCTCAGAACTCTGAGGTCTTCTGAATATGCCACTTTGATCTTTTGCATTGTCCGATTTCCTCCTCTACCCATCAATTATTTCCATCTGTGCACAAAATAGGCATATTTCTCATCTTCAGAAAAACAAAAGCCAAAAATTCCTTGAATATGCACCAGTCCCATGGCCTCACTTCTTTTTAGCAACACTCATTGAAAGTAGTCTACACCTAGTTGAGAATTAGGGATGGTACTATCCCCTAGGAGATGTTTGGCAACATCTGGAGATGTTCTGGTTGTCACAGTGGGAGAATGGGAAGGAGATGCTACTGGCATCTACTGTATAGAGACCAGAGATGCTGATTTAACATCCTGCATCACACAGGACCGCCCTCACAATAAAGAACTACCAGGTCTAAAATATACATAGTGCCAAGGGTGAGCAATTCCACTTTCTAACTAATGGTGTTGAGCCTTTACTCTCTGATTTGGTCTTCTTTAGACAAAGTGAACCTCATGTGACTAAATCCAGTGGTCAGCACTCTGTCCTATCGCATGCCATCTCTCAGCAGCTTCTTCTTGACGCCCTTCCTCACTCAGCTTCCGGTACATCCCACTCATTTTTTTTTTTGTTTTTTTTTTTTAACTAGAAACTCTTTCTCAGCCCCTTTTGCTGGATCTTCTAACTATTCTTGATTTTTAAGTATTGGAAGACTCAGGGCTCTATTCTTATAATTATCCCCGCATCACTCACCCCTTGGGAACTGTCCTCAGCGGAATCTCTGGCCTCAAGTACCATCTCTCCCTGTGATCTCCGTTTACTTCTAGAGTTTGGAGAAGTACCTACCTTCAGAAATGCTTTGCTTGGTCATCTAATAGGCATCTTAAAATGGGCATGTTCCCACACAAGTTTCTTCTTTTAAAATTAACCTTTTATGGGCTGAGGTTGTAGCTCTGTGGCAGAGCACTTGCCTAGCACGTGCGAGGCACTGGGTTTGATCCTCAGCACCGCATAACAATAAATAAATAAATTAAAGGTGTGCTGTCCATCTACAACTACAAAAAAATAAAAAAATAAAAAATTAAGCTTGGTGCGGTGGCACACACCTGTAATCTCTGCACTTTGGGAGGCTGAGACAGGAGAATCCCGAGTTCAAAGCCAGCCTCAGCAAGGGCGAGGTGCTAAGCAACTCAGTGAGATCCTGTCTCTACATAAAACACAAAATAGGGCTGTGGATGTGGTTCAGTGGTTGAGTACCCCTGAGTTTAATACCCAGTACCAAAAAAAATTAATCTTTCATTATAGAAACATTTAAACATATATAAACATAAAGTGGTTAGTTTGACTTAGTAACTAATCTTAGTTACTAAGATTAGGAATGACCCCTCCCTGTGGACTCATTGCCTAGTTCAAACAATGAAAAACCCTTGGCCAGTTTTGTTTTATTTATATTCCCTCTCACTTATACCCTCTTCCAATTATTTTAAATAAAATTCTAAGCATCACATAGTTCATACACAAGTTGTATCTTTAAAAGGTGGTTTAAAAATATGAACACAAGACTGTTCTCACATCTAAGAATTTGCAGTCATCCCTTAGTCATCCCAAATATCCCACCAGTCAAACTGATTCCCTTGAGAACCTGCCCCCCACCCCAGCCTTCCTCATCTCAGGGAATGGAGTTCCTCCAGTTGCTCAGGATAAATGCCTGTAGCCGTCTTCGATGTCTCTCTCTCTCTCACCCCCTACATTTAATCCATCAACAAATAATGGTGAGTCCATCTTCAAAATATGTCCATCCAGCATTTGATAATTTCTCAGCACTACATTTCCTCTCTCTGAGCCAATCCAACATGGTTTTCTACCTGGATTCTTGCAGTAGCCACATGACTGGTCTCTCTATGTTTCAGCCCTGTCCTCAGAGCGTTCTCCAGGAAGTAGCCAGAGCCATTCTTAAAAAACAAAGTCCTACTGTGGCTCCCCAGGTCACTCAGAATAAATCCAGTGTTATCCTGGCCTCCTGTGAATTCTTCAGCTTCGTCTCCTCCTCTCTCCTTTCTGCTTCAGTGTTCCGTAAATATGGCTGCACACTTTTCATTCTCTTGCTTCAGGTTTCCTCATATACTCTTCTTCTGCCTGGAACACTCTCGTCCCAGATATCTGTTTGGCTTGGTTCCTCAATTCATGTTGGTCTTTGCCCAAATGCCACCTTTAAAAATAGACTTTGCTTGGTCACCTCATATAAAATAGCCACCACCACCCCCAACACGTATCTCACATGCACAAATCCAATCAACTGCAGATAGATGTTTGAAAAAAATTATGTCTGTACTGAACATTTACCAACTTTTTTTCTTGTTATAAATTCCTAAACAATACAGTATGACAACTGTTACATAGCATTGGCATTGCATTGGGTATTATAAGTAACCTATATGTGACTTAAAGCCTATGGGAGAATGTGCACAGGTTATGTGCAAATACTGTGCTGAACCATTTTACACAAGGAACTTGAACATTCTCAGATTTTTGTATCTACAGGGGGATGCTAGAGCCAATCTTCCATGAATACTGAGGGACAAAATACATTTTAATTTTTTATTTCTTCATCATTTTTCAGGAATAGCATTTCTCTTTCCCTGACAGAGGAAAGTACTTCCTCTGTGATAGTGCTTCCTCAATGGCATTTAAGTTCTGTGGGGTCTTTGTTCTGTTCATTGTTGAGTTCTCAGGGCCTAGAAAAGTGCTTGGCACATAGTAGATGCTAAATAAATACTTGTTGAAAGAAAGATTGCTTTACAGCTTGCCTTTGGTTTTGACAATGAGCACTTGCTTCCCAACATTCAATTTGGTGCCTCTCGTTTGGTTTCCATTGGACCAAACCTGGGGTTATTTAAATGGAAAGATAAAAATGTCTGAGAAGGAAGTTTCATTTTACAGTATGCCAAGGAGAGGGAGAAAAATTTGCAAAAATCATTTATAAGTTGTTTCATGTTGAATTAGAGAAATGGAATATGGCCACTTGAGAACAGCTCAAGATAATAACTATTGATGTAGTTGTCTTTCCTGGCACCTGTTTTGAGTCTGTTTTTTCAAAATTACGATGTCTTCTTTTCCCCCTGAGGAATGTCAAGGAAATACTTCATCGCATGACATTAAACACAACCTTCTCTCATTTCTGACACTAGGGTGAACCTGGATTCCCTGGCTATCCTGGTGAACAAGTAAGATGTCTTTCTGGCCTGGAAACTGGTATGCAGTCTATGTCATTTGTTTGTATTTATTTTTCTTTACATTCACAGTTCTGCTTTTGATTTTATTAAGGGAGAAGATGGTGACCCGGGCCACCAAGGAGAGAAGGGAGTAAAGGGAGTCAGAGGGAAGAGGGTAAGACCAAAGAACTTCTTCCCATCTGTAGAAGCCTTGCTCACCACAAGAACACACTTCCATTGGATTAATGGACTTCTTGGCAGGAAGCCTATTCCTTCTCAGTCAGAACACTTTCCACCCTTTCCCTGAGCTACCACATTCTCCACTTAATTTGCCTCATTTATCTTCTGAATGCAAATGCAGTTTACCAAACCATAACAACAGAAAATACAAGTTGGAGTTTCAGTTGTGCAGGATCAATCTTTTAAAAACATGCTTGGGGCCATGTGCGGTGGCACATGCCTGTAATCTCAGAGGCTTGGGAGGCTGAGGCAGGAGGATTGAGAGTTCAAAGCCAGCCTCGGCAAGGGCGAGACACTAAGCAATTCAGTGAGAACCTGTCTCTAAATAAAAATACAAAACAGGGCTGGGGATGTGGCTCTCTGGTTGAGTGCTCCTGAGTTCAATCCCCGGTCTCCTCCATCTCCCCCAAAAAAACATGCTTGAGGCACCACTGTATTTGGTAAGTCTGGCTGAGTTTTAGCTGTAGATCAATCATTGCTGTTTCTTTAGCAATGATTAGCAAATTGCTCTTTTATTCTTCCAAGCCTTAATTTTCTTTTAGCTATTTTAGGACTAGGTTCTCAGGAATTTTATCTTGGTAGACTTTGAGTCCATTGTGTTTCATGGTGTCTCCCATTAAAAATCTATTCCTTCAGGTTCTGAAGATTCAGTCTTGAAGAGCCACAATCACTAGCAAATCTTTTTGAAAAGACGAATCCTGTGGATATTAACACAGTGGTAGTGTTTAGTTGACAGACATCAAAGAACAAGGCTAACTGGGGAAATGACAGAAAAGTGCAGAAAAGAAGAAAGAAAGAGAATATGTGTTTTGTTTTTTGGTACTGGGGCTCTACCACCAAGCTATACCCCCATCATGCCTTTTTATTATTTTTGCGACAGGGTTTCACTAAATTGCTGAGGCTGGCATGGAACTTGCGATCCTTATGCCTAAGCCTCCCAAGTAGCTGGGATTACAAGCATATGCCCCAATACCTGGTTGATAATATGTATTTTCCGTGTATTCAATAATTGGCAATGATGTGAAGAAAAATTTGATCTATGCCTAACTTGGCTTACTGCTGGCTAGGATTACCCTAATCAGCCAACTTATCTTTCTAGTTTCAAATAATAGAAGGTAAAAGCATCAGTGAAATTGAAATAATGCTGTGTCATTTCAAATACCTGGAATATGATCAATGAACCTATGAACACCATGTGCCTTTTCTGAGACACTGAGGACCTGAAGGCGGTGTGGGAATTTTTCCTTTTTCCTGATGTCAGGACCTCAATATAGACTTCATGTATTCTTTTTTACTATATGACCTTGAGACTCAACTTGGTATTGAGATGTCATTAAAGGCTTCTCTGGAAGTGTGTGTTTGTGTATGTATCACACATGGGCAAGTCTGGGGTTAGGTATGTGGGGCAGGAGGGCTGGATGGTTCCTGAAAAGATAGCCCTTTCTCTTTCTAGTCTACATTTTTCTCTCCATGGTTTTACAGTTCGTAAACCAACAGGACAATAGTGGACTCTTTGGCCTTAGGTATAATGACAACTTGATATCTCAAAGTGTGTCTCTGTTAGTTGTAATCAAGGGGGAAGCTTATTCTTTGCTTTGGTCATTTTTAGGGTAATGCTGGCTTTCCTGGATTTATTGGAACTCCAGGTGACCAAGGCCCACCAGGCAAAATGGTAACACGTGTCCACTCCTTTCTTTTATTTTCAATCTTTGTATAAAAATGTATAAGGATATGATAAGAGATATCTCTAAAGAAGAAGTGAACATTTGGGACAAACAAAAGGATCTGGAGAATAGGCCAAATTTGCTTCAGAGGATATTAGTTTCAAATCATTATTCAGTATGTATACTTATCATATATATATATATATATATATTTTTTTTTTTTTCCTCTTGAGCATGGGGAATATATTGGAGTCACTAGAGATTTATGAATCTGCCTAAATACATAAGATATGTATTCTACCTAAATGCATAAAACTCATTGGATAGTGAGTTTATCAATGCAAACAAGATAAGCAGCAATCTTTATACAGAAACCAGAAGGAAATCCTAACAAAATAATACATTTATATAATTTTAACTGAATTAATAGTATTCCAAGCCTATAAATATCTTTAAAATTCTCTGAAAAGTCATTTGGTTTGAAGGGAAAGACTTCAAGGCTATGATTCTGCTATATGCCTTGCCCTAGGCATATAAGGTCAGCAGGGCATTAAACCTGATAATTTCACTGTGGTTTATGGTTTACTGGAGAGGTGGGGCAAAGTCCCACAAAGAGAAGTGAAAATCATATAGAAGGACTACTCACGCCATTTTACAGATAAGGAAACAGACTGAGAAGCTTCTGGTGACCTGCGCGAGGTTACAAATTGCTAATTTGTACAGCATAAATAACAAGGATCTCTAGACTCCCAGAGTGAGTGGAGCCAGACTGCAGCTATAATCTGCATAAATATTGTGGCTCATCTTGTTTACATTAACAGACTCACTCTCTAGGGTTTCCCTAGCACAAACATGTACTAGGGAAAAGTCAGGGTAGTGATGGGTGGACAGAGAGAAGGGATAGAGGAGGGACTTGGATTTACTTTAGAACAGTGTATGTATGAACAGACCTGGATATTGAATGAACTTTTCCTGAATTTGATCCTGAACTGTAGCTTGGTTGCAAAATGACCTGGCCTTCTAAGTGTCTTTATGTCCCATCTATGTGGGCTTCCTGTACCTGAGGTCTAGGACACACTTCTTAGGCACTCTGGCCTGCCTTAAGGGATCAGACAGAATGCTAAGGCCAGGAGCAAAGAGCTGTCTATGTGTGGTGGTGAACTTTCATAGTATCTTTTGTCAGCTGTGGAGAAGAATGTGTCAGATATCAGAATTTGTGTTTTAAACCCAAGTTTCTGTTCTTTTCAGGGCATCAAGGGCCCCAAAGTTTTGGTGAATATGAAGGTAGGTGAAGATTTTTAATTATAAACTTCACTTTTTTCAGAACAAAAGCTTTCCAGTTTCCCAAAATAGCAATCAATTAATAAGATTATTTAGATTCTTCTCTTACAGATTCTGCTAGTAGTTTATGTTTATAGACTTTGCAGTGTTATAACTGAGTAAAATAATAGAATAATATTTAAATCTAGCAAGGAGTCTAGATGTTTTTGAGTAACATCAGTTGATGTCAAAGGAAGACTCTGAGGCTACTACCTTTGTGCAATATGCCTTTCTATGAAGCTCAAACATTGCTTACCAGGTGTTTGTAAGTCAACACACAGTATGGCACAGGCTGTTGTATCTCCTGGCACACCTAAAAACAATCTCAAAAGTTTTGATTTTTCATCTCCTAAATACACAAAAACTGTTAAGCAGGGGGTGGGGGTATGGAGACAACTGAGGACAGGAGGAGATGGGGTCTGGGGTTGAGGGTAGAACAGAGCAAAGAGCAAGGTTTTAAAGGAAGAAGGGGTACTTGTATTGTCAATCATTCTAGAGAAATGTTACAGGAATTGCTAATACAGAAATCCAAGCTTAGAAAGCATTTTCCTGCAATCTCCACTGAGATTCCTGAATTTCAACTTTAAAATTAGGTTTGATTCCATTGTTTGTGAGGTGGATTAAAAAAAAAGTAGCATTCCTTATCTACCTATCTCATTATATTGTCTATAAAATCTTTTCAATGTTTTAAATTATCCACTGGATCCAGAATAGAATTGTTGGACAGTTTCATTGGCTCTAATAATTTTTGAGTTTTCTGTTGTAAATTAAAAAGCTTCAGGTATGTCCTGATAACATCCACATGACATTTCTAAGTCACAAGAGTGAAGAGAAATATGCTTTAAATTAAATTCTTATTTCCTTTCTCCATCTTTTACATCTTTCTAACAGCCTTGTGAAATTGTTGATTTCATTCGAGAAAACTGCCGTAAGTTACTTGGAAAAGGCCCAAAAGCAGCCAGTAGGCAGGGTGGGGATAGGTCAAGGATTGGGGGCTTATGTCCCCTGAGGATTTGACTGAGGCTTGGGAGGTGGCTTGTCCATCATGAAAAGTACTTACAAATTAACATGTTGGGTTCAGTCCCCCTGCGGGTAAATAATCTTTTCCAGCATGATCTCAGAGTGAAGTGGTTTGAAAGGCATACCAACTCAACCATGAAGGAGACACTGGCTGAAGAATTCATGGGACAGCTATGTAGTAGAATAGATGAGATGGCTCTAAATGCAGTGATGAAAAGTTATCATTTACTAAGTGAAAGATGATTCAGAATAGAACATATACTAAGCTCCAAGTTTTACAAAATAAAATATATTTATACATACACACACACCTATACATGTGTATGATAGATTAAGGATAATTTAAAATTTTCCAAGAGACTATATTACTTGTGTATATACTTTAGCACATAATTTGTGGAGTTTATGTTTTATATATTATATATATAAATTGTATATATTATATATTTGTGTACATATACATGTATGTAGTTTCAGAATGGCTCAATGTGTTAGATTTAATTTCACTTGAATGAGACTGTTGTTATTCTCAATAATACTAGACGAATGCATTTCTCATATCAAAGCCCGGAAGTTGTCAGTCTGGGTTGCTATGGAGCCCCATAATATTGAAGGATAGAGTCTCTGTATTCCTCCCTCCACTTCGCTTTCTCCTCTCTCTGCCTTTCTTAAACTGGAAATTGAACTGAGGGGTGCTCTATACTGAGCACCCCAGTATACATCCCAGCCCATTTTATTTTTTATTTTGAGACGAGGTCTTATGATATTGCTAGTTGATGCTGGCTTTGAACTTGCCATCCTCCTGCCTCAGTCTCTTGAATTCCTGGGATATCCAGTGTGCACCACCATGCTGGACCCCTTATATTTTCTTATTCTGTTACTGTGTGTGTTGTGTGTGGGTGTGTGTATACACCCTATCCCCCAAACCACCATGTAGTCCAAGCAGTTTGTGAAGCTTTAGCCATCATACCTACATTTCAACCAGCAAGGAAGGGAAGGGAAAGGAGAAGGATACTTTGTACATACTAATTTTCTTACTCTGGTATGCAGAATTTTATAAGATGGCTACCCCACTGGAAAATGTGGTATTTGTTCCAGGCAGCCATGTGCCCAGTCAGAAAGTGGGATTCTATTACCTTAGAGAAAAGGAAGAAGAGATGTTGGGGAACAGGAAGAGTCTCTGCCATACTCAGCACTGCTTGAATTTCTGGGAGGAGAGGTTTTTCATATTGAGATACACATGGAAAAGATGCTACTACCTGTATAAACTAATAATATATTTTTGTCTCTCCAAAATTATTTTCCTTCTAGCTTGTTCAACAGGTAAATAATACTCTTTATTCACTTAAATCCTCACCTGTTTTGAAGGTGTTACAGAATATCTTAAACCTGTGTATCCCTTGTGTCAAGGTGTGTATAAATGCCCAGTGTTCCCGACTGAAGTGGCCTTTGCCTTGGACATGTCAAGTGATGTCTCCCAGCTGGATTTTGAGAGGATGAGAGACATTTTATTATCTTTGTTGATGAAGTTGGAAATAAGTGAGAGTAACTGCCCAACGGGTGCCCGAGTGGCCATTATGTCCTACAGTGTCGGAACAGATTATCTGGTTCGCTTCTCAGACTACAAGGGGAAGCCTGCCCTTCTGCAGGCCATTAGGAAAATCCCCCTGGAACAGTCATTTGGCCACAGGAACCTTGGGGCTGCCATGAGGTTTGTGGCAAGACATGTATTCAAACGTGTGCGCCCGGGCATCCTGGTGAGGAAGGTGGCTGTGTTCTTCCAAGCGGGCAGGGCCTATGATGCAGGTGCTGTCAGCACAGCCATGCTGGAGCTCAGTGCATTGGACATCATCCCTGTGGTCATCACCTTCACGGAGGAGCACAACCTTCCAGATGTTCTACTGGTACGTGGGGTGGAGGGTTGCTAATGAATAGGGGTCACAGAGTTGGCACCTGGTTCCTACCCCATCAAGGGCCACTTAAGGAATGAGAGTTGTTCAGGGGAAGAATTTCCAAGAGATTGCTGTGTAGGCAAGGGATGAGGGGTCTCAGTAGGGACCCTATTGCCAGTGCTACTCCTAGCATTAACTGGTTGTTCTTGAGCACATGTTCTGTGCCATGTGCCTCATAGATGTCATCTTATTCAGTGATTCCCAAAGCTCTAGAGGGTAGATGTTATTGTTTATCTCCACATCAGGGATAATAAAACTGAGACTTAGAGAGGATATCATCACTGGTCAGATATCTAGTTAATGGAAGGACTGATTTTATCTACTTTCAGAGTTTGTTCCTAACCACTATGCTAAGCTGTATCATTGGGGTCACAGACTAACTTTCTTCCTTTTTTTTTTCTTACACTGATGTTTTAGCTTTTTTACTGCTGTGACCAAAAGACATGACAAGAACAACATAGAGGAGGAAAAGTTTATTTTGGGACTCATGGTTTTGGAGGTCCCAGTCTGTAGATGGCTGACTTCGTTCCTTGGGGCTTGAAGTGTGGCAGAACATCATGGTGGAAGGGTGTGTTGGAGAAAAGCAGCTCAGGACATTACCAGGAAGGAGAGAGAGAGAGAGAGAGAGAGAGAGAGAGAGAGAGAGAGAGAGAGAGAGAGAGAGAGAAGAGAGAGACTGTGCTCACCTCACCAAATATATATTTCAAAGGCACACTCTCCAATGACCTACCTCCTCCAGCTACATCTTTCCAGCCTATGGTCACCACTCCATTAATCCCTATGAAGGAGTTAATACACTAATCAGTTAAGGCTCTCATCACCCAATAATTTCACCTCTGAGCTTTCTTGCATTGTCTCACACATGAGCTTTTGGGGGACACTTCACATCTAAAGCATAACAACTGGGATGTAACATATATTTTATTAAAAAAGTAGGAAAGGTACAGTGATCTTAAGCACACACAGAGATACATTTTTATACATGTTTCTTCTCCTGTGACCAAGATATAATTTCAGATATAGGACACTTAGTATCCTATACATGTTCCTCATGTCCCCTCCCAAACTCGTACACTCCAGGGTAATAACTCTTCTGATTTCTATCATAGTCAAACCCTTGTTTTTTAACCTGTTCTAGACCCGCAGATAAATTGAAATGTGCAGCATAAACTCTTTTGTTCCTGACTTCTTCTGGTAAACATAATGTCTGTTTTCCTTGTTCCATGCTATGTATATGGGTAATTTGTTCTTTGCTATTTTTGTGCAGTATTTCTACATATGTATGTTCCACAACTTACTCATTTATCTATTCTCTAAAATTTACCTTTTCTAATGTGAATTCCCCATAGATTGCTGTGTATGCGAGGAGGGAGGGGGTCCCTATTGCCATACATTCTTCTGGAATATCTGGGATGATTTATCAAAATGAAGGGTGTTTGTCGTCTTAAGAGATTTCAAGCTGCTTTAAACCAGGTGACATTGCCAATATTTGACCATTTTCGACCTGAGGAAAGGGAAATGTCATATGGTTCGACTTAATAGCTAATGAATTCAGCTGTGCTAGACCATTTAATTTTCTCTTAAGATGGAGTGTGTGCAGCAAAAGTGATAGGTGAGAGATTTTGTTGACACAGCTGTGAATATGCTTCTAAGAATCAATAGATAAACTTGTGACAGCTTTGCAAACTGAACGAATTATCTTAGGTGGAGAAACAAACTTAGAAGCAGAGAGTGAGTTTCTCATTCATTGTTATAGCCCTCTTGCTTAGCAGGATGTCTGGATGAGGGGCACATTGGTGGTGGCTGTTGTTAGTAGCTTCTTGAATGGATTAATAAAGGCAGGTTATGAAAACAGCAATTTAAATTAGAGATGTGTTTTTTTCCCCTTTGGCTCTCTCATAAATAATTAGGTAGTTCTGGATGAGTTTCTTTACCTGTCTGGGTCTCATTTTACTCATCTTAAAAATGGAGAGAGGTGCAAAAAACTAGGAATGGAACCATCATAATATGACCCAGCTATTCCAGTTCTCTGTATTTATTTAAAGAACTAAAATCAGCATACTGTATTCATATAGTCACATCAGTCTTTATAGCAATGCAACACTCGATAGCCAAGGTATGGAACCAGCCCTGGTACCTATCGACAGATGAATGGATAAAGAAAATGTGGTCTATACACACAATGGAATTCTACTCAATCATAATTATGGCATTTGTTAGTAAATGGATGGAACTGGAGAACATCATGCTAAGTGCAATAAGGCTTGGAAAGTCAGTGATTGAATTTTTTTTTCTCATATGCAGAAGATAGATCAAAATAAGAGAAAAATAGGTGAGGGTGACATGAATATAGAAGGGAGGGAGATCAGTGGACCGGAGGAAGGTGATTGAGGGGAAGGAAGAAGGGATGAGAAAAGAGCAGAACAGGGGAATGAAATCGACCCAACTATGTTATGTACATATATGAATATGTCACAGTGAATTTTACCTTTATGTATGTCTATAAAGCACTAATTACAAGAACTATAAATATACAGAAGGAAGACCAGTAGAGTAGAGGAAGGGAAACGAGGAGGAAGGAAGGGAACAGAAGGGAAAGTACAAGGGCCTGGAGTAGAGCAAATTATATCTCATGCTTGTACAATTATTTCAAAATGAACCCAATATTATGTATAACTATAAGGCACTAATAAAAAAGTTTAAAAAAGAAAGGAGGGTAGGACTGGGGATGTAGCTCGAAAGCATATGTGAGGGCCTAGGTTCAACCCTCGGTACTGCCCACCTCCCAAATGGAGGGAGAGTTGCAACTGGATGTTATCCATGCTCCCTTCTGGGTGTAATTATCCCTAACATTTGCAAATACATTCCCTCAAATGCTCTGCAGTGCTTCTCTCTGAGAGAGAATGCTGGACACACAGTGTTCGGGTTTGGTGTATAGATGATCCTTTGCCAAGACGTTCTTGCCCTCTTAGTTGCTCTAGATTCTGAATGAAAGGAAAAATGGTATTTGCCATCTTGAATATACTTGAACCTCAGTTCTATCATTTCTATCTGCTCTCTTCTCCAGTTCTTGGACATATTCTTTCCTCAGGATACTGGAAGACAACTCTGTGTTTTTAAAATTTAATGGCTTAGAAAGGATGTCAGATGATGCTTGTTAGCTCAGATGTAGTGAATGAAGTTGTTTCTGGGGATGTTGGTAAGGAGAGAAACTGTAAAAATGACAACCTCATTCTCAGGGCCTTTTAGAAAGTCCTCATTTCTTCATAAGTGAGTGTATTTCAGCCCTTACCTTCTCTCACTGCACCTTACATCAGGGGAATTTAGTTAAGAGAATGGGAATATCTTTTTGTTTTTCTTCTGAGTTCTCTGCCTAAAGTCTCTCTTTGACTATGTGTGGGGCTTCTGTCTTTTTTTTTTTTTTAATTATTTTTTAGTTGTAGATGGACACACAATATATTTACTTTTATGTGGTGCTGAGGATCGAACCCAGTGCCTCACGCATGCGAGGCAAGCGCTCTACCACTGAGCCTCAATCCCAGCCCAGGGGCTTCTGTCTTTTACCTCTAGGTTATTTTAATTTTCAGAACACCTACATGTTTCTGGGAAAATGATGGTGGTTTAATTTGAAATGATTATGTAACTAGATGTCCTAACAGTCCATTTAAGCATGCTTTGGAGGCTGTGATGCCTATTGAAAAGATTTTTAAAAGACATCTGTTTAGTTGTCTCAGTTCTAAATAAAATTATGTTTTAGTGTGTGGACGTGCCTAATCCTGTTGTTAAGAATTGTCTTGTGTCTCAAAACATAAGCTTTCATTAAACCCATTTATTTAATGTGAAAAAGCAGAGGTTATAGGGAAAATACAATTTGTGTGCTTGCTTTCAAATTTTATTTTTCTTTCTAAAAAGTCTAGCTTGTGTTTCCTTGAAATGATGCCTAAGTAAATAACTTGCATTTATTGATCTAGGCACTACTTGAGGCTCTCATTTTTTTAAATTAAAAATTTTAGTTCATTGTAATTATATATAATAGTGGGGCTCGTTTTGGTACATTCATAAATGGATATAACAATTTTCTCCATTTCAATCCCCAGTACTTTCTCTCTCCCTGCCCTTCTCCCTCCCCCTGATTTCTTTCCTCTACTCTATTGGTCTTCTATTTCTTTATTTTTTAATTGGTGCATCATATTATATGTAATATTGGAATGCATTGTGATATAGTCACACATGCACATAGCATAATTTGGTCAGTTTCATTCCCCAGTTCTTCCTTCTTTCCTTGCCTTTTCTCTCCCTCTCTCCCTTCTCCTTGGTTCTCTGCTTTTCTTCTATTGATCTCCCTTCTATTTTCACAAGTTCTCCTTTTTTATACCTTCTGCATGTGAGAGAAAATATTCAACCTTTGACTTTCTGAGTCCAGCTTATTTCACTTAGCATGATGTTCTCCAGTTTCACCCATTTGCTAACAAATGACATAATTTCATTCTTCTTTGTGGCTGGGTAGAATTCCATTTGTATAGATACCATATTTTCGAATGGATAAATCCATTCATCTACTGTTGGGCACCTAAACTGGTTCCATAACTTGACTATTGTGGATTGTGCTGCTATAAACATTGGTATGCATTTGTCACTAGAGTAGGTTGATTTTAGTTCTTTTGGATAAATATCCAGGCTTTCATTGGTTCATTTAATCCTCACAACAAACCAATGAGATAAGTAGTAGTATGAGCTTATTTTTCAGAGAATGAAACAGAGACACAGCAGTTAAGTTCAAGGCCTGGAATTCCCTTTAGCAATGAGATTTTAAATTCAAAAGGCAAAAATAGGAGAAAACAAGAGACTTTAGAAGTTCTCAGTTCTTTTGCCATGCTAATGTATGTTATCTTTACAATAAAACTATGAGATAGGTCTAGGAACTGGCCCTATTTTTATATTTTGTATTTCTCTTAACAAATCCAAGGAATGGGATGTTGGCTGTCATGGGAGACAAAAACAAAAACAAACAAACAAACAAAAAAAGCTCTAAAGTTTGAAAATGAAAGCTGAAAGATGAGAACATTAAAAGGAAGCCCAAAGGAAAAAAATTTTTAATGCAAATTTGGGTAATTTATTTATTTTTTCAATTTATTTAAATGCATTGCAAGTCATAGTACATATATAGAGCTCAATTTTTCCATCTCTCTGGTTGCAAACCAGATAGAGTCACACCATTTGTGTCTTCATACATGCACCTAGGGTAGTGATGACCATCTCATTCAACCATCTTTGGTTTAATTTTTTTAAATTTTGGTATAATTTAGAAAAGTTGAAGGAAGGATGACACAGCAGTGGCACTTATGGCTGCTACATTCTCCATTAGATTCGCAATGCCCTAAAGCTGGGATGACATGGGGAAGCAAATAGGCAATGAACTTCAGACCCTAGCTTTCTCCCTTATGTAACCTGAGCATGTTATTTGGCCCCAGAGACTCAATTTATTCCCCTGTAAAATAGAGATAAACTCATAGATTTGTTGTAAGGATTATGAGAGTGAGTGCCTACAGGGGCATCTGACACTTCCTGTGTGTATGCTCAGTGTAGGTTATTATATTACCATGTTGAGATCCTTAAGAGTGCCCTTTGCTTGGTATTTATTAAATCAAATAGCTTCCATTTGGTGAGCATCTGTGAATTTCCAGCTACCGTGCTGTTTGCTTCTTGATTTCCATGTCTTATCATCTGAACCCCTCACTGCTCAAACTGTGGTCTGTGGACCAGCAACCCAATAGCATTGCCCATGTGAGAAATGCTAAATTTCAAGCTCTGCCTACAATCTAATCAATCACAATCTGCATTTGTATCAAGATCCTTAGAGGGCTTGCATTAATATTAAGATTTGAGGACGTTGTTGGTTGAACACACTCATAATTGTCCTGCAAATTAATAATGATAATCTGCATTTCCCAGGTAAGCTAAGTGAAGATCAGGGGGAAGTGACTTGTTCTAGGCTATACAGTCTTGGAATTTGCATTCTGATATGGCTTGTACCTAAGCCCCACTCTCCCACCCAACACCATAACCCATTCCCCATCCTAATGCTTGCTGGGAAGTCCAGGAAGAGGTGGCTGCTTCATGGCAGTCTTTGGTGGCACCAGGCCAACTGGCAGGAGCCAAAATTGTTGTACTTATGCTCCTGGGGTCAGGCACAGGTTATGTGGCTGTGCTCTTTTCTCTTTCTTTCTGTTTCCTTCTCCGTACTTTTTCCAGGGTTCTCACCTTGTTTTCCAAGCCCTTACTTCAATTTCATGTTAGACAGTTCTAACTCCTTAGGGTCTAGTTAGCCCTTTCTCTGTCCAAGGCAAATCTTCTTCCCTAGCATTTGCTCCTTCCCCTTTATTTCCATCTTTCCAAGCCAAGAGCCTCCCCCAACTCAGTCCCAGGAATGGTCTCTGGCAGCTTAGTATAACAAGCTGAAGCATTGAGCTAATAATCCCTGGGGTCTCTCTAGGTCAGGGCTCATAGGGAGTCCTTTAATACTGGGGGTTAAGGTTGGAGGATTGTCCTTGTATCCTTTGAGACAATATCTTTCTATTAAACAAAAGTGACTGTTAATGCAAACCCCTGTGCCATATCCTCACCCCTCAATATACTCCTGTTTTTAGTATACAACTAGTTCCAACAAGTCACAGCCAGACATTTAGGAATGAACTTTGTTGTGGGAATTGCCAAGGTGCTGATTAAATGATAGTAAAGCTTTGAGCATCAAGCAGATCTCTTGGATTGTGTTTTAGGTATTCTATTTTTGAGATTTCCTTCTTTGATGCTGATGGGAGCTTGAAATAGAAAACACAAGGCCGGTTTTCTCCTCTCCTCACACTGGAATTCCTTCCCACACTATTTCTTTGCTTGAACTTTCTCAGGAAGTATCTTGTCTAACTTATCAATGACAGCCTGTGTTGGCCAGTCCAAAGTCTGAGTAATTATATAGTTATTAATGACAACTTTGTACAGATGCTTCTACACTGAACCAGTTTCCTTGTGGATTTCCACTGGGTTTTTGTGTAGTCATTCCCACAATTCTTTTGCAAGAACAGTACAAAATGTTAATCATGATTACACAATTATTGTTCCTAAGAAAAGTAAAAAATGAAAGTTCTGCCAGGTGTGGTGGTACACGCCTGTAATCCCAGGGGCTTGGGAAGGTGAGGCAGGAGGAGGATCATGAGTTCAAAGCTAGTCTCAGCAACTTAGTGAGGCCCTAATCAACTTAGCAAGACCTTGTTTCAAAATAAAAAATAAAAAGGGCTGGGGATGTGGCTCAGTGGTTAAGCACCCCTGGGTTCAATCCCTGGTACTAAAAAAAAAAGAAAGTTCTGTAGCTATTCAAATTACATTTAATTTAACAGTTTTCCAGCAAGCAGAACAACAGAAAGGTTATGTGCTCTGAGTAGCTCAGAGTAGGAAAGGTGAAGCACTGTTCTGAACGAGAGGCCAATACAGAATCGGTAACCTAGGACCAGCCTGACCAGGAAGAGAACTCAGTGGCATTGACTCCTTCCCTAAAACTCTGTCCCAAGGAAACTGAAACCAGAGGCTTCTCCAAGGTCGTATAGCCAAATATGGCACCTAGGACTAGGACCTGGATTCCTGATATCTAATCCATTAGTGCTGCCAACAACTTCTCCTATGAATTATCTCTAAGAAACAGAAGTATGAATTTGTACAGACTAGGAAGGAATGTTTGAATTTGTGTGCAGTCTCTCATACTACTTTAAAGTTCATCCACATTTTCTGTATTTGATAACCTACTTTGCTCATGTTTCCTGTGATTTTAAAAAAATGTATCTTTTCTTATTATTTGTTCTAATCATTTATACATGACAGCAGGATGCATTTCCACTCCTTGTACACAAGTGGAGCACAACGTTTCATTTCTCTGTAGTACACAATGCGAACTCACACCATTTGTGCGATCATACATGTACCTAGGGTAATAATGTCCATCTCATTCCACCGTCTTTCCCACCCCCATACCCCTTCTCTCCCCTCACTCCCCTCTGCCCAATACAAATTTCCTACATTCTCTCCCCACCATTATGGATCAGCATCCACATATCAGAGAAAACATTTGGCCTTTGATTTTTTGGGATTAGCTTATTTTGCTTAGCATGATATTCTCCACCTCTATCCATTTACCTGCAAACACCACAATTTCACTCTTCTTTAAGTCTGAGTAATATTCCATTGTGTATATATACCACAATTTCTTTATCCATTCATCTATTGAAGGGCATCTAGGTTGGTTCCACAGTTTAGCTATTATGAATTGAGCTGCTATAAACATTGATGTGGCTGTGTCACTGTAGTATGCTGATTTTAAGTCCTTTGGGTATAAACTGAGGAGTGGGATAGCAGGCTCAAATGGTGGTTCCATTCCAAGTTTTCTAAGGAATTTCCATACTGCTTTCCATAGTGGTTGCACAAATTTGCAGTTTCACCAGCAATGTATGAGTGTGCCTTTTCCCCCACATCCTTGCCAACACTTATTGTTGCTTGTTTTCTTAACAATTGCCATTCTGACTGGAGTGAGTTGAAATCTTAAAGTAGTTTTGATTTGCATTTCTCTAATTGCTAGAGATGTTGAACATTGTTTCATATATTTGTTGATCTATTGTATTTCTTCTTCTGTGAAGTGTCTGCTCAGTTCCTTAGCCCATTTATTGATTGGGTTATTTGTTTTTGTGTGTGTGTGTGTGTTAATTCAGCATTTTCCACAACTTTTGGGGTAAAATTGATGCTGTAGGGTGATCTGAACTTCCTCATTTCTCCTAACACATTGCCATAGATCCTGGTATTGGAAACCTTCCAAATTGCTTCCTGTGATTGCCATAAAGCTAGCAATGTCATAACCCTGTCTACACTGTTTAGTCCTTGGGTGATAAATTATGTCCATTTGGTTTAGTCCACACTCAGATCTGGTGATCATGTGGGATAGGTCTCCATGTTGAATGTTGGCACCTGTGCACTCACTCCTTCTGCCAGCTTCCTCCATGTGTCCAAGACTTGCAGGTTTCAAATGTGCTCTGCAGATGCACATTGGAGGTGGATGTTCTCCAATATGTGAGAAGTGGAGGCATTGAGCAGAACTGGAGAGACAACCACTGTCCCCTTCTGGGTCTTTGTACATGCCATTCCTTCACACTGGAATGCTTTCTTCTGCTTCTCTGTCAGCTAAGTACCCTACTTATTCTCTCAAAAGTCCCAGATGCCATTATCTTCATAAAAAATAACAGGGTCTCCTCTATCCCTGTCCTTAAAACAAATTTCTTCTTTCTGTTTTTTTAAAACATATTCTTGGAACGTTTTCCTTCTTAAAATTCCTTTGTGTGCCTTTCCACTTAGGGTTCAAGCCCTTTGAATGTGTGGTCATGTCACTTTTGAATCTCTCTGCAGCTTGTTAAAACTTCTATGTACCAGCTGTTTGGCTGATTTTAATTTCTAAGTCAGGAAAAAGCATAATTTAAGTTTGCTTTTGCCTTTTTTCTTGGGGGACTAGCAATGTTCCCATGGATTTTTGTGTTCCATTAGATAAATAAATGTTCAACTCCTCTGATTTGTTTCCCTACTAGGACATTTCTTTCAAGTAAACTCACTCTGAAAGACAATGTTCGGGATATGCTGCAGCCATGAATAGAAAGAATGAAGTGCTCTGTAATGAGTATACATTACAGAATATTCTTTTCTAAAGTTACTCTTGACTTTTCTAAAGTTAATCTTCTTGATTAACTTTTCTAAAGTTAATCTTCTTGAGGCCTAGCACAACATCTTCAACTCCTCAGCATCTTGCTACCCAGAGGATGGCCCAGAACCTGCTTGTTCCTGACCAAGGATGAAGGAGGAGGAGGAGGAGCAGACCCTCAGTGGGGCTCTATCCTATGTGCTTCGACAGGAAATAGATAAAAAGATGGACATAACTAACTGTAGACAATTGCCTCTTTGCAATCCACACTGCAGGTCCTAACAGAAAGAATCTGAAGGCATTTCTAGTTTTGTCATGAGGTGAAAGTCTTACAAATAGTATTAGGGAGGTTAACTGTGAAACCATTAATCCCCAAGTCTTACCACCATAAAAGATTTTTTTCTGCCGTCTTTACAAGTGGATATGGCTCTTATGAATGAGTGTGTGGGGGTCTCAGTAGGGGGCTGTTTTGCTGCTTCTAGCTATCTAAGGATCTGGGGTTTTTCTATCAGGGCCTCATTATACCCTAGGGCCTCAAAACCTTTTTATGGATCCTCTGGCTGGCAGATAAGGGCACAGGGAGCAATGGATTGTAGTGCATGCACTGGAAATGACTTACATCACTTCTACCTACATTCCATTGGCTAGACTATTGCCATGTACCAGCAAACTGCAAGGAAGGCTGGGAAATGTAGTCTAGCTATGGCCCTAGGAAGAAAAAGGAATTGTCCCATGGAACTTGTTTATTATCATTAAACATTTATTATGTTAATTTATGAACATAATAATTAACATAACATTAATTTATTATCATTATTATATTTTGTTTTATTAAGTTGTTATTTTGGTTATTAAATTGATCATAATTGGAAAGGCTAAGTGAAAGAGAGAAACAGATTTTCCATCTCTACAAAGCCTTCCCTGAGTTCTTCTAACTCTGAACACCAGGAATACTTTAGCTCTGAAGACCAGGAATAATCTAGAGGGGCCTCTCTCAAAGTAGCTACCTCTTTTCATTCTAATGGTATATGACCACTTCTTTTATAATAGCTCCTACCACACTGCATCCTATATACTGTGAACAGTTAACAAAGATTGATGGAATTTTTAAATGATGAACCCTCACGTTCTGACACAACATGACGCTGGCTGAGCTTTATGCATGCTGGCAGTCTGAAGAATCATAGTTCATACACTTTCACTGATACTCCAACCTCCAGGTTAGAACTAGGGTATTATCTTAGTACATAAATAGTACAAATAAATATATATATAATTATGTATTATAACATATAATATTAAATATTAATATTATAGTATATAACATTAAGCCAGCCGCGGTGGCGCCAGTCTGTGATCCCAGTACTTAGGGAGGCTGAGACAGGAGAATCGCGAGTTCAAAGCCAGCCTCAGCAACGGCGAGGCGCTAAGCAACTCAGTGAGACCCTGTCTCTACATAAAACACAAAATAGGGCTGGGGATATGGCTCAGTGTTCGAGTGCCCCTGAGTTCAATATCCAGTACCAGAAAAAAAAGTATATAACATTAAATATTAAATATTGTAAGTAGCTATAATATATAATGCCCAATTATGTGTATATATTTCTATAACTATATATTATTTTAAAGTGTCATTTTAAAAGTGGAAAACACCATGAAGAACATGGTCTGAAATTTAATCCAGCTAATCATAAGCTTGTATATGTGTGTTTGGATTAGATGGATGGAACCAGCAGATTTCATTTGTTTATGTGGGAGACTGAGGACCAGCAGGATGTGGAGCACATGGCCCACTGTACTCTCTGTTATGGTAAGCCAGGACAGCATTTCTGATCCAACTGATGTATTTAGAACAGGGTGAATTAACTGGCGGCCACTGGCCAGATCTGCTCTACAGATGTGTATTTGCTCAGTGTACCCAGCATTTTAAAATCTAGGAATTTCTTCTGATGTCTGGATTTCCAGTTTTTCTTAGGAAGTCAGAATTGTCTTAAGAGGCATAAACACTGCATTCCTGTGTAGTCACAGGCAGCAAGACTGAGTTGTACTTGACCCTTTTTGATGGGGCAAGTGTCCTCTAGTGTCCCTCAGTCCCTTCCTTTCCCTCTCATCTTACCCCTGGTTTGCTCTGCTTATTAACCTGTCTTTTAAAGCTCCTCTGGATGGCTGGGCTTGAGTCTTCTGCATTAAAGGCAACTTAGTGTGATGAGCTGACCACTGAACTAAGAGTTCTTGGCCCTAGATCTGGAACTACCATTGGGCAGCAGTAGGCCATTGGCCAGTCATTCATTCTTTGTTGGTTCCCAGCCCCTACCAGTGTATCCATACCCTAGCTTGTGCTAGAGAGAATGTTTTGTTGAAACCCATGTATACCTACAAGTACAGAGCTCCTTTCCATATCCACTTTGCCCAGGGCCAGAGTAGGTGAACTCCAAAGAGGATTTTGTGCCTCCACCTGATCCACAGGAAAACCTAGCACTGCCATGAGAGATTTGGCTCTAATAACTTGGTTAACTTAAATGCATTTTGTAGAGTATGTCACAGTTAATGAACTGATCTCACATCCATCATCTCATTTGACAAATCACCTCTCTAGGTTTCAGTTCCCTCTCTTGTAGAAACATAAACCTAGGTGGGGTTGATTGGCCTCTTACTATGCCTTGTTTTGAGCACTTACATATATATTGACTCAATGTTTTATTCAAACCTCACAACAGCCTCATAAAATAGGCACTATTATAATCATTATCTCTATTTGACAGGTAAGAAAACAGGCTCTGGAGAAACTAAGTAATTTGCTCAAGGTCACATGCTGGGTTAGATCCAGATTGAAGCAGACAGCCTGGTTAATTTTTAGATTCCATATATAAATGAGATCATGTGGTATTTGTTTCTGTACCTGGCTTATTTCACTTAGCATAATGTCCTTTATATTCACCCATGGTGTCACAATTTTTTTTATGGCTGAATAGTATTCTATTAAAAATGTAAAAATAGTACATTTTAAAGTGTATTTGTAATGTGCTTCTTTATTAGCATATCAGGTGGCAAGATCTAGCAGAAGGTCTAATAACTATTATTTCATGGTAGTGATAAGTTTAAATAATATTGAACTTTTCCAACAACTGTAATATCATATGGGAATATCAATGGTTTCTATTGGTGTCTGAATTCCTAGTATTATAGTGCCATGTTGCTTTTATGAATAATGAAAGGAAATGTTAAATTTCATTACAATAGAGGTAGTCAAATACAGATGTATTTGACTGGTTTACAGACCCTTTGGGAGATCATGGCCCCTAGGTTAAGAATGCCAGCTACACACTAGTTCTAAATGAAAGAGTTCACCCCATCAGTGGGTCCCCAGCAACATTGTTCATCAGAATACCTGATTTGGTGGGGATAGAATCTTAGAATCTATATTAAAAAAGAAAAAAATTCATATGATATTATGCTGAACCAGCTTGAGAACTCTGATCATGTCATTTAAAATTGCCTATATTTGATTTTTTTTAACCTATAAAAAAGGCAATCTCATCTGGTTAAGGCTATTCCCAGCTCTAGTAATCAATGTCTAGTAATCAATGGAGGTGGTTTCCCAAACATCATTACTGTTGATTAAGTTAATAAACAATTTGCCTATAATTCTTTTTTAGATAGGGGACAGGGGGATGATATCTGTGAACCCAGAGATTAAGAAGCAAGATAGCCTAGAGGTTGAACACACTAAATATGCAACCAGTCTCCATTCTTTCTTCTGAATAATGAGTCATATGGTTGCCCGGTCAACCCAGTGTGTGGCTAATAGCTCAGCAGCAGGCATCTTTGTTGAGGGTACAACTGGGTATGCATTGGAAAAGAAAAGGATGGATGGTTTAACCTCAGCCTCTCCCTGCACTTCCTTCCCAGACAAGTGCCAGCCAGCCCCGGAATGCGGGCCAGAAGGGCCCGGGCCCCAGACGGTGGACGTGGACTTGGTGTTCGTGGTGGACAGCTCCCAACATGTGGACACTGACATATACCGTGGGGCTTTGCATCTAGTGGACACTGTACTTGATGATCTGGAGGTGGCTGCACAGCCGAGTGTGTCCCTTCACGGGGCGCGTGTGGCTCTGGTGACACACACTACTCCAGGCTTCCGGCCTGGTGTGGGTCAATCCCCTGTGCTTGAGGGCTTCCATCTGACGTCCTATGGCCACCGGACACAGATGCAGAGACAGGTCCAGGAGGCCACGGGCCGCTTGCTGCAGGGACTCCCTGCCTTGGGCCATGCTCTAGAATGGACACTGGAGAATGTGCTCCTGGTGGCCCCACTGCCACGGAAGGCGCGTGTTCTCTTCACCATCGTGGCCAGTGAGACAAGCAGCTGGGACAGGGAGAAGCTAAGGACTTTGTCCCAGGAAGCCAAGTGCACAGGCATCACTCTGTTTGTGTTGGCCTTGGGCCCTGGTGTGGGGGCTCAAGAGCTGGTGGAGCTGTCCCATGTGGCCAGTGCACCCTCTGAACAGCACCTGCTGCACTTAGAGGGAGTCTCGGAACCAGAGGTGGCCTATGCCCGGGGATTCACGTGGGCCTTCCTGAACCTCCTAAAAAGTGAGCAGTCTCTGAATACTGGCTATTTTAGGTGGGTGAGGGAGAGGAACTTACAAAGCCTGGCATTTGGGCAGGTAGGTGCCCATCACACCTTCTCGGCTATTGGGTTATGTGCAGCCCAGCAGTCTTGGTCACATTTCCAGGTGTTTTTTGGTCTTGGTCTTCCAGCGCATGATTCAGAACAACTCATGTGTGGGTGCTTCATTGTAAAGTGTGAGGACTTCTTGCCCCACTTCCTGGGAAACATGAGTTTCTCACTTTATAAGTGAGTGTGACGTCCCACTGGGGGCCGTAAGGGACATCTGCTCCTTCATCACTAAAGGAATAAAATGAGTTTGATGGACATTTTAGAAATACAGACATGGCAATTGTGCCTCTCCAATTTGAGAGGTGCAAAAAATCAATGAATTAGTTCTAGTCCTGGATCTGCTATTATTTGAGTTCTGTGATCCTAGAAAAGTCAATGAACTGCTCTGCTCTCTGAACGTTAGATTCCTTATCTTTGCAAGGAGTGGTGGAGAGAATGTTAATAGATGGCTTATGGTTTAGTGATTGAGAAGCAGGCTGAAAGAATCATTTTTCTCATCTGTTTTAATTTCATTTTATCTTTTTTTATGTTTTATCATATTAGGTTGTATTCTTTTATGTTGTGGTCTTATATTATTTATGAGCTAGGAGGCATTTTATGTTTTTATTTTGTTTGCTATATATTTAATTTTTATTGTTTTGTTTGTGTTTACTTTTATGTTTGTTTCATGCTTCATTTGAATCCCTCTTACATCTTTTTGACTTGATGTCTTCATGGATTTTATGATTTTCTAAATATTCTATTTGCTTTTATTTTTATACCTATTTTATTTTGTTCCACTTTATATTTTATTTTATGCTTCTTTTGATTTTGTCTTTTGAATTTTGTGGGTTTTTTTATTTTTGTTTTTTGGTACTGGGGATTGAACTCAGGGGTACTTGACCACTGAACCACATACCCAGCCCTATTTTATGTTTTATATAGAGACAGTGTCTCACTGAGTTGCTTAGTGTCTTACCATTGCTGAGGCTGGCTTTGAACTCAAGATTCTTCTGTCTCAGCCTCCCAAAGTGCTGGGATTACAGGCGTGAGCCACAGCACCCGGCTTGATTTTGGGTTTTAATAGAGAATTTTTTATGTTTATTTTCTTTTTAAGTTTATGTAATTTTATGTTTTATTTTATTTTTTTAAAATTTTACTTTCAGGTGGAACAAACCAGTATCCACCCTCAGAGCTCATTGGACAATGTAGGGGCCCAAACCGTGGGGACACTCTGTGGCAAGTCAGGCCTGTCAAGAGGTAGGTCAATGCTGGGTACAGAGGTGCATGCCTGTCATCCCAGTGGCTCAGGAGGCTGAGGCAGGAAGATCGCAGGTTTGAACCAGCCTTGACAACTTAGAGAAGCCCAAGCAACCTAGTGAGACCCTGTCTCAAAATAAACTATGAAAAGGGCTAGGGAAGTGGCTCCGTGGTTAAGCACCCCTGGGTTCAATTCTAGGTACCAAAAAAAAGGTAAGTTTAAGGCCTGGCTATGGTTGTTCCCTAGCTCTGTCTCAGGCAGGAAACTGTCTCCCTAGAGAAAGATCATAGGCAATGCCAGTTCTTGACTTGATTCAAACCACTGACATTGGGAGGCTTCTGGACTTGACAACCCTGCTATAGTTTTTTTTTTCTGATGTTCAGTCTTTTAGTCTTGAGGACCAATATAAAAAAAATTCAAAAAGCACCTGAGTGTTTAGAAGCAAAAAAATAAAAAATTTCTTTTCCACCATATCATCACATCATCTAATCCCATGTCTCAGAGGTAAAATTAAAAATGCTAGACATGTCATTTTGATGCTTGTCCAAACATGTCTGTAAACCTAAGAAAACAGCGAATACAATAATGAAAATGCTCAGGAAATGCCCAAACCTAAAGTTTGTTGAGTGCAGCCATGTCATTTGCTACACAAGAACCTCTTGTGGCTGGTTGTGCAATTTGACAAGGATTGTTTCTGTACAGGGGGTCCAATGACCACTTTGGCATGTCTGGCTTTGCTTATGATTTAGAAGCACTTGAAGCAACAGACTTTTTTTTTTTTCTAGAAGAAAAGAGAAAAGGTGTGATGACATCCATCACTAAGCCAGAAGCACTTGAAAATTATGAAAAGAATAAATATGACAACAAAGAAAAAGAACAAGAAACACTAGCAAACAAGAAACCAGAAAAGAAAGAAATTCAGGCACTGTCTACAGTAAAAAAAACAAGCTACCTTCTTGCTCCTTAAGTTGGCTTCACTTTTTTCATCTTTATTTTTAAAACATCCCTGTGTATTATGTTAACATGCAAGTGTTGGCTTTTTATACATCTTCCTTACAAATGAAAAATTCATGTGTGTAGCTAAAGGAATTAGTTCAAGTAAACAGAAGAAGACTAAATTTCACTGAGCTATAGAACTGGAGCTGAAGGAAAGTCATTTCAGGGCATGTTATGGAGGCACCACCAACCAAGTGTATGCCCTGCTTTGCAGAGATGCAAAGATCTATTGCGGAAGTGAAGAATATAAATACTACTGCTTGTAGACAGGCTCCTTTGCAAGTGGCCACATGCCCCATGTGTTCTGACCAAGCTTAAGGAACATTTTAGATCCATCTAAAACAGCTGGAGCATCAGTTTTGGATTGCAGCTTGTAGTTTTGCATATACCAAGTTCTTTCTTGTATGTGATCAACTAGCTAAACAGAACAGTAAACACATTAGTTAGAGATACTAGGGAACTGTAGGAGCACTCCCCATACTTTCAACCCTTCCCTTTCTTCTTTTCCCATTCTATGGTGATAAACCACACACTCGGCAAAGCGTGCCTCATTGGTTGTAATCTCGGGGCCATGATTGGTCCGCGGACCTTATATAAGCTTCTGTACTTTCCTGGAATAAACGAGGTCTGCATCTGGCTCTGGCAGAGCAGTCTTATCTACCTCCAGAGTCTGGGTGAAGTGACTCCGTGGACCATCACCCCAAAACCTTGTCCTGTGAGACCCCACTTTGTCTTCCCCAAAGACCCCTTTTCGTCTCTCGGGACCCCAACTTGTTGAGCAGACCCACGAGGCATGACTTCAAACGATAGGGAACTTGACTGTGATGTTTTTGAATGTCATCTAAGACAGCTGAAAGAGTTTCTTAGTGAGTGATGTGGTTGGTCCTGCTTCGATAAAGTGAGAATACTTTTCCTAGAGGTTTTGAATGTGCTTAGATGATTCCCTACCTGAGGGTTTCTGGCTGGGTGGCCATGGGAACTATTTAATTTCACTGTGGCTCAGTGTTCTGTGAAGTGGGAATTATATGAGTACCTATGTCATATAGTTGTTTTGAGAGTAAAACTTGATAATTTGTGTTTGCCAGATAATCATGAAAGTTAGTTATTAAGATGCCCATGATATATACTACCTCTTAGAACCCAAAGCAGCTGGGCATAATGGCACATGCCTGTAATCCCAGTGCCTCAGGAGGCTGAGGCAGGAGGATTGCAAGTTCAAGGCCAGCTTCAGCCACTAAGCAAGGTCCTAAGCAACTTAGCAAACCCTGTGTCAAAATAAAAAATAGGACTAGGGATGTGGCTCAGTGGTTAAGCACCTCTGGGTTCAATCCCTGATACAGAAAAAAAAATCCAAAGCAAATACACATCCAAAGGAAATATCAAAACCATAGGTACTCCTGGCAGGTATAGTAACATTCCCTTCCTTAGGCTAAAAATGAAGCACAAGGGAACTTACTTGTTGATTATCATGTTTTCAGTACAGAATATCCTCAGTTGATTTTATAAAAGCAGTGCTTTCAGCCTTGACTATACAGTAGAATCACCTGGGAATCTTCAAAAAGTCACCCCAACCAATTCAGTCTTTGATGGGTTGTAGGACTTAACAGTGATCCCACTGGGCAATCAAGAGTGAGAACCACTACTCTAAGGAACTCTTCACCACAAAATCAAGGTCAAAGAGATGGAGGAGAGGTTACTGACCATTGAATCCAGTCCCATGCACAGCTTTGAAGGTCCCTAATATGTCTCAGCCACTGTGTTACTTGGCTCTCTGCAGTTTTGTCCCCCACTGTAAATCCAAGGCCATCCTCAGCCTTTGTCACCTCCCCACGCTCCTTCTTCCACACCTCTTCCTTCAACAGTTGCCTTTTTTTTTCCTTTTCAAGAGAAACAAAGGTAGCCAAATGCAATCTCCTGTGGCTTCCTATATCTCTGTACACCCTCCCTTCCTGCCCTCAGTTGAAGAAAGAGCTGGCTCTTGTCTTGTCTGAATTGTCAAGAAAGACCCTGGGGCTCCTTCAGACCCATTGTCTTGAGCTGCTTGGGACTTGACCATGGTTGACCATTACCTTCCTCTTTAAACCTTCTTCCCTCTTGGCTTTGTGGACAATATTGTCATTTTGTTTTCTACCTCCTCGACCCGCTTTGTCTTCATGGGAATGCACCATCCTTGGACCAGGAGTGGAAAGGCGCGACCTGACATCATTCCTTTTGCTCACCTCCTGTTCTCTAAATGGTCTTGTTTTTCCCCCATTTTTCCTCCTTCCAACTCCATTCTCAGCACGTGGTAAATTTTCCAATGAAAATCGGGGTGTGTCATTTCTCTTCTATGATTCCTCATTGTCTTTAGCACAATGTTCAGATGCCTGGGTGAGACACACAGGCCTTCAAGACTAGACTCTGCACTAGCCCTTTGGGGCCTTACTGGATGCCACACGTGACTTTGCACAACTCACAGTTGCCCTAGTACCCTCCGATTTGTTCTAAGTCTCTATCGCTGCTCACCCTCACCTGCCTGTCTGTATTCCCTCCACAGGTCCACCTGGATCACATCTACTCAATCTCTTACTACCAGGTTCAAGTTTTACCTCTTTTGAGAATCCTTGCTGGGTCCCCACATAGTGTTAAATTTTCATGGCCTCCTTTGTGCTCCTGTATCTTCATCCAAATTCTGCCACAGCACCTGTACCTACTTGTGGAGAATTAGCAAGTGTTATCTCTCTTCACAGAAGTTGCAAGGATCTTGATTGTGTGTTTTCAATTTCAGTGTTATCTTCAAAATACACAGATCTATTTTTTGATTTTCCCCCCTCCGAGCAGGGCTATATTGTAAGACATATGTACTGGGATAGAAGAAGCCCAGGCAAAACTAGTTTCACTCATACCTGCCCAATTTTCTTCCTTCACTTTTTCTTTCCCTTATTCCTGGATTCCACCAATATGTTTGAATAAAATTGTGACCACTGCTGCATGATTCAAGAAGGCAAAAATTAATATTTGTGGTAAAAATAATGCCAATTATAAAATTAGAGGCCAAGAATAATTACTTATGTCAAAGCTTATTGGCCCCCCAATGCCATATTATACTGGTAAAAGAAAACTTAAAACTTTGAGGAATACTGAGAGTTAAATTTTAAAGAAAAACTTAGAAATAGTTCAAACATTGAGGACTCATTTCTAATTATGCTGCCCAATATGGCCACAATGACTATTTAAACTTAAATAATTTGAAATTAAATAATATTTCAGTTCCTTGGTTGCATTAGCCACATTTCAAAGGCTCCATAGCCACATGGGAGGGTGCTGGTGGCTACTGTATTGAACAGCACAGATTTCCCATCATTTCCAAAAATCCCATTATTGTAGAAAAGTTCTGCTGGGCAGTGTTGCTCCAAATGTTTAATCTAGGAAAAGCAGCCCCTATTCAGTAGTTTCCAGGCCCAAAACAAGAGTGGGGCTTTTAAAGTCAAAGGCTACAAAGCTTCATTGGAAAAGGGGCTGATCTGTTGCAATAAGTCCTTGATTTGTTTGGTCAGCTGGTAGGTGGGCCCTGGGTTTATAAGATGGATGGAAAGAGTACAGCCCAAAGTTCACCACTGCTGTGTTTTTTAGTTGATTCCAAAAAGTTTTTGGAAAGACATTTGCTCTTCTTCCTCCTGGGTCCTCGCTGTTTGTTATTTTATACCCTTTAGTCAGGGTCCTGCAGTGGCAAATTCAAGTGTGCCCATTCAGGCATAGGATAGATTTGTGATCAATTCCTCAGACTCTAAGAATGTCTCTCATCTCTATGAGTCCAGCAGTTCTGGTTGTTCTTCCTGGAAGGCTAGTCAGTGCTGACTGTACTAATGGGAGGTCAGTGGGCGTGTCCCAAGAATACATTTTAACTCTTGCTTCCTGAAGACAGTGTCTTCTTTATTCAGGGATACTTAAAAGGCCCAGCAAGAAGTTTTTGTAGGATGCCAGCATTCTGTGCTTCAGTTGATCTAGGATAAGAACATTTCCAAATGATATAAAGTGTACCCATGGAAATCTCTTTTCCCTAGAAGGCAAGAAATAAACACCTGGAAAAATCAGTGCCTGATTTAGAATTCAGGGAATATCAGATCTTGCTTTCTTGTGGTTTGTTAATTCCCAATACTATTTTTCATTTTCCTGGACCATCATATTTTTCTTTTAAGAGATATCTTGCTGGGTGTGGTGCGCATGCCTGTAATCCCAGTGGCTTGAGAGGCTGAGGCCGGAGGATCGTGAGTTCAAAGTCAGCCTCAGTTAAAAAAATGAGGCGCCGAGCAACTCAGTGAGACCCTGTCTCTAAATAAAATACAAAATAGGGCTGGGGATGTGGCTCGGTGGTCGAGTGCCCCTGATCCCCAGTACCAAAAAAAAAAAAAAAAAAAAAAAAGAGAGAGAGAGAGGGAGAGAGAGAGATAATAACTCTGGGTAAGAGTTAGGGTACTATAATAATTAAGCTGGATTTGTGTAGGTCATTAGAAGGTCAGACAGGTTTGGGAAAAATGAGAAAAAGAAGCAAATAAAGGGTTCTTAGTATCAGAAAGCTTTCATTTCATTCATTTATATATTGTCTGTGGTATATCTGCCATATACCAGATATGATGCAAAACAGTACCTATAACTTTAGTATATCTTTCACATGTTATGTGACAACTTCACAACATATTTGTGAAGTGTTTTTAAATAAATATTGCCTTTTTTTTTGTTTTGGTACCAGGGATTGAACTCAGGGGTACTTGACCACTGAGCCACATCCCCAGCCCTATTTTGTTTTTTTTTTAAACGTATTTTTTAGTTGCAGTTGGACACAAATATCTTTATTTATTTGTATGTGGTGCTGAGGATTGAACCCAGTGCCTCACGCATGCAAAGCAAGCGCTCTACCACTGAGCCACAATCCCAGCTCCTCATTTTGTGTTTTATGTAGAGACAGGGTCTCAATGAGTTGCTTAGCGCCTCGCCAATACTGAGACTGGCTTTGAACCTGCGATTCTCCTGTCTCAACCTCCCAATAAATATAGCTTTTATGGTTGAGGAAATCAAGGCTCAGAGAGCCAAGGTCACATAGGTAAGGCTAGGATTCATTTCTGGATCTAAGACCATTGTTCTTTTCCTGACATGTTTAAGCAGGAAATCCAGCTCTATGTTTATTTTGTTGCAGGCCCTTGTTCCATGGATCAGATGGAAGGCGAGTGCCAGGATTACATCCGGAAATGGTACTACAATGAGGAGCAGCAGGCTTGGCAACAGTTCTGGTATTGCAGCTGTGGAGGCAATGCCAGATGGTTTGAATCCAAAGAAGAATGTGAGGCTTGGTGTGTCCCCAGTTAGGCAAAGTCTTATGGATGTTGCTCCTCTACCCTTACTGAGTCAGAGTCAAGACACTTTTAAGCAACAAAGAACACTCTATGGCCATGGACATCACATTTCTTCCCCCCTCAATTTTTTTTCTTGCCAGTAAGGTCTGGGCCAGTTGATTTGTGACTTGAGAAGTGCTGAATTCTAAGAGTTTTAACTCTTTTTAAAGAGTAATTGAAACTTTTCTGAATGTCATTTAAATGAAGTAGAACTGAATGAAAAAGAAACTTGAACTTAACCTCTAAAATTATTTTGAAGTTTGGGGGGCTATGTAGCAAAAGAGATATCAGTGGAAGTCGTAAACAAAACCTAATTCAGAAATGAGTTGAAAATTGGTTTGTCTTTTGTCTACCAGAGAACAGGGAAGTCAAAGAGGGGGATATCTAATGTGAAATCCATCTTTACTACCTAATATAAACAAATAAAGGCATTCTTCATGGAATCTTTGGAGTGAGACTGCATGGGATTCCTGTTGACTGCTACCTGTGACATACTTTGTGACATAGCAGTTGATAGAGTGGAGACAGCAGTAACTTTTCCATGGGACCAGTCCTTTGGCATCAATTGGCATAAAATATGGTGACTTCTGTCCTTGGAAACAGGGTGACTCAACAATTACAGCTGACATTGTCATTGTAAAGATGACATGCAAGGTTTTGATTCACCACGAACAAAACATTTTGCAATGTAAGAAGTGACAATAAGTGTGTGTGTGTTTGTGTGTGTGTGTGGGTGTGTGTGTGTGTGTGTATTGCAAGATCTTCTTTTGCTTGGTGGCTCAATTCTCCTGGCCTCTGAATTTTTACTCAAGTTTCCACACAGATTTGGGGACTATGGGGAAGGGGGCTGCAGAGTATTGATAATTAATTCTCTGTAAGATGAATTAATCAGCTTGGGCTTCCTTCACAAAATATCACAGACTGGATACCTTAAACAATAGACATTTATTTCTCACAGTCTTGGAAGCTAGGAATTTAAGATCAGTGTGTCAGCCTATTTTGTTCCTGCTGAGGTGGTTCCTTCCTGGTTTTCAGGCAGTCACCTTCTTGCTGTGTTGCACATGGTTCTTTTGGTACAGGCTCATGGTGAGAGGAAGTGAGGGAGAAAGAAGAAGAGGAAGAGAGAGAACAAATTGGTATCTGTTTTTGGGAGCATACCAATCCTATTGTCTTAGAGCCCCACCCTTGTCTAATCTAAAGGCCCTATATTCAAATATAGTCAGATTGGGGATTAGGGCTTCAACCTATGTATTCTGGGAAGATGCCTACGTTCATAAAAGATCCCAAGCAGCTGGTAGTTGTCCACAGGGACACAGAGTGGAGCTTGCTCTCTGGCAAGTTCAGTGACTGATTTCTAGAATACTCTTTGTTCCTTCACACAGATGACAGCACAGATGAGATGGGAACCAGTTTTATAGAGAATGTTCAAAGAAACGTTAAGATATTTATTCTACTTTTATGATAATTATTTTTATCTGATCACAAAAGAATGACTGTGTGTTCATGGCAGCAAGTCTGTACAACACAGAAACACACATGAAAGAAATAAAGATCACCTATAATCTTCATGTGAAGGTAACCATTTTTTTAATGCCTGGATATACTATCTTTTTTTTTTTCCTCCCATAAAGCACTTCCTATCACTGATTTTGGAGACAGCATTTTGGGGATGAAATGGCAGCTGTTCCATCTTGCTTGGCAGAGCTGCTCATGGTGTGGGTGTGTGTATCCATTTTTTTTAGGCAGAATTTCAACTGCCTGGGCATAAGGGAGCCACGCTGTCTATCCAGAGGATGGATTTGATTTGAATTGTGATTATTTTCTACTTCTGACTTCGAATCTGCCCTTCCCTTGTGCAGGAGTTCAGAACACCAAGGCAAAGATTCAATAATAATAAGAGGACCATTGGGAGGAGGTATTCCAGTGTGTTGGTTATTCGCATCCTTGGAACTCTTACGAGATCCAACTGCAGTTCTCCCTGCATGTCCTAGGTGGTGGTATAACCCTTCCACGCAGCTCTCACTCCCAGCAAAAACTACTTCGTAAATCCTGAGGGACTGAGATAATGGAACCAAGAGGCAGAAGCAATTATCTATTGTTTTAGATTCTCTTCATCTCTACTCGCAAACACAATTTATGAAGCACTTTCCCATGTTATCTTATATATTTGCCCACTCCCATCACTAACTCCTAGATGCCTGCCTTGTCTTTATTTCTGGAACAAGGAAACCATCTCAGAGAAGTGGCTTGCCTCTGACATAGAACAGAAACTGGTTTTGAACTCCTTTGGATCCTGAGACCGGGGCTTCCTTTGCTGTATTCCACTCACTGTGAACCGTTAGTTGCCACTTGAGAATTCTGAAGGCTAGAACTGCAGATGCCCAGGGTGTTGGAGGGTGGGAAGGGAGAAAGGGCTTGACCTTTTGACTTTGCAGGCAGCCTCGCTCTCCTCATCTCCATGGTCCTGGCCCAGAAAGAAGCAGGAATGGACTGAGAAGAAGTTGAATTGCAATGCAGGCCAATTCTAACCGCCTTGACTGACCTCACAGGGAGCTCTGGAACTAAAAGGACTTTTTGGAGTTGCCCTTGGCTGGGCCGAAATGGCTGAGCCAGTATCCCCTGCCTCTATTACCTCTGGCTGTGGGAACCCAGGGAAGGGTATACTGGTGGATGAGGCAGGTCTGCAGCTGTGGCAGACTCTGAATGGGGCCCAGCTGAAGGGTCTCTGCCAAGAGCTCTCCTAGTAGTTGGGGCCACAAACAAGCCCTGCTTGAAGGTGGGTCTGGGTGGCACATGCTGCGTCCATCACAGTTCATCCTTCTGTAATGTCCTTTTGCCTGCTATTTACAAGTCTCCCCAGCTTCCCAAATCCAACAAGACACACTCAAAAAATTTGTGTGGCATTCAAAGTCTCAGAGATTTGTCTTTGTCCCAGTTGCTCAGGAGGTGGAGGCAGGAGGATTATGAGTTCAAAGCCAGCATCAGCAACTTAGTGAAACCTTTTCTCTAAATAAAATATAAAAAAGGGCTGGGGATGTGGCTCAGTGGTAAAGCACCCCTGGATACCAAAAAAAAAAAAAATCTGATCTTCGCATTCATCTCTAGCCTCACCAGTGGTAGCCATTGTGCTGTCCTTCCAACTGGAGCAGTACCAAATAAATCACTCATGGTTTCCTGGAAATGCCATATTCCATCCATCTCTGCTATTGAAAAACCTGTGGGAAACATCTTTATTTCATTTATTTAAATATACTTAATAGGTACCTGCTGTATTGGTCCACAATCTGTGTCAAAATCCAGCTCAGTTCTCATTGTTTCATTGTCTCTGTGAAAGTGTCCCCAAGCTGCCTACAGGCTGCCTTGTACCCTCCTCTCTTTTGTCCCCATTAATCTCCTTAGTAGACTGTAAACCTTTTCACCTGAGAATCCCCTGCCCAGTACAGAGCCTGACACATGTCCTTCTAGTTCTAATTTACTTCTCTGCCAGTCCTATAGTTTGGATTTGGAATACCCCCAAAGGCCCATGTGTATAAAGGCTTGGTCACCAAGCTGTGGCACTATTGGGAAGTGGCAGAACCTTTAGGAGGTGGGGCCCAGTGGAAGAAAGTTGGTCACTGGGAGTGTGTCTTGGAGAGGATATTGCCTCCCAGCTGCTGAGAAGTAAGCAGCTTCCTCTGCCACGTGCTCCCACAGGCCCCCCAAAACAGGCCAACTGACCATGGATAGAAACCTTCAAAACCATGAGCCAAAATAAAACTTTCCTCCTTATTACTTGATTTATCTCAGGTATTTTGCCAGTTTTCAGAGACTGTTAGATATGTCCTCAACTATCTTTGATATTTGATTTCCTTCCCCATCTCTTGCTCTATCAAAACTCTTTGTTTTATAGATTGTGGATTTGTTTTTATTTTGCATTTATTTCAGACATGAAGGCATCTATTTCCCATCAGCCAAGTGGAAAAAGTTTCATGTGTTTGAAAAGTCTCCTTCAGATCTGTTACCTCATTATCACCTTGCATTGCTTAGGGGATATTAATCTTTCTGGTGAAGATATTAAGACCAAGAAAGGTCAAGTGACATTGAGTCTCATGCCGTGAATCAGTTGGTAGTCTAAAATTTGAAGTAAAATGTGTTTTGAACTGATTTGGCATTTGTTTGGTTTACTTTGCAAAGTTTAAGGGTTTTATTCATTATTCACTTTTGAACATGTAGTGAATTTCATTTATCCTAGGAAATTGGAGAGCTTGGGGCTGCTAAGTTCAGAACTTGGTTCCCAGCCATGTATCAAAGTGTAGAAATAAATCTGAGGATTTTTCCTGTACTCCCTTGAGTGAAGTCTTGCAAGGTACTATTCAGGATTTATTTCTTCTTTATTTTTTGCCATTTTGTGATCTCTTGTGGTAGATCATTCATTTTCATTTTTTAATAGTCTCAAAGGTATACTTTCAATACTGCTGTGGATCCACTGTTGGGATTATGATGTTATGGTACATTCCAAGACTGGGGCACCTGCATTTAGCATCAGTTTCCTCCTTGAATTCCTTGGTGACTTCACATAAGATACTCCATTCTTCTGATCTTTGGTTTTTTTCTGGCTGAGGTGCCTGGAGATGAGAGAAATCTTTCTTGCCCATTTACATTCTAAGTTCTGCATGCAAATGAAATTGTTCTTTCTGTGACTTATCTCTTATCTTAGGAGACTAAAAGTAGCAAGTTCAGCTGAGGACAAAAGAACCACCCGGCTGACCTCAACCCCAAATTATGAACCCTCAGAATAATGAGGTAAATAAATGGCTATTAAAAACACTAAGTTTTGGGTGTGATTATTATTTGGCATAAATTATGGTTAGGATAACTCACGTGTCCACAGTCAGCTATCAGTCTGTTGGTCAGTTGGTCAACCCAGGGTCACTTCCCAGTGATAAATAAATAAAAGTATATATTTATCTGTATCTAATAATAGAGCCTTAAAAGAGATAAACCATCAATGTGATTAGGTTAGACATAACATTTAGACACATAAGACTTGGAAAGGAAAAGTAATACAGTCTGTATTTGTAGATTATATGAGAAGTAAAAAACCCTAGGAGAACAGCAATGTTTCAGGTGGAGCCTGTTCTATCAGCCCTGAGCCTGTGGTGATCACGTAACAGCTGGCTGTAATGGACAGCAAATCAGGGGGGCTGTCACTCAGCATTACCAAACCTGTCCCCAGTGATGTCAATAGAGGGCAATAGGAATCCCAAAGATGGCTGTGAAAATGAGAAAACATTTTGGTGTTTTCTAGTAAAATTGAAAATTCAAATACCCTGAACCAGCACTTCCACTCTCAAATGCATACCCTTAATAAACTCAGGCGTGTGATTGCAAAGCCACACACACATTCCTGTGCAGTGTTCACAGTGGCAATTAAAAAGAAATTCTTAGGTTGTCGACAAGCCGCATGTCCATTAAGAGTGAAATGAGTAAATATGCTGTGGTGTATTAAAACAAGGTGTGCAATAACATGCATGAATGAATGAAACTGAATTAAGAATCAGCTACATGGCTGAAGCTTTTTTTTTTTTTTTTTTGGTGGTACTGAGGATTAATCTCAGGGGTACTTTATTACTCAGCTACATTTGCAGCCTTTTCTATTTTTTAATTTTGAGGCAAAGTCTCACTAAGTTGCAGAGGCTGGCCTTGAATTTGTGATCCTCTTGCCTCAGCCTCCTGAGTAGCTGGGATGACAGGCATGAACCACCATGCCCTGTTACATGGCTGAATCTTAAAATATGTCATTTTGAGAGAAAGAGGAAGGCATAGAAATATACATATATAGTATATGTTAAATGTCTTGCAGCAACAAAGTTTTCTTAGCCTGTTCTCATCAGCTCAGGGCTGATGGAGCAGGCTCTATATGTAGCATTGCTGTTTTCCTATTATTATTTTTTACTTCTCTAGGTATATATTCATATCATCAACAAATACAGATTATATTACTTCTCCCTTTCCAATTCTTCTGCTTCTAAATGATTATCTAAGCTTCAAAATCAGACAAAATTAAATTATATTGTTATCCCTTATGTGCGATAAAACTAGACAAAAAACCCTGAAAGATGTGGTTACCATGGAAGTCAGGATGGCAGTGTGGCAGAGGCTGTGATGTTCCTTCTGGAATTAAGAAGTTGTTCCTTCCACTCTAAAAGCATACTATTTTCATTCATGAGAACATAGTAATTGTATCAGAATTGCTTCTGTTAGGAAAAGAATATCCCAGATTGGTTCCCAGTCTTCACTTCTTAATCACTTTCCTCTGGGAAAATTAAAGAGTGATGTCAGAATATTTGGTCACATTTTAATCTCAGGATCCTGTGGAAATAGCTTGGTTTTGAATCTTAAAACTGGGAAGAGGCTTAGAGAGAAACTTATAAAGGTAGTTATAAGAAGTAATATATATTCATTCCTTTGATAAACATGTGCTGAGCATATATATATTACATATGTATAATATATAATATATATTAAGAACTCTCCCAGTTTGCCTTGTGGAATATACATAGGAGCAGCAGGGAGAGGGATCTCAGAAATGGGACATAGTAAATTATCCAGTAAGTTACCAGGTAAATGTGCAGCACAGTAAGAGTCACTAGTGCAGGGGGAGGTTTGGGCATGCTGCAGGATTGAAAAGGTGGCCAGGGTATGTCAATGACAGGGGAATTTTTTGAAAAAAAATTGAAGGAGATAAGGGAGATGGCTATGTAGATATGTAGGACAAAATCGTTCCAGATGGAGGTAACATCTGGCACGAAAGCCTTAAGGTGGAAACATACCTGCTGCCAATATGTATAAAGTGGTGTGAATAAGAAGGTGGGTAGAAGAAATGAGGTCAGAGAGGAGAGGGTGGGTTCACACTGCATGTGGCTTCTTAAGGAATCATGTTTAAGTTATCTATTGCCATGTAATAAATTATTCCACATTTAAGATCCTAAGTCAAGGAAATCATTTATTTGTTTACTAATGTGCAATCTGGGCAGGGCTAGGTGGGGACTCTTCTCCACTTCACTCAGCATGGCTGGTGTGGTGTGAAGGGGAGGGCCAATGTGGTCTCTATGTCTCCCTCACGTGCTGGAGGTTGATGTTGGCTAAAACCTTAACAGAGTCTATGAGCAGACCATTTTCCTGTGCTCTTTGCATGCAGTCTGGGCTTCCTTGAACAAGGTATGGGAGATGAGACCCCACTTTGTTCTGGGAGGAGAGTTTGGAAATTTGCAGATATATTTTTAAACTGCTATCATTGATGAAGTAATTTGGTTTTTACTCTGAAGGAATTAGTGATCCCTTGCAGGATTTTTATGGAGGAGTGAAATGATTTGATCTATGTTTTAAAAATATTACTCTGCTTCTGTGCTGTGAATAGAATGTAGGTTTGCAAGGGTGGGAGCATGGAGGTGAATTAAGAGGCAGGGGATAGTGATGACTTGGGTAAGGTGGTAGCTGTGGGGGTGAGAGGGATCAGATTCTAAAGATACTGATTTACTGAGAGATTGGACATGGGGGTTAAATAAAGAGAAGCCAAGGGCAGCTCCAAGGATTTTCATATAATCAGCTGTGAAGTGAAGCAGATCTTGGGGTTTATTGAAGACCAGCTTTGGAGATGTTGAGTTAGAGATATCTATTGAACATGTAACTGGGGATGTCAGGTAAGCAGTTGGATATATGAGTCTGGAATTTAGTGTAAAAGTGCATATTTGAAGTTATTAAAATAATACCAATACAGTTTAAAGCTGTTAGGTTGGATAAGATTCCCAAGTAACTGAGTGTAAAGACAGAAGAGGACCCAGAGCTGAGTATTGGAGCACTCCACCATAGTGGAGGCCAGGGAGAAGAGGAACCAGCAAAAGAGATGGAAATAAAGGGATCAAAGCTGTAGGAGGGGCGCAAACCTGTAATCCCAGCACTTAGGGAGGCTGAGACAGGAGAATCACGAGTTCAAAGCCAGCCTCAGCAATGGCGAGGCGCAGAGCAACTCAGTGAGACCCTGTCTCTACATAGAACACAAAATAGGGCTGGGGATGTGGCTTAGTGGTTGAGTACCCCTGAGTTCAATTCCCAGTACCAAAAAAATAAAATAAATAAAATAATAAAATAAAAAAATAAAAATAAAAATCACGCGAATAATATTGCAACCATCACTTCCTTTAACCACAAGAGCTGCCCTCAATTCACACCCTCTTCCAGGAATCCGCAGTTGGCTAGGGAAGGAACATCTCCCAGATAAGAAGAGAGCTGACAAATAGAAGAGTTTCTATTCCTTGGGTTTTCCCTTCCTTTCTCACTGCCTCATGTTCTCATCGCCACCACCACATTTTTTTGTTTGAGTTTCAAACATTCCAACACTCTGCTTTACGAAGTCGAAGTCTCGAGATCTGAAAGCTCAATTTTGCAGACTCTTGCTAGGCAGGCCCTGTGACTGAGTTTAGGGCAAACAGAAAGTAAGTGGAAGTAAAAGTAAGTGCTGGTGCTGTATTTTTGCTTCTTCATCCTTTTCTCCTAGAATGTGTACGTGAGGCTGGAGATGTAGGAGTCTTTACCAAGAATGACAGAAACATGGAAAGAGTCTAGATTCTTTTTTTTTTTTGGAATTTTTTAAAAAAATTTTTTATTTAGGCTTACACGTTAACAGTGCAAGTTGATTCATTGTACATAGATAGAGGATAATATATTAATTCTCTAGTTGTAAGTTGTATAGAATCACAACATATATGCAGTGAGTCTAGTTTCTTGATGGTGTAGGCCCACTACCCTGGATTGCCTGGCATAGATATCTTGTCTTCCGAGACAAATTCCTTGTTAGATTGAGCCATTATTTATCAAGTTTTCTGGAACTTGAAACCAAACAGGACCCTATTGAATTCAGGGTGTTCAGAATGCCTCCTTTACATATCTACTTCAAGCACAGAAAAATCTTCTATCCCCTTTGCTTTAGTCAAGATTCTTTTGGAGGTAAGTGAAAAAAGTGAAGCTCAAAATAGTTAAGGCAATAAGAAACCATTAGCTCAACCATCCCTTTTAAGAAATGGGTATCGTGGGCTTCCGGAACTAGAGATGCAAGTACTGATTAAGCCGCATATTTCTATCTTCAATTCAATTTATCTTGGTGGGTCAGTTTCAGTTTCTTGGACAAAATCTCTAAGCATCGTGAACAACCTTCCCAACAGTTCCTTGATCTCATCTTTCCAACGAAACCACCAGAAACAGAGGTCAGAAGCCTGGAGACCAACTCTCAGATCCCCTTCACCTGGTAGGTGTTATCCAAAATCTACCACTAAAAAATCTCTTCTTTGACACTGACTCTGCACAATCAAAATTCAAGTCTTCCCTGCAATGCCACCTTGGTAGTCCCTTCTCAGTCTTGGTTTCCTGTCTGAAAGACTTCTATTGTTGACATCCATAAAAGGGCAGTTTTTATCTTGCAATGTTAGGAGCATGTCTTGATGAAATACGAGGGCCTATAACCATAGTTAGTACGTTTCTTTTTCTTTTTTCTTTTGGTACCGGGGATTGAACTCAGGGCACTTGACCACTGAGCCACATCCCCAGCCCTATTTTGTGTTTTATGTAGAGACAGGGTCTCACTGAGTTGCTTAGCGCCTTGCCGTTGCTAAGGCTGGCTTTGAATTCGCGATTCTCCTGTCTCAGCCTCCCAGAGGGCTGGGATTACAGGTGTGTGCCACTGCACCTGGCCGCAAGTACATTTCTAAGATAGAAGGATATGACGTTATTTTCTCATGAATGCTGCCCCCGCAACCCCTGCTCCCAGTTGTGTGAGAATATGCTTTTCTAAGGAAAATCATGAAGGAAAACTCAAATCACTTGACATGAATTAACCAGTACCCCAGGGAACTGGCCAGAGTTATGTGAGTCATTTTGTGGTTTTGGATTCACGTTCGATTCAAGATAGGGAAAGAACAGTTGGAGTTTAAGAATTTTTTTTTACCCATTTACCGAATTTTGTTTTCATATTATCAAAAGATGTTTTTAAGAGTAATTTTATAATGACAGCAAAGTTGAGAGGGAGATATGGAGATTCCTCATATATCTCACATACATAGTGTCCACCATTATTAATATCTCCTACCAAGTGATACATTTGTTGCAATTGTGGAAGCTACAAGAGTGCATAATAATCACTCCAAATCCATACTTTAGGTTAGTTCATTCTTGGTGTTGTACTTCCTATTTATGGTATGTACTGATCATCTTATTGTCATAAGAAGTATTATCACTGCCCTAAAGATTGTCTCTTCTTTGCCTAGTCACCCTTCTCCTAACAACTGCAGTTTTGCCTTTTCTGAAAGGTCATGTAGTTGGAATCATGATATTTAGCTGCTATTATTTGGATGTAGTTTGAGTGTGTTCTCCCAAAATCCATGTGCTGGAAGCTTGGCTTCCCAGAGCGATGGTGTGGGGAGGTGGTGGGCTCATTGAGGGGAGGAACCTAGTGCAAGGAATGCCACCCTCAAAAGGGTTATACTGAAGTCTCTCAGGATCCCTCTCTACAGGAGTAAGTTGTTTAAAAAAAAAAAGAGCAAGCCTAGCTTCTGAATCCCACTGGTGTTACCTTTCGCCACTTGATCTGTTCTACACATGGGCCCGCTGTTGTGCTGTCATCCGCCTCGAGGCCTTCACCAGTGACCGAACAGATGGGGCCTCCCAATCTTAGACTTTCAGCCTTCACAGCTATGAGGTAAATAAACCTCAGGATTTTTTTTTTAATAGCAGCAGAAAGTAGACTAAGCCTTTTAGATTGGCTTCTTTCACTGTGTAATATGCATTTCACATTCCTTCATGTCTTGTCCTGACTTGACTGTTCATTTCTTTTCAGCACTGAATAATATTCCATTGTCTGGGTATACCACAGTTTATCTGTTCACCTACTGAAGAATATCTTGGTTATTTCTAACCTTTCAATCATGAATAAAGCTGTACAATATATCTATATACAAGTGGTTTTGATTTGCCTTTTCCTGATGGCTAAAGATGTTCAGCAGTTTTTCACATAATTGTCGGTCATTTGTACTTCTTTTGAGAAACATCTGTTCAGTTCATTTGCCTATTTATTGAATTAGTTCTTTGATGTTGAGTTTTTTGAGTTCTTTTTATAGTCTGGGTATTAATCATCTGTCGGAAGAGTAGCTGGCAAAGATTTTCTCTCATGTCGTAAGCGTTCTTCACACTGTTAATTATTTCCTTTGCTATGTGGAAGATTTTTAATTTGATGCCACCCCATTTATTGATTCCTACTATTATTTCCTGAGCTGTAGGAGTCTTATTCAGGAAGTTATTGCCTGTATCTATATGTTGAAGTGTTTCCGCTATGTGTTTCCTAAGCTTCTGGTTTTTTGATTTGACCTTTGTTTAGGGTGAGCGATAGCGATCTAGTTTCATTCCTTTATATAGGGATCCCTATGTCTCAGCACTGGTTGTTAGAAAGACTGTCTTTTCTTCAGTGTATGTTTTTGGCACCTTTGCCAGGAATCAGAAGACTGTATCTGTGTAGGTTTGTCTTTGTTTTTTCTATTCATGTCTGTTTGTGTGCCAATACCATGCTGTTTTGTTACTATAGCTCTGTATTTTGTTTTGAGATTGGGTATTGTGATGCCTCTAAGCTTATTCTTATTGATCAGAATTGCTTTGGCTATTTTGGATCTTTATTCTTCTTATGAATTTTAGGGCTGTTTTTTCTTGTTCTGTGAAGAATGTCATTGGTATTTTAATGATGATTGCATTGGAACTGCAGATCACTTTTGGAAATACAGCCATTTTAACATTATTGATTCTATCTATCCAAGAACATGGGCTGTCCTTCCATCTTCAAGTGTCTTCTTTAAATTCTTTCTTTAGTGCTCTATAATTTTTATTGTAGAATTCTTTAATTTCCTTGGTTAGATTTGGAATTTTAACTATAATATGTCATAAGGAGTTTCTTCTCTGGTATTATCTATTTGAGGTTATAAATGTCTACAATACCTGAATGTTCATCTCATTTCCAATGTTTTAGAAATTTTCTATTATTTCACTGACTAGGTTATCTATGACATTGACCTGTGTCTCTACTCCTTCTTCAAGACCTACGAGTCTTGAATTAGGTCTATTAATTTTGTTCTAGAGTCCTTGTATATTCTTTTTTATAGTTTCTTATTTTTTCCTTATTACTGTCCTAGTTCCTCCAATTTGTCTTCAAGCCCTGAATGTTTGTTTTCTGCTTGACTTAGTTTATTGATAAGATTTTTCATTGAGTTTTTTAATGGGTATGGGAGCTGAAAATAATGTAGTCTGAGAAAAAGAAGGTTTTTCCCCCACCTCCCCCAACAGATGCCTTCCTGATGCTAATCGCAGAAAGGGAGGAGCAGAAATGAAGGAGTGTATCACCACACTGAGATGATAATCTTCACCCAGAATACAGGAGCCTTGACCCAAGGGTTCAACTCCCTGACTATCTCATTGACTGATAAAAATGAGCCTAAAATTCCTAAGGACCTGGGAGAACAGGAAGAACCGGCAGTTTTCTCTTTGCCAGATCACCTCCCCAAAATAGCCTATAATGACCCAGTCCCTTTCTTTGTTCAGTGGCTCATTTTCCATCGGGAATATGGGTCCACCACCTCCACAGATGAATCCTGCTCCCGAATAAAGCCTAAAATGACTTGCAGAGTTTGCTGCGGCCGTGGTCCTTCTGCGCTTTCATTTTTAATTTGGCTTATTGAGCTTTTCATTTCCAAGCGTTATGTTTGGGACTTTTTCAGAATCTCTTACCTTTTATTAAATGTCTACTCATATCTTGTATTGTCTTCCTTATTACATTCAGTTATTTTGTATCTTCTTTGAATTTGTTAATAATTTGCATGATCAATTGAAAAAATTCTTTGGCATTTCAACTATTTCAATATCTTTGGATTCAGTTACTGGGGAATTAGGAACTTTTGGAGGTGTTTTGTTAGCTTGTTTTCTGTGGTTCTTTGTTGAGGTTTTCATATCTGTTGGGATGAATTTTTCTTCCACTATTAGTTGAGAGTCATTTTAAGTGAGTAGTTATCTCTTTGCAATGTGCCCTGGGCCTGGATATATCTCAGTATAAAAGCACCCACCCAGAGTGATCTAAGTGCTTGGTTCAGCTAACAGTACCACTATGAGAGGAGAGAATTACCACAGTTACAGTAGTAATATAAAAATAAACCATATATTATCATATAGTAAAAACCTATTAAATATGATCTCTAAAACTACACTAACCAAAGAGAAAAGAGGGTGAGTAATAAAACAGAATAGGCTGAAAATTTAGGCTTTAATGGGAGTATATTAAATACTGAAATATATAGATATGAAGGAAAAAGGGTGAGGAGGGAAGAAATACAGAAGAAGAAATGAGGAAAGGAAGAATAAAAAATAAGAGGTAAAGGAATAAAAATGAGAAAAAAGAAAAGAATTATAGAGAAAAATCCAATTAATTAAAAATAAATACACAATATTAGATAAAAATATAAGAAATAATTATGGAAAAGAGACTAAAACAACTTAAAAAAACCCAAACAAACAACAAAGTTAAGATTTCTTTGCTGTTGTAATTAAAATAGAGACACTTCTTTCTGCTGGGACCTCAATTTTAGAATCCACCAGCTACAAGTAGGTTTGTGGGACACAATTGAAGTTCAGTTTTTTCTTATCACTTCCAACCCAAACAGGTCAAATCTGTTAGGGGAATATGTATGCTGAACTCTGCTTCTTGTCCAACAATGAGCACTGAGGGAATGTTGACCATTTTGGAACTCAATGAACTCTCAACAGCTATGTGTTTTTTTGTACCTGGGGGTGGCTTCATAGCATAACTATAGTAGGGGCCACCAGGTAACCCTCTCACTAGTGGATCCTGTAGACTGATCCAGATTGTGCTGCATGCCATATTCTCAGTTTGTATGCTGGAGTTTGTATGTGGTGAATGTCCAAGTCATGGTGGTGAATCCTCCAAATACCTGTGAGGAGGGGATATGTCACTAGTCCCTGGGGTCTGAGCAGGCTTGGAGTGTTGCAGGCAGCATGTTTTCAACTAGACCCCATCATGGCACTCCCATGCCCTGCTTATCTCATTTTTGTCACAAAACTCAGGCTGCCAGTTTTGAAAGGATGCATGCTTCACAGTCATCTGCTTTTGTGGATGGGCAGTTTTGCCTCTCACTGTCCAGAGCTCCCATTGGGTCTGTGCTGCAGTCTGACTCTTGAGTCCTGACTGCCTCTTGGAGCGGATGCCCATTGACCCAATGAAAAGAAAAGAAAAAATGGTCCTTGGCTCTTAAAGACACAGAAAAAAATTGCAAGAATATCAGATTTCCCCAAAGAAGGCCTAGACAATAAAACCCCTTTTTAGATGTTTCCCCTTCTGGCTTTCACTGAGTCCACAGGGAAGTGCAGGGAATCACTTCTCCCATTCTGGCTGGTTTCCCAGGGGTCCCCATCTCCTTTCTCTTCAGATTGCATATTTGCTATATAGCAGAGTTCATATTTCTTGCAATTGCTAAGAATTTTCCTTTCATTTCACCAGAGAGGAGCTGAGAAAACTGGATATCCATATATGAAAGAATGAAACTGTATCTTTATCTTACACTACATACAAAAAGCGAAGATTAAAGTTTTATATATAAGACCTGGGAACTATAAAACTACTAGAAAATAAACAAGGAATAGCATCATGCCACTGGGCTTGGAAATTCTTTCTTGGGCATGACACCAAAAGTATAGACAACAAAGCAAAATTAGACAAGTTGGACTAGATCTAACTAGGCTTCTGCATAGCAAAAGAAATAATTAAGAGAGTGAATAGGCCACCTACAGCATAGGAGAAGATATTTGCAAACCATTTATCTATAAGGTATTAATATTCAAAAACAAGGAACCTCTACAACTCAACAGCAAGAGCAAAAGAAAAGAAACCACAACAAAACCTAATAATTAACAAATAACAATTAAGTCCCATTGTTCCAGATGTAGAACACATATAAAAACTTAGCGCAGCAACAAATATATGACTTATGGTAACTTTTGAAATAAATATTATGTTTTTAGAGTTCTAGTCTTTTGAAAAAGTAATGGATGAATGATTAGAGCATTTGAAAACATATATGTAAATATATACATATGAATATAAATTTAATATATATAAAATACATATTTCCATATATACAAAAGTAAATATAAAGGATATATAAACTCTAGATTATGATTCCCAATCTATTTTAATGCATTTATGTCAATTTCATTGAAATATTTTCAGAACTGAAAACTTGGGACTGAAAGGAAAATAGACAAGGGAGCTGAAAAGACATTCCTTCAAAGAAGACATACAAATGGCCAATAGATGCATGAAAATATGTTTAACGTCACTAACAAGGGAAATGCAAATCAAAACCATAATAAGATATCACCTCATACATGTTAAGGAGGTTATTATCAAATAAGTAAAAAAGAATAAGTATGTTGGTGAGGATGTGGAGAAACTGAAACCCTTGTATACTCTGGGTGAGAATGTAAGATGACTACATCCACCATGGAAAACAGTGCCATTTCCTCAAAAAATTAAAAATAGAAATACAATATGATTTAGAAATCATTTCTACATATTGAAAGGAATTGATATTAGGATCTCAAATACACACACACACTCCTATGTTCACTGCAGTATTATTTACAATAGTCAAATATGGAAACAGCTTAGTCAAAACTATAATGAAATATCATATCTCCCCAGTTAGAACAGCTATTATCAAAAACAAAACAAAACAAAAAAAGAATTATAAATACTAGCAAGAATGTGGAGAAAAAGGAACTCTTAAACATGTTTTTAGGAATGTTAATTAATACAATCACTATGGTGCACAGAGGTTCTTTAAAAAAAAAACACCTGAATATTGATATACTATATGATCCAGTTATCTCACTTCTGGGTAAATATCTAAAGGAAATGAAATTTGCATACCAAGAGATACCTGTACATCCTTGTACAACAATAGCACTGTTGATAATAGCCATCAAACTAAGGAATCAGCTTAGCCGTTCTTCAAGGGATAAATAAAAAAATGTGGTATGTGTACACAAAAGAATATTATTTAGTACCAAAAAAGAACGAAATCCTATCATTTGCAGCAAGATGGGTGGAATTGGAAGACATTATATTGAAAGTGAAATAAGTCAGGCACAGAAAGCTAAGTACCACAAGTTCTCTCATCCGTGGAAGTTAAAAGAAAAGTTGGCCTGAATGTAGAATAGTTACTACCGTAAGGGCAAAGAGTAGATTAAGGAAGGTTAGATTTGATCAGTGCATACTTTGTGCATGTATTGTAATATCACACTGAACCTCATTAATAAGGACAATTAAGATATGTTAATAAAAACTAAAAAACCCCAAAAAGTAGAATTATCATGACTCTTGTAAACTGAGTTGGGAATAGGGTCAATTCTCTAAGTACAATACCATAAAGAGAGTGAAGACCTGGGCAGAACTCAAACACTGCTAATGAAGAAGAGTGGCAAATCTGGATTTTGAGCAGGAAACCAATATTGTCGGTGTTCACTGTCTACTGGGAAATTCACAGGCAAAGAGCATGTGAAGTCTGATTGATGTAAAAATTTTGAAATATAAGTGGTAAATTCAACACAATAAAAATGGAATAAACACAAGATTTGTCAAATAGCAGCAAGTTAGATAGCATTGAAATTAGATAGCATTGTTTGGAGGACCTGATTAGCAAGATCTTGAGGTATTGAATAATATTCAAGATACTCATTTACAGATGTTCATATTTGATGAAGTTTCTGATAGGGGGAAATCCAGGAGTAATGGTTCTTTTCCATTATATTATGTTTGTTCTTAGAGGAGGGCTTAGATAAAACACTCATTTGCATTGATTCAGGAAATTATTCTATTATCTTACTGATTAGAACCAAGACAATTCCTGAAAACCCCAAACACAGTGTGGCAAGAATGCAAAAAGTTACCTTATTATTGAATCTCACATGAACATGATGAATAAGGTTTTCCTTGGAAGAAACATCAGCGCTACCTTGGGTTTTTCACTATGTGGTCACTGTATAAGCGTAATGGAGTGTCACTTTCTTTACATAAACTTCCTTGGTTTGGTGATAAGGGGGTAGTGGTTAAGATGTACCTGCCAAGTGGAGAATTATTTTTCAGTCACTATGAAAGAGTGCTTCAGAATTATCTTCTTAGAGTGTTGAAAATCAAAACAAATTAAAAGGATTTTACCGTTTGGAAGCATAAAATCTTGAAACTTGACCATGATTTCTAAAACTTTTTTTTTTTTTTAAGTTCTCTTCCAAGTTTGTTTTTGGGTGAGTAAATGGGTTATAGTCAGGAACCTCAGATGATGTGAGCATAAATTTCATCTGTGTTACATCTTTTAAACACTTAGACTAGGGAAACATTTAGAATCCTTCTATAAAATGCTTTCTAACAAGAACCACAATGATAAAAAATTCCTATCCACTGAAGAAATCTTGTAGACTTATATGATGGTCAAAACATGAAGATTCATTGACTTATACATATTTCTTCTTCTTATTTTTTTTTAAATATTGAGGGCTACTTCTTTTTTTTTAAATATTTTGTTGTTGTTGTAGATGGACACAATGCCTTTATTTTGTTTATTTATTATATGTGGGTGCTGAGGATCGAACCCAGTGCCTCACACATGCTTGGCAAGCACTCTACCACTGAGCTACAGCCCCAGCCCCTACATATTTCTTCTGATTGTTTCTGTCTCATTTAGTTGCAGTATTTCTTTATTAGGGAACTAATGAAAAACAGCATAGATATTTCAGGTGTATGCAGCTGGAAAAATTACACTGAGCATCAGTTAGGACCATCCTGCCAATATATGAGTTGGTTATTGGATATATGCAGTGGAATTAACATTGACAATTTAAAACTTCTTAAAGATGCTTATGCTTGAAAGATGTTTGGTGATTCAGGAATGAATAATGGAGAATTCAGATATGTAAATATAGATCTGAGTTACTCAAGAAATCAGATGGCGAATAAGTTTCCCAAGAAGACCAAGTAAAATAAGCAGAAAAGGACCCAAAGTATTTGGCATTTCTTTGAAGCTCTTTTTGCTTGCTTACATATAGACCCTTGGGTCTGTATTGGTTTCTTTAGATTCTCAACATTCAGGTTAGTATTTATTTGTGAAGCAGCCATAATAATAAAAACTCAGGATATTTTCTTTTCTCCTTCCTTTTTCTTTTTCCTTTTTTACTGAGGGGGAGGGAGGGGTGCTGAGGATTGAACCCAGGGTCTCACACATGCTAGGTAAGTACTCTACTATTGAGCTATATCCCTAGCCCAGGATATTTTCAAAGGTAGAAAATGCAGTTACAGAATTCATATAATGAAAGCCATTTCAAGACAGTAGAATGAGCTCATACTGCAGCATATTTTCACACAAAAGCCCTGGAAATGACAGAGAACTAAATAAATAAACCAATCAACACATATACCACTTGCAAATAGAAACACAAGACCAGAGACTATAAAAATGTCCCTAAAGATGGAAACCAGAGACCAGGCCATTTCTAGAAAATATTACACTGAAAGATGGAAGCAGGACTCAGAGCGACCCGTGCTGAAGGAGATAAAAAGCAGACGTTGTAAACAGTGAGGCTCAGGGAAAAATGACAGGGCGATTATTTGGGGGTGTTACAGAGGGGAACCTGGGAAGAAAGATGCCTGTGATTCTTCCTCATCTTGGGCCTGGGGGCAACACTAGAGGAATCTCACTGCTTGAGGTGGAAGTTCTGTCTCAGTGACAGGGTCTTGCGTGCTGGGTGACACTCCGAGAGAACACTTAGAAGCATGGCACATAGGCATGCCTCATTCCTCACCAGCTGCTACTGAGAGCAGTGTGGTGGGCCAACCCCCCAAGTGGACTGCACAACAGGACATCTCAACTACAAAGATAACCACGCTAAGTGTTCAAATGCACCCAACATCATGCAAGGAGAAATCATGTGTAAAAAAGGAAGAATCTGTACCTAAGGAAGCAGAAACAGACTCCATTTGGGTTTGATCAGACTCTGATTGGCAGCAGGAATTTCAGGCCTATAAATTACACCATCTAGAAAAAGAGAATATCTATCCAAGAATTTCCAGAAAACATCCTGAGAAGCAAACTTCCAGGACCACTCCAGCACCAATTCATGAGTACAGAGGAAGATAAAACACTGATTGGATTAACCTAGGATAACCAGAACCAACGATGGTAGCAAAGGGGGAGAGTTTACCTTGATTTCTTAGGTCAATCAAGGTCTGTTCCTAGAAATGGAAATTTTTCTTGCTTTTAGACTCCAGCTGAAACTTAAACCCTTCCTAGATTTCAAGCTTTCTTGCCTTTGGATGTTGGTTCTCAGGTTTTCTGCTTTAGCCTAGAACTACATCATGGAATCTCCTGGGTCCCCAATTTGTCAACTCACCTTGCAGATCTTGGGATCCATCAGCCTCTATAATCACATCAACCAATTCCTTATTTTAAAAAAATCACACACACACCTCCACAACACACACACACTATTGGCTCTGTTTTTCTGGAGAACCCTGACAAATGTAACTTTTCATAGTATGTATCAAACTCAAAGGTATAAAGAAACAGGTTTCCTACTTATTGAAGGTTCAGATAAAATCACGAAGCCAGCAGTTCAGGACATATACTTCTCTTGTACCTAAAAGGTAACCTTCAATTTAGTTTTTCGTACGGGTTATGGGAGCTTTGGACTACTGTTCTCATTTCTTCATTCTTTCTGTATCTATGTCTTTCGCCACATGACTTGCTGAGTTCTTTCACTAGAATCTGAGAGAGATATTTCTCTACTCTTATTAATTTCAGATTTGTCTATGTGAACCACTGGTCTAAGGAGAATATGGAGACATGTAAAGGGGCCTCATATCAATCCAAAGCCTAGAGTCAAACCCTTAACTACAGCCTTAAGTAGAGTCATCTCAGAAAACTTATAGACCCAGATGTGAAAAAAATAAAAGCTTGATGTTATAAGTCACTGAGCCCTGGAAAGATTTGTTATGCATGATTATTATAGTGATATATGAATAGCCCTGTGCCATAGAAGTGTAAGTTTCAAATCAAATTCACAAACAGGAATAAACTGGATGCAAAAGAGATATGGTGTGAAAATGTGACAGGTAATTGTATAACTACCTTTGTAAACAGAGGGAATCTTTATAATTCTTCTAATCATTCAATTACCATTTTACTTTAGAAGTCAAGAAGTGCCTGAGCCAGTGAGTCCCTGGATTCCTGGGAATGCAGCGATATACAAGAACATAGCCTTTGACCTCAGGGGCTTGCAGCCTGGTGAAAGAAATGATATTGAACTTGATAGGCCAACATTTAACTTTGCATGTATATAAAACAAAACAAAACAACACAAAAAACTCCACAAAACAAAACTCCGAGTATGTAATTATTCACTTAAAAATGAAAGACACTTTCTATTAAACCCTACAGAATGGTTAGAAATAATGTTGCTGGCATCCCTCCAGATGTAATCCCTTCCACTGTAATGTGAGCATCCACAGCTAATGAGGATAAGCCACGTTTCCAAATGGAGTTAGTTGACCTCAAATTTCATTGTTGACAATTCGTTGAACATATGCTGGAATGAAGAAGCATATTAATAGGTGAAAATAGAAAACAAGAGGGATCTGGGACATAAGGCTTTAGTCATTTTTATGTCCATCTTCATTTATCAGAAAGAGATACTTCATTGAATACTCATACGTCCAGAGAAATGAATCCCATCATTGGAATTACCTAACCCTATAGATGACAATGCTGAGATCCAGAAAAGCAAAATAATGTGCTCATTCTAATTTACCATAAGTGAAAATGGGGTACTTTATCTGTTTCACAGAGACCCGTGTCTTCCTCTACATGATGAATTTCTACTCATTCTTCAAAGCTCCAATCTTGCATTATCTCCCCCTCTTTGCCTTTCTTGCTGTTCCCCCAAATGGTATGAACCTCTTTCAGTGTAATCTTGCAGAATTTTGATATTTACTTTATCAGTCTGCATCACAATGTATTATGACTGTTTGTTTAGATAACTTACTCCCCATTCCTCACCTCATTAAATTATGACTTCCTTCTGGCGAGAGTTGCATAAGACTCTGTTGTTACTGAAGATACCGCAGAATAGTTTTCTTTGCTCTTACAAATTTATTCCTGCAACCTCTGTATTTGATAATGTGGCTTCTTTTTTATTTTTATTTTATTTTTAAATTTTTTAATATTTATTTTTTAGTTGTAGATGGACAGAATATCTTTATTTTATTTTTATGTGGAGCTGAAGATCAAACCCAGTGCCTCATGTGTGCTAGGCGAACACGCTACTGAGCCATAACCCCAGCCTGATAATGTGGCTTCTTGAATCTGATAGTCACGAAGGGTAGATTCTGAAGGTCATTTGTAGGCCCCTAAAAAGGCATATTCATTATATGGGCAAAATTAATGGGCCTCATGATATCTGTTAATCAAGGTTTTGTATATTTGGGCATATGAATCAATTCTTTAGACTAGTGGTGTTCAACTTTACCAGTAAGACTGATCAAAAGAATTGACCCTGGGACCTTAGGATATCCAACTTCCTGACACCATTTCCCAGGAATTCTTATTCAAGATTTCCCAAATGAAGTGTATTTTTATATATATTTAAAACACTTTATTGACCTTGATATACAATCAACTTGGAAAAATATGATCCTCAGCCTGATCCTTCTAATAATGTAATAAAACAAAAATAGGAAAACTGAGGTCCAGAACCCACCAGACTCTAGCAGCTGCTCAAAGATATGACTTGTACTGAACTGGTCTTAACCATTTCTTATACAAGTTTTTAATATCCCAACAGCTTGGTGTTGGGGGCACATGGTTTTTTTGAAATTTGAACTACCTCTAATAGCACTCCTTAGTGACTTGACCTTCTGGAACTTGACCACCTGCTTAGCAATGGACGTTGAACCTTGATGTGAAGTATACCTAAATATGTGGCTCCACTCATTGAGTGAAATGTAAAATAATATGAAGTTTTCTGTGTTTGGCTCTTTATTGCAAATGGAGACAGAGAACATCACTGTTTATTTTTCCTACTGTGGTCCTATTATAATTTTTATGTTACTTCAGGACAGTTCTGAGATACCAAAACTAGTTAAGACTTGGTTTCAGTAGTCAAACATGACCAAGATTAAGTGGGTGAAATCATCATTATATTAGCCAAACTTCTTCTTCTTCTTCTTCTTTTTTTTTTCTGAGTGATACAACTAGGCCAAGAAGAGCTATTTCTTGGCTAATGTGTATCCCTTGTGGGAAGGGCAAAGTCATAAAGATGACTGGAACTTGGGACTCTAATGCCTCCAAAAAGTTCCCCTCTCTTCTTTGCATGTCAACTCTAATCTTTAGGCAAATTCTTTCACAATTACTGAAATGTGACTTCCACTAGAGTTCAGACTCCCATGTATTTGCTGAGGAATGGAAACTAAGGCTCGCTGAAACCAGGATTCTGAGATTGACAAGCCACACTTGGTCAAGGGCCATCCTCGGATCTATTCTAGAGATGTGGGACCCTATATAATGGACATCTCTCTTTGCTTCTGGTGTAAGTTAGGAACCTAGACTTGCATCTAGGTCACTATAGAACTTTCAAAATTTGATCTAAGTTTAACGTCATCTTGTAGGTATTGGGGAACCACTGAGATTTGTTTGTTTTTGGTTTGTACCAGGTGAGGTCAGATTTCTGCTACAGGAAGATTGTCAAGCAGCCTCAGAGTTCATACTCCAACCTGGAAACCTGAAGTTGGCTTTTGGCTCTTCACTTAACTGCAGTTCAATACCCCCTTCCCCCTTCTCTTTGTACTCCTGTATATTCACTTTACCTCTCATTCCAGGGACACCTGAGAAGGAGGATGCTATGTACCATGGAAGAGGCACCCTTTATCTTCCTGAAGATTCCTATTTGACCCTTTACTGAAGGACAACATCTGTGACCCTCCACAGCACTAGGCATGTAATGGGGGTATGGTATCAAGCAAGAGAAAGCAACTTAAAGAAACCAAAGCACTGATTATGAAACATCAAAGACAAATTGTGGCTACATAAATATATTGTATGGGGTCTGCCATGATCTTGCTTGATGAAACGAATTTCATTTGGCTCCCAATTACATTAACCTTTAAAAAACTGAGTCTGTGTATCTCTTGGGATGAACACCCTCCTTCTCACCCACATTGAATTAGGAGCAGAAACCATAATCAGAAACCCGTTTATCTTTCATTGAATCCCATGCATGTATGAATTTGAGGTTTGAGGAACATGATTATGTTTAATAATTATAAATTATTAACATGATTTGTTAATAATTCATTCTGCATTGCCTCCCCTTATCTCCACTCTGCCTCTCGATCTCCTTCTCTACATTACTGATCTTCCCTTTATTTTTATTACAGTTTCTCTTTTAATAACTCCTTGTTCTGTATGCTCTTAGCAAATCAAGCACAAGCTGAGCTTAGAATTTTGCTTTGTGTAAAATATTCATGTGTTCTCCCACCCAAAGAATGCTTTGCTTAAAAAAAAACTCCAACTTTATCTGCTGTTTGGAAAATAATTATTGCATTCCATGCCTCTTATGAAATGTGCCATTCCACCAAGTAGGAAAATTTACTGTACTAAATGACTTTTGGGACAAGATATTAGGTGAGCAGAAGAGAAGAAAGTAATAGTTATTGAACATCTACTACATACTGCACACGGTGCTATTATACAGAGGTGTTATATCTATTGTTCATTACAATTTGCCATATAAATATTACCCATGATTAGTATATGTGGAACCTGAGACTTAGGGAAAGATTAAGTAAATTTCCTCAAATCACAGCCAAAAAACAAAAAACAAAGTACAACAAAAAACCCAAATCAAATCAAACAAACAAACAAACCCCCCAAAAGATTCATTTTATACAGTAAGGGTCACATTTTACAACTATAGAATATCGTAAGGGTATTTTGTGTGGCAAACATGTTTATCCCCATTTTGCAGATATTTGCTTACAAAGCAAAAAAGATGGAATTTTCCAAGACCTTCATCTTGCTGTTTGTAAAGTGAAAATCATTTTAAGTCATTTTAGTATCGAAATTTATATTAGAGTTCAAATGATGTTGCATTAATAAATATGCTATATTTCCCACAATAGCTTGGAAATAAATGTTGGAATTGTCATTCTTATTTAACAAGAGTTTATAAAAGATATTTCTCATGTTTTTATTAGCTTTAAAATCAAAGTGGAGAAGAAGTAAAACTGAAATTGGCTTTGGACTATTTAGAAAGTCATGATATTATCCTTGCTGGATGTCTCATGGGGCTTGAGTCTTGAGGTTTTAGCTCCTGCCTACCCTAGGGATCTTTCTTTTATTATCTTCATATTCACTCTCCTGTCCAGAACTAAAGTTTCTACTCACTTTTTTTTCTTTAGCTGAGACTAATTATGAAGGAAGAGGTTGTTCCTTTTACCAGGAACTCTTGGGCTTTCTGCTTCTAATTGTTCTTGGAGATGGAGAATTTCTCCTAATGAGATATGATTCACCTGTCTTGCAGAGTTGGATTGGGAACTCTCCGACTTTGCTCTGCTGTCACACTCTTGTTGAGCCTTTATTAGTTCTGTTGCTCCTAACCACCCACATACTGCTGCTTCATTTTCCTCTGTGATGTGATAGCATGAAATGATAAAACTTGATTATACTGTGCAAATTCTTCAAAAGAGCACCAGAACAACCTGTTGATCAGACTTCCTGCAATAAAGGTGAATACCACAGCAGACTCTTAGTAGCGTATCTAAAGAAGTTGGGGAGGACACTTGGAGGGTCTAGGTTCTGAGCCAGATGAATTCTAGATGGGGTTTACAAGCCAGAGAACTAGTTGAGTTTGAGCAGAGTTTATGTTATGGATTGGATATGAGATACCTCCCCCCCAAATCCTGTGTAAATGCAGGAATGTTAAAAAGTAAGTGATTGGATCATGAAAGCTGCACCCTAATCAGCCCATCCTAGTTTGAATGAACTAACTGGGTGGTCACTGTAGGCAGGTGGGCATAGCTGGAGGAGGTGGGTCACCGAGGATGTGCCCTGGAAGGGGAAAATCTTCTCTGCAGCCCTTTCCTTTTTCTCTGCTTCCTGACTACCACGAGAGGTTTCAGTGCTCTCCACCATAAACTTCTGCCATAATGTTCTGACTCATCTTGGGCCCAGAGCAATGAAGTCAGCTGACCATGTACTGAACTTCTGAAGGTATGAGCCAAAATACACTGTTCTTCCTCTAAGTTATTCTTGTCCGGTGTTTTGGTCACAGCAATGAAAAGTTGACATAGTTCATGACATAATATCTTTGGATGGATAGACACTGGGAGTTGAAGGATTTGAGGCAAGTCTAGTTAATATTGATAAGTAAACTATTTTGGTTAGTTACAGTCTTGTCTTCTAGGAGCAAGTATTTGCTGGAGTATGTAGCTAAGTCACTTTTGCTTGTTCTTGGTGTGGTTCGTAGTGTAAGGAAAGTATAGTAGATTACAATATTATTTAACACAGAGAAAAGTATGTTGGCTTCAGTTTTCACCCATTTTAGTTATTAATTTTTTATCTACTGATGTACGAGCATTATCAAGTGACATTGAGAAAAATGTTTCCTGTTCTTTTTAAAATAATTCTGATTGCATCAAAGAGAAAGGCAGTCATATTCCATTTAAATTATCTCCCAAATCAAAATCATCTTGCATATTTCTGATAGTATGGTTTTTAAATGTTCAGAAGTATCAGTATTTCCCAATGAGTGCAGAGTAGAGCAGAGTTTTATATTTCTCATTCTGATGTTGGCTCCTTATTTAAATCAACTGCAGAATATATAGATTGTAAAGGTTGGGTTAATGAGAAGCAAATATAACTAATGATAAATTCTGGAGAAAAACTCAATATCATCTCCACACTTTGAAATTTTTAAAAAAATCTTTTATTCAATGCTTTTTCCTTTTCTAGAGAAAATGCTAAACAAAACTGAAGTCAGATAAAGTAATGTAAGAATCCATTTGGATTCTTTTCTGTGTTAGGAAATTGAAATCTTGGTGTTTTAGTACCTGAATTCTTTCAGGTATTCAGCTCTGAATTCCTACTTTCTTAACCGCCTTAAGCTAATATGTCCTTACTAGAATAAATACAATTCTCAACAGAGGATAGATTTTGCATTACCATTTCTTTAGGGAAAAGTTTGTTTCAATTTTCTGAGCAGAAGGAAGGAAAAGGAAATGTGGAATTCTGCAGAAAAGGCTGTAGATCTCCAGAGCCAATTTATTTTGTATTGTGATTGCGCAATTTAAATCACAACCATATTGAAAGTCAAAATTTCCAGAGACAATCCTGAAAAAAGCCAGTTCCTTTTGACTCCAGTGCTATTTGATATCACAGTAACTGTAAAGAAAACACCCCACCCTTCTCCTGAAGTAAGAGGCATCCTTTCTCCCTGAAGACATTACTATTGGTTAGGAAGAACATCTCAGTTAATAAATCCCTGCACTCTGATGGTGTGTGGACAGAGCAGGAGGCAAGCCTCCACCTGGGCCACGCACGACTGTGAAGCCGAAGTCTGTTTTGTCCCCCAGACTCTAACTTCTTTTAATTTTCTAGGATCAGTGTCATTCCTCTGTTTCACTCTGATGGCCAATGACATATTCTCTGTAAAACTTGGACAGGACTTGAGACTCATTGATAAGGAAGAAAAAGTCTCAGTGTTCAAATCCAGGATTCTAGGATGTTCTGTGCCATAGACCTCCTAACCCTGACTGTACTGAGTGGATTCTAAATGGAAGAAATATACTCTCTTTTGGGAAAAACTGCTTTCTTCCTTATTTTCCCCTTATTAGTGAAAGACAAAAAGAAAAAGTTATTATTTTACACAATTTGTGTTCTCTTTGTAAAAAAAAAATAATAAAGGGAAAAAATGAACCAGATTCAGAAATTCAAAGGATGAATGTTTTCTCTCATATGTGGAAGCTAGAGATAGAAAAAAATAAAAAAATAAAAAGGGGGCATGGGGAGTCTCGTGAAATTAGAAGGGAATTCAATAGAAGAGGAGATGGAGGGGGGAGGAAGGATGCCATGGGGAAGTACTCAGGAACAAAATTACCCAAATATGAATGTAGCACAATGAATCCTGCACGCACACACTACTAGATGGGAGATCAGTAATGTAGAGCAAGTGGATGGGAGGGAGAGAGGAGAGGAGGGAAGAGAAGGTGCTGGGGAGTGAAACTGGATCATGTGCTTCAGGAGAAGTAAAATAAGAGACTCAGAAAGTCACGGGTGAAGTCTTTTCTCTCTTATGTGCAAGCTAGAGCAAAATAAGGCAAAAGGGGGGAAATTCCATGAAAATAAAAGGGAGATCAATGGAGTAGAGGAAGAGAATTGAGAGGGAAGAGATGGAAAAAGGGAAGAACTGTAGAATGAAGTTGACCCAATTATGCCATGTACTTACATCAATATACTACAGTGAATTTCACTTTTATGAATACCTATAAAAGCACCAATTTTAAAAAAAAACAATAAATAAATAGAAGGAAGGCCAGTAGAAAAGAGGAAGGGATCAGGTGGAGTAAGAAGGGCAGGGAAAGACAAAGTACTGGGGACTGAAATGGAGCAAATTATATTCCACACATATATGATTATTTCAAAATGAACCCCACTTTTATGTAGAATATGATACACTAATAAAAATCATGTGTATGGACAAGTATGACATAATGAAATCTACTATTATGTATACTTGTAATGCATCAAAATAAAAAAAAAATGTGGGCAGTCCTCACTGAACTTTTTCTCCTCATCCTTCCGACTCCATTCTTTCTAAGACATGCCTGGAAACTTTCTAATTAACTTCTAAAACAATCCCAGAATCCTGAGACCTGATGTTTTGGAGGTCTGCTGAGCTAGGGTGAGCCCTCATCTCTCATGTTTCCTCTTGGTCGTGGTTTAATAAATGTTCATCAGTGTAAGTAATTTCAACTGTGTCTCTTCATGCGCAGTTGGTATATATTCATGTACTATAAAATCTCAACCTGAGTACATGTCCCTGAAAAACAAACAAAAAACAAATATAAAAAAGTAAGTGAAGCTGGGCCAGGTGGCGCACGCCTGTAATCCCAGTGGCTCTGGAGGCCGAGGCAGGAGGATCACGAGTTCAAAGTCAGCCTCAGCAAAAGCAGGCACTAAGCACTCAGTGAGACCCTGTCTCCAAATAAAATACAAAATAGGGTTGGGGATGTGGCTCAGTGGTCGAGTGCCCCTGAGTTCAATCGCTGGTACCCCCTCACCCCCTACCCAGCCCAAAGTAAGTGATTCATGTAAGGCTAGCCAATACTTTCACAGTTCTTCGCTATGCTCTATGTGCTAAAATCACATCTTTATTTCTGTTGTCCGCTCAGTTTTCCCGCGCGGTCCTTCCTGAAGTTGTCAGATAAAACTCTTGCTGCCTTCTGCGCGGGAGTGCCAGTTATTTTCTTTCTTATTCCGGCTTCCCTTAGGACACTGCCTCTCTTTGAGGATTTTCTCTGGTTCCCTGAAGGCTGGCTCTGAGGAATTGTAAAGCTTGCAGCCAAATGGTGAGTCCTCAGCCCAAACAGCAGTCGTGACCTCGGCTCAGCTGCGATAAAGATTGCCTCTGTTTCTGAGAAACTGCCTTCTCAAGCTCATTTTGGCAGCTAGTGGCTTCCCTGAAACCGTTTGCTTACACAGTGTATACAAAGCCAACAAACAGCTGGAAGTCTCTGGACCTTCTCATTTAAAATCTGCAAAGAGTTAAAAACCCCAAGGGAGAATCAGGCCAAGGGCACGAGTCAGTGAGGGCTTAAAAGAGCCGCTCAGCGCTCTTTTCCCGGTACCCACCTGCCCTGCAGCCCGCAACGCCTGGGGCTCCCAGCAGCTAGTCCAAGACGCCCGAACGTGCAGTGGCAGCGCCGAGCTGCTCTGGGCAGCCCCTCCGTAGAGCTGGGGCTGTCTTCAGGGTCCTAAGTGTCCCTAGAACCTGGGAAATCTCGGTGAGTGTTGGGTGCAAGGCAGGGGACCAGAGATGGGAGGGAGAGGGAGCCCAGGACAGACTTGTGGGTGTGAGTTTCTCCTCCGGTGATTTTGCCCTGGTTGGTGCCCTAAAATCCAGGTTCTAAGGAAATTTGCAAATGTTTGAGACTCAAGTTCCAAAAAGCTAGATTTTTGCGGTGCTATGGTTCCACCAGCATCTATCTTCATTCTCTGGAATCATGTTAGAAATACAAATTCATGGGCCCTGCACCAGACTTGCTGAACCAGAATCTCTGGTAATGGGAATTAGGAATGTGAGATTAACAAATCCTCCAAGGGGGCCTGATGCAGCTAAAGTTTGAGAAACATTATCCTAGAAGTCACTTAGTCTAATACTTGGGTCCCTAACCCCAACACAGGAACTCCCAAATAAATGTGTAAGTAAACACTGAACCATAAGGCAGTAGACATTAGCGTGTATTCCAATAAAAAAAACACTTGGAGACATTCATGGTTTGTTGCTATTCTGTCTCAAACTGTCAACTGTGATCTATGAGATTTCCTCAAAACAGCAGTCATGGCTTCAATGAACATTTTGGAGTTTTTACTCTGTTTCAAGACACCAAGTAAGGTTCTTCTGAACGCTGAGGGAGTTACTCTCAGGATCTTGGGACTGGAGGTGTGTTATTTCTTTAACCAGGATCCTTGTAATTTGATGTAGTGTTTTATATTTCACATAGGTTTTGGTATTCAGCTGCTCCTTCTGAATTTTTTTTTTTGTCATCCCAGAGTGCCAGGTTAGATATTTTGGAAGAAGTGTATTTACTTTATGAATTCTGAATAAAAATCCTTTGGAAGAATTTGCTCCAGAAAGACATATTTTCAATATTTAAGTTTATGGTGCTACAACTTATAAGTAGGATCAATAGCGATCCCAAGATTTCTTATTGGAGTAGAAAATTGGAGTAGAAAAGACAATTCCCTGTGGTTCTGAATCATTCAGATAAAGCTGGATCATCATTATTGCTAAGAACCTGACTCTTTAGATATTTGACAACGAAGGCACAATTAGTTTGTTGTGGGTTGTGTTCCTTTTTCTCCTTTGGTAGCTGAACTTAAACATTGTCTAAATTCGTTACTGACTTGTTCTGAAACTCTGCTGCAAATTTCTTTGCCGATGTTCTTCAGTTTTCCTCTCTCTTTAGTGGTGGATAAAAGATGTAAAATTTTGATATGGCACTTGCTATTATTAGTCCAAATTATTTCCTCAGAGTTTCCTGTCTGTTGTGTGGTGATGACATTGAATCATTATCAATATACTAAAGCAGAGAAAAATTTTAAGATGATGATCGTATGTGTGTTTTATATTAAAACATCTAAAAGTCTTGTTCATAGATTTCAAAAGCTAATCACTGTTTTGTTTGAAAACATATTTGGTAATGTCAGTAAAATTGGGAGCTGTTGCTAGGAATGTTATAAGACTGCAAAAATAGTTTGCCACTATAAATATTCTGAATCAGAGCTGTGCATAGAACTTGTTCGTAAGTATTCAATGAGCATATGCTCAGCATCATTCTATAATGAAGTGTAAGGTTTACAACATATGTCTTGTTTTCATGGTATTTCATGTTGTGATTTTTTCCTGCAAGTTCAAATCACCTTCCAAAAGGGAAGAATTTCCATCCCTGAAACATTTGTCTAAACCCTCTATTTCTGATAGTGGAGCACACATTAACTTGAGATGTGTACTTTTCTTGGTATTGCAGTTTGCTTTGAAGATGCCCCTGTCAATCTTGTAGGATCTCAGATCTAGGTCTATCCTGGACAGGTGCAAAGGGGTTAGAAATGGCAACGGGCAAAGTGGGAACCTAAGATAAAAATGAAATACACGTGTGCCCTTAGAGGAAGGGCTGGCTGGTGTTGGGTGTGGCTGTTGCTAGCATTTTTGTCACTCCTGTAAATTCCTGATACTCTATGATACTGACCTAGATTCCTCTGGCCTGTTTGAATTCTTATTCTTCAAGCCATCATTGGGGTCATTCTGTAATTCCAGACTTGGTCTCTGGAAGGCTGTTATGAAGTTCTACATTATTTGATGGTCCCAAGTGACACCTCAAGTCTTCTCCCTTAGCATGGAATAATTCACTTGGTTAGCTAGTCATTATCTTGGAAAATAACAGGATCATTAAAGGACCAGAATAATGGAATTAGAGCTTTAGAAAGACAGTGTAATGCAGCAAAAAAGCATCATCTTTGTAGTCAGGGCCTGCAAGCTTTTGGGAAAGCTATGCTACCTCTTTGAGCCTTGGTTTTTTCATTTGTAGGTTGGACATGATTATATTTACCTTATAGAGTTGAAGTAAGAATTGAGATTATTGTGTTACTGGTGTTGGGGTCCAGGTTCTTGCATCGGCAACAAAGAATTGAGCAAGATGTGCAGAAGTAACAGGTCAAAGCACAGATTTATTGAAGGGGAAGGTGAAAGTAGCACTCCATCAGGTAGAGTAGAGTGGGCCAATTAGGAGATAGAGGCTCAAGGCCCAAATGTCTGGAAATTCTTGTCAGATATACTAAGCTGTGAGGTGTTCTCCACCCTGCACGGACTGATCCAGGGCCATACCCCATTTGCTCCCATTGGTTACTTTATGATACCTGATTACCTTCTGGTATCATAAAGTAACCAATGGGAGCAAATTACATTACCCACATTGGTTACTTTAGAATACTGAACTTGTGGTGGAAGTTGTCATGGTAACAACTTATTGTAAACAGGGACGTGATGACTCATCTCCCTGTCTTGTATTCCTGCTGGCATTTTTCTTATACCCTGCCTCTACTATCTTCGTGCCCCCAAACTTCTATCTAACTATCGTGTAAAATGTTTTTCACATAGTGACTCTATATTGAATACATACTAGCAGTGGTTAGTATTGTAACTTTATAGCTAATCACCTAGGCTGATCTTTTGTTTAACAATAGGGAAACTAAAATATAAATATAAGGGGCTGGGGTTATGGCGCAGTGGTAGCGTGCTCGCCTAGCACGCGGGCAGCACTGGGTTCGATCCTCAGCACAACATCAAAATAAAATAAAGCTATTGTGTCCACCTACAACTAAAAAATAAATATTTAAAAAAATATATAAATATAAGAAAATAATAATGTAATAATCTAACAATACAAAAAATATTGCAAAAAAAGGGTGTTGCTAGATATCTTTTGTTAATAGGTAAATATAATTTTCTCACTAATTATTGACATATGATTATTAAAGTTTTTTATGTATTCTTATGCATACTAAACACAATTACCTAGACTTAGATTATATAAACTATGAATAGGTTGAGCTGCAAAAATGGCAAACTCAAATAGCAGTGGTTTAGACAAGTCATATATTTTTCTTGTGTAAAATAAGTCCACAGATAGTGTAGATTAATAAAGGGGAGCCATGATTATTAGTGGCCAGGCTTCTTTTTACCTTTGTTTCTACTTTTCTTGGCCTGGAGCTTCCACATATAACATTGCACTATGCTCAAAGGTGGCTATTGGAGCTCCAGACATTGTGTCTGTGTTCTATGCAGCAAAAAGGAAAATGCTTTCTTTCTTTCTTTTTTCTTTTTGGTACTGGAGATTGAACTGAGGGGCACTCGACCACTGAGCCACATCCCCAGCCCTATTTTTTTTGTGTTTTATGTAGAGACAGGGTCTCACTGAGTTGCTTAGCCCCTCGCCATTGCTGAGGCTGGCTTTGAACTCACGATTCTCCTGTCTCAGCCTCCCAAAGTGCTGGGATTACAGGCGTGCGCCATTATGCTTGGCTGCAAAAAGGAAAATGCTGCAGATAGATCTATTTATTTATTTTTTCTGAGTCATCCACCTTCTGCATATTTTTCATTGTCTAACCTTAGCTATAGAAGAAGTTCAGAAATGGGTTTTTATAGCTGAGTACATTGCCTATCCATCAGTACAGGAATCCTCTTAATAAGAAAGGAAGGAATAGGGAATGTTGGAATATTGGGCAGGCAACCAGACATCTGCAGTATTGATACAAAGGAAGAATGGTTCTTTAGAGAACAGCAAATAGCTTTGGTTATAGTGGGTAGTATGTGTGTGTGTGTGTACAAGTGTACGTGTGTGCATGCATATGTGTGTGTTAGAGAACAGGGAATGATAAGCGAGAATGTGATAATAAGCTGCAGGGTAACTGGATGGCTTGAACATATTAGGGAAAAAAAGACAGTCTCTCTCCAAATAGAAATACTCCAGGTGTGAAATCAGAGTAATAGCAATATATTAATCTAAGTCTTGAATCAATTTATATAAGTGGCTATATTTAAATTTCATTGTAATCTTTAAAAAATTTATTTATTCTAATTAGGCATTCATGACAGTGAAATGCATGGAGATTTATTGTACACAAATGCAGCACAACTTTTCATTTCTCTGGTTGTACACAATATAGAGTCATAACATATGTGCAGTCATACATGTACCTAGGGCATTGATGTCCATCTCATTCCACCATCTTTCCTGCCCCTTGTCCCCTCCCCTCTGCTCTCTCTCCTTTGACCAAAGTTCCTCCATTCTTCCCATGCCCCGCTCCCCCATTATGGATCAGCATCCAGTTATCAGAGAGAACATTCGGCTTTTGGTTTTTTGGGATTGGCTTACTTCACTTAGCATGATATTCTCCAACTCCACCCATTTACCTGCAAATGCCATAATTTTATTCTCTTTTAATGCTGAGTAGTATTCCATTGTGTATATATACCACAGTGTCTCTATCCATTCATCTATTGAAGGGGCATCTAGGTTGGTTCCACAGTTTAGCTATTGTGAATTGAGCTGCTATAAACATTGAAGTGGCTGCGTCACTGTAGTATGCTGATTTTAAGTCCTTTGGGTATAGATCAAGGAGTGGGATAGCTGGGTCAAATGGTGGTTCCATTCCCAGTTTTCTAAGGAATCTCCATACTGCTTTCCAGATTGGTTGCACAAATTTGCAGTCCCACTAGCAATGTATGATTGTGCCTTTTCCCCCACATCCTTGCCAACATTTATTATTTGTATTCTTGATAACTGCCATTCTGACTGGCATGAGATGAAATCTTAGAGTAGTTTTGATTTGCATTTCTCTAATTGCTAGAGATGTTGAACATTTTTTTATTTTTTGTTGATTGACTGTATATCTTCTTCTGAGAAGTGTCTGTTCAGCTCCTTAGCCCATTTATTGATTGGGTTGTTTGTTTTTTTTGGTGTTGTTTTTTGAGTTCTTTATATATCCTTAGATTAGTGCTCTATCTGATGTGCATGTGGCACAAATTTGTTCCCAGAATGTAGGCTCTCTGTTTACTTCATTGACTGTTTCTTTTACTGAGAAGAAACTTTTTAGTTTGAATCCATCCCACTTATTGATTCTTGCTTTTATTTCTAGTGCTTAGGGGTCTTGTTAAGGAAGTCGAGGCCTTATCCGATGTGATGAAGGGTTGGGCCTACTTTTTCTTCTATTAGGTGCAGGTCTCTGGTCCAATTCCTAGGTATTTGCTCCACTTTGAATTGAGTTTTGTGTATGGTGAGAGATAGGGGTTTAGTTCCATTTTGCTGCATATTGATTTCTAGGTTTCCCAGCACCATTTGTTGAAGAGGCTATCTTTTCCCTAATGTATGTTTTTGGGCTCCCTTTTCTAGTATGAGATAACTATGTTTATGTGGGTTAGTCTCTGTGTCTTCTATTCTGTACCATTGGTCTACATGTCTGTTTTGGTGCCAATACCATGCTGTTTTTTTACTATACTTTAAGGGCTGGTATCATGATGCTTCCTCCTTCACTCTTCTTGCTAAGGTTCCTCTGGTTATTCTGGGTCTCTTATTTTTCCAAATGAATTTCACTATTGCTTTTTCTATTTCTATAAGGAATATTATTGGGATTCTAATTAGAATTGCATTGAATCTGTACAGTGCTTTGCATAGAATGGCCATTTTGACAATATTGATTCTCCCTATCCAAGAGCATGGGAGATCTTTCCATCTTCTAAGGTTCTTCTTTAATTTCTTTCTTTAGTATCCTATAGTTTTCATTGTAGAGGTCTTTCACTTCTTTTGTTAAATTGATTCCCAACTATTTTATTTTATTTTTTTGAGGCTTTTGTGAATGGGGTAGTTTTCTTAATTTCTCTTTCAGAGGATTAATCACTGATGTATAGAAATGCATTTGATTTATGGGTATTGGTTTTATATCCTGCTACTTTTCTGAATTTATTTATTAATTCTACAAATTTTCTGGTGGAATTTTTTGCATCCTCTAAGTATAGAATCATGTCGTTGGGAAATAATGAGAATTTGAGTTCTTCTTTTCCTATTCGTATCCCTTTAATTTCTTTCATGTGTCTAATTGCTCTGACTGGAGTTTCAAGGACTATGTCAAATAAAAGTGGTGAAAGAGGGCATCCCTGTCTTATTCCTGTTTTTAGAGGGAATGCTTCCAATTTTTCTCCATTTGGGATGATGTTGGCCTTCAATTTATCAATGTTGAGGTATGTTCCTATTATTCCTTGTTTTTCTAGTGTTTTGAACATGAAGAGGTGCTATATTTTGTCAAATGCTTTCTCAGAATCTATTGAGATAATCACATGATTCTTGACTTTAAGTCTATTGGTGTGATGATTACATTTATTGATTTCCATATGTTGAACCAACCTTGCATACCTGGGATGAAACCCACTTGATTGTGGTGCAATATCTTTTAAATATGTTTTTGTATGCAATTTGCCAGAATTTTATTGAGAATTTTTGCATCTATGCTCATCTGGGATATTGATCTGAAGTTTTCTTTCTGTGATGTGTCTTTGCCTGGTTTTGGAATCAGGGTGATACTAGCCTCATAGAATGAGTTTGGTAGGGTTCTCTTCTTTTCTATTTCATGGAATAATTTAAGAAGTATTGGTATTCTTCTTTGAAGGTCTTGTAGAACTTGGCTGAAAATCTGTCTGGTCTCAGGCTTTTCTTAGTTGGTAAGTTTTTGATGGCTTCTTCTATTTCCACTGCTTGAAATTGATCTGTTTAAGTTGTGTATGTCCTCCTGATTCAGTTTGGGAAGATCATATGCCCCTAGAAATTTGTTGGTGTCTTTGGGATTTTCTATTTTACTGGAGTATGGATTTTCAAAATAGTTTCTAATTATCTTCTGTATTTCAATAGTTTCCTTTTTCATCATGAATTTTAATAATTTGAGTTTTCTCTCTCCTTCTTTTCATTAGGGTGTCTAAGGATTTATCAATTTTATTTATTTTTTCAAAGAACCAGATTTCTGTATTGTCAATTTTTTGAATTGTTTATTTTGTTTCAATTTAATTGATTTCAGCCCTGATTTTAATTATTTCCTGTCTTCTACTTCTTTTGGTGTTGATTTGTTCTTTTTTTTTCTAGAGCTTAAAGATGTAATGTCAGGTCACTTATTTGTTGACTTTTTCTTTTTTTAATGAATGAACTCAATGCAATGAACTTTCCTCTTAACACAGCCTTCATAGTGTCCCAGAGAATTTTGATATGTTGTATCAGAGTTCTTATTTACCTCTAAGACTTTTTTTTATCTCCTCTCTGATGTCTTCTGTTATCCATATGTCATTCAATATCAAATTATTTAGTCTCCAGGTGCTGGAGTAACTTCTATTTTTTTATTTTATCATTGATTTCTAATTTCATTCCATTATGATCAGATAGAATGCAGGGTAGTATCTGTATTTTTTTGTATTTTCTAAGACTTGCTTTGTGGCATAATATATGGTCTATTTTAGAGAAGGATCCATGTGCTGATGAAAAAAAGTGTAGTCACTTGTTGATAGATAAAATATTCAGAATATGTCTGTTAATTCTAAATTATTAATTGTATTATTGAGTTCTGTGGTTTATTTGTTTAGGTTTTGTTTGGAAGATCTATCTGGTGGTGAGAGAGGTGTGTTAAAGTCACCTAGTATTATTGTGTTGTGGTCTATTTGATTCTTGAAATTCAGAAGGGTTTTTTGATATATATGGATGCTCCATTGTTCGGGGCATAGATATTTATGATTGTTATGTCTTGTTGATGTATGATTCCCTTAAGCACTATAAAATGACCTTCTTTATTCCTTCTGACTATCTTTGGTTTTAAGTCCACTTTATCTGATATGAGGATGGAAACTCCTGCTTGTTTATGTGGTCTATGTGAGTGGTATGTTTTTTCAGTCTGTGGATGTCTTTTTCTATGAAATGAGTCTCTTGAAGGCAGCATATTGTTGGGCCTTTTTAAAAAATCCAATCTGCCAGTCTATATCTTTCAATTGATGAATTTAGGCCATTAAAGTTCAGGGTTATTATTCAAATATGGTGTGTATTCCTGGTCATTTTGGTTTATTTTTAATTTTTAACTTGACTTGGTTTCTTCCTTCATTACCTTTACCTTTAGTGTAGTTCCTCTCTTTGCCAATTTTCATTGTTGTTTTTCATTTCCTTCTCATGGAATATTTTGCTGAGAATATTCTCTAGTGCAGCCTTTCTCATTGTAAGTTCTTTTAACTTTTGTTTATCATGGAAGGTTTTTATTTCATCATCAAGTCAGAAGCTTAATTTTGCTGGATATAAGATTTTTGGTTGGAATCTATTTTCTTTCAGGGCTTGGTGTATGTTTTTCTAGGATCTCCTGGCTTTGAAGGTCTGGTTTGAGAAATCTGCTGAGATCCGAGTTGGTTTCCCCCTGTATATAATCTGTACCTTCTCTCTTGCAGCTTTTAAAATTCTATTCTTATTGTGTATGCTAGACATTTTCATTATAATGTGCCTTGGTGTGGATCTGTTGTAGTTTTGTACATTTGGTGTCCTGTAAGCCTCTTGTATTTGATTTTCCAATTTATTCTTCATGTTTGGGAAATTCTCTGATATTATTTCATTGAAGAGATTGTGCATTCCTTTGGTTTGTATCTCTGTGCTTTCCTCTATCTTGATAATTCCTAGATTTGGTCTTTTATATTATCCCATAATTGTTGGATGTTCTGTTCATGTTTCTTACCATCTTCATTGTGTGGTCAACTTTATTTTCAAGATTATATATTTAGTTCTATCTTCCAAGTTATCTAGTATGTTGGTGATACTTCCTATTGAATTTTTTATTTGGTTTATTGTTTCCTTCATTGTAAGGATTTGTTTGATTTTTTTCCCCAGAGTCTCTATCTCTTTCTTGAAGTAATCTTTTGCTACCTATATTTGCTCTCTTAGTTGGAGTGATCAATTGTTGCCTGTATGTGTTCTTTAATCTCTTCATTGGAGTGGTCAATTGTTGCCTATAATTGCTCTCATATTATTCTGTGCTCCACAGATCATTTTAATTATGTACATTCTAAACTCCTTCTCTGACGTTTCATCTACTGTACTGTCAATGGATTCTATTATTGTATCATCTTAGTTTGTTTGGGGCATTTTCTTCCCTTGTTTTTTTATGTTGTTCATGTGTCCTCCTCTCTAGCAATGCTGATCTAAAGTATTATAATTTCTACCCTGTAATCTTGTAGTGTCCCTGCAAGTTACCATTACCTCACCTCTGGTGTAACCAGGCCTGCAGGGACCTTGGTGATGGTATTGCCATTCCTGGCTGCTGTCTCTAGACAGAAGCAGGTCACAACAGCCATGTATGGGTCTCCTCCTCTGTGCATGCATGGTCAGTCTCCTTCTCTGTACCACGGGCTGGAGTCTATCTCCTCCTCTGTGGACAGGCAGTTGTTAATTTGCCCCATTGTAATCTTGAGAGATAAAAAGAACAGATTTTTAAATTATCATTTCATTGATGAGAACGTTGAGGATCAGACTGATAAAACCCTTGCTGAAGACCACATGCCACTTGGTTCAGAGCTGTTCTAGACCTTAGCTCTTCTGATGCCTCAGTCCTTATCCTTAATAGAGAGGATGAAGGAGATAGAAGAAATGAGAGAATGAAGTTTACCTACTTTCTTTTAACCATGTGTTAAGAAAAAAATATTTGGAAAGAGAAAGACATAATCAAATTTTAGAAACAGTAGTATAATGATTTAAGAGCCCATCTACCTGGGCTCAAATCAGCATTTCACCACTTATCTAGCTGTCTAGTTAGCTGTGTAGATCACTTGAATAAAATACTTAATGTCATTTTCTTCTTTTTCCATATGGAAATATAGTAGTATTCACCTCAAAGTGAAATTGTAAAGTTAGAGAACAGTGAGGAGTGACTGGCACATAATAAGAATCATGTACATGCCTGCTGTTCCAGATAGATCATAATTAAGAGAATAAATTAAAAATTATTAAACCTAAGGACTGTCTCAGTTAAGAGAGCTGACAGCAAAGTAACTCTAAAAAAATCATAACCTTGTAATAAAATGGCAACAAGCAATTAAAGTATAATGAGAAGAAAATTTCTATTCTCAATGGCAATAAACTACAACATAGCTGAGAACTAAGATTGTGAAATGTGTAGGACCAACTCCTGTTGAATCCTGCATTTCTCCCCACAAACACACACCCAAAGGCTTCACAGAAAACCCAACACACTGGTATGAACTTTATCGAAAAATATTCCCAATAAAAAAAGAAGCATTTGTTACACTTAAAATAAGGATTAAGCACTGTTCTAGTCAACAGAATTACTCTATGCTCAATATCAGAGAACACAGGCTCTATTAATCAAGGGCCCCAAGAAAAGCAAGAGATAATGGGAGTCAAATCCATTGAATATAGAAAGAAAATAAAACTATTTAAGAATGAACACCTAAGTTAGAAGCAATATGATGTAAGTCAGCCTTTTGGAAAACAGAGTTTTGATTTAGAGACTGGCTTTGGAAAAAATCACATTGATTACGGAGTACAAACACAGATAAAGTTAGTGTAATAATAATGGAAAACAAAACAAAACAAACAAAAATATCAGCATAGGACTAAGTGGACATTAAAAAAAAGAAGCAAAGAGAACTGAACATAAGTGTAAAACATGGCATTTTAAAATTTTAAGCTGTCGTTTCAAGATGTATTACTGATTTAAAAATAGCTTTTGGGGGAGTAGAAGGAAACAAGGTTATATTAAATGAATGTGTCTCATGATTTCTCAATTTGAGAAAGATTAAAATGTGAAAAGGATGCATCTTTTAATTAAAGAAATGTGGAATTAGATGAAAACTTGCCCAAAGCAAACAAACATCTGAATTGGCACATCAAAAGTCTCATCGAGTTCTAGAAAATAACAACAAAAAAGATTAATATTAGCATGATGATATTTAAGGAGAAAAGGTAAAATATCTACACAAGAAAAAGCAAATTTGTTAGTCATATAAATTATCTCAGCAGTGTCAGAGTGCAGCAGACAATTATTTAATATAAAGAGCTTAGAAAAAGAAAAGGATGATAATTAAGAATTCACGCCTGTAATCCCAGTGGCTCAGAGAGCTGAGGAAGGAGGATTGCAAATTTAAAGCCAACCTCAGCAGAAATGAGGCACTAAGCAACTCAGTGAGACCCTGTCTCTAAATAAAAAATACAAAATAAGGCTGGGGATGTGGCTCAGTGGTTGAGTGCCCCTGAGTTCAATCCCCAGTAAAAAGAATTTTATAGCCACAAGGTATATGTGGCTTTTGTTATATTTCTATTGGATGGCCCTAATTTAGATTGCTCTGGATGGCAAGTTGAAAAGATATCAGAAACACATTCTAAGTCATGCAGATCCCCAGTATATATAACACAGTCCCATGTTATTCAAAGTGATTACTGAGAATCAGAGTTTATACAATGCAGACTCTCAAGGACCACTCCAGAGGTACTGAATCAGCCTGCATTTTTACATGCCCAGGCAATTCCTATGCTCATTAAAACTTGAGAAACACTCTTAACCTGCCTGCATTGAAAGGACTATGGATGCACTAATAGAGACTTTGATCTTCTTAGACTGGGGCTATTGTATGGAAGGACTTGAGTTGAGGTCCTAAAGAACATTTTTATCATATGTATGCACCATAGATATATAGTTGTGCTGCCCAAGAGCAAGTTACCTTATGTGGCTACTGGGTATTTGAAATGTGGCCAGTCTGAGATGAGATATGCTATAGGAATAAAATATTCACCATATTTTGAAGACTTTGTATGAAAAATAAATGTCAGGTGTCTCAATAATTTTTATATTGTTGGTTGTGGTGGCACACACCTATAATCTCAGCTATTCAGTAGGCTAGGGCAGGAGGATTGCAAGTTGGAGGCCAGCTGGGGAAACCTAGTGAGACCCATTATCAAAAAAAGCAAAACACGCTGGGCGCGGTGGCTCACACTTGTAATCCCAGCACTTAGGGAGGCTGAGACAGGAGAATTGCGAGTTCAAAGCCAGCCTCAGCAATGGCGAGGCGCTAAGCAACTTAGTGAGACTCTGTCTCTACATAAAACACAAAATAGGGCTGGGGATGTGGCTCAGTGGTCGAGTGCCCCTGAGTTCAATCCCTGGTATAAAAAAAAAAAAAAAAGCAAAACAAAACATAATGAAAAACAGCTAAAAAGTGGAAGGAGAAAGGGATTCCTTCTTTCACCACTTCTATTCAACATAGTCCTTGAACCTTTAACCAGGGCAATCAGACAGATGAGTTCACACTATTCCTGTTTGCCAATGACATTATCCTATATTTAGAAGACCTAAAAATCTCCACCAGAAAACTTCTAAAACTCATAAATGAGCAGAGTATAAAATTAATACCCATAAATAAATTGTGTTCCTATACGCCAATGATGAATCCACTGAAAGGGAAATTAGGAAAACTACCCCATTCACAATAGCCTTAAAAAAATCAAACTACTTGGGAATCAATCTAACAAAAGAGGTGAAAGACCTCTACAATGAAAACTACAGAATAACAATGAAAGAAATTGAAGTATATACCTTAGAAGACAGAAAAATCTCCCATGTTCTTGGATACGCAGAATTAATATTGTCAAACTGGCCATATTATCAAGAGTGCTATACAGAGTCAATGCAATTTCTATTAAAATTCCAATCATGTTCCTCATAAAAATAGAAAAAGCAGTCATAAAGTTCATTTGGAAAAATAAGAGTCCCAGAATACCTAAAGCAATCTTTAGTGAGAAATATGAAGCAGGAAGCTCACAATACTAGACCTTAAATTATGCTACAGAGCTATAGTAACAAAAACAGCATGGTACTGGTATTAATATAGACATAAAGACTAATGGAACAGAATGGAAGACACAGAGACAAACACACATAAATACAGTTACCTCATCCTAAACAAAAGTGCCATAAACATACATTGGAGAAAAGATAGCCTCTTCAAAGAATGAGTCTGGAAAAACTGGAAATCCATATATATAGCAGAATGAAATTTAACCACTATCCCTCATCCTGCACAAAACTCAACTCAAAGTGGATCAAAGACCTAGAAATTAGACCAGAAATCCTGTACCTACTAGAAGAAAATGTAGGCCCAACACTTCAACATGTTGGCTTAGGAACTGACTTCCTCAACAAGGCTTATAAAGCACAAGAAGTAAAATAAAAAATTAATTAGTGGGATGGTATCAAACTAAAAGTCTTCACAGAAAAAGAAACAATCAAGAGCATGAAGAGAGAGCCTACAGAATGGGAGAAAATCTTTGCCACCTGCACCTCAGATAAGGTGTTAATTTCCAGAATATACAAAGAACTCAAAAAGCTAACAAATAACCTAATCAATAAATGGGCAAAGGAACAGACACTTCTCAAAAGAAGAAATACAAATGGCCAACAAATATATGAAAACTGTTCAACACCTGTAGCAATTAGAGAAATGAAAATTAAAACTACACTGAGATTCCACCTCACTCCAGTCAGAGTGACAACTATCAAGAATACAAGTAACAGTAAATGTTGATGTGGACATGGGGAAAAGGTTGCTTTCAGACATTTCTGGTTACACTCAAATTGGTGCAACCACTCTGGAAAGCAGTATAGAGATTCCTCAAAAAACTAGGAATGGAATCACCATTTGACTCAGCTATCCTGCTTGTCAGTTTATACCCAAAGGGCTTAAAATCAGCAAACTACACTGAGGCAGCCACATCAATGTTTATAGCAGCTCAATTCACAATAGCTACACTATATTACCAACCTAGGTGCCCTTCAACAGATGAATGGATAAAGAAAATGTGGTACATATACACAAAAGAATATTACTCAGTCATAAAGAAGAATGAATTTATGACATTTCCTAGTAAAAAGATGGATCTGAAGACTAGTATGCTAAGTAAAAGAAGCCAATCCCAAAGCCAAAGATCAAATGTTCTCTTTGATATGTGGATGCTAACACACAACAATGAGGGGCGGTGGGGAAGAAAAGATGTTCAATAGATTAGAGAAAGAGGAATGAAGGGAAGGGGGATAGGAAAGGAAAGACAGTGGAATGAATCCGACATAACTTTCCTATGTACATATATGAATACACTGCGGTGAATCTCAACATCATGTACATCCACAAAACCAGGATTCTAATTAGACTAAGATAATACTCCATGTTTATATATGTCAAAATCGACTCTGTTGTCATGTATAACTAAAAACAAACAAATAAAAAACAAATAAAAAAATAAAATTTTAAAAAATGGGATGTAGCTCAGTGGTAAAGTGCACCTAGGTTCAATCCCCAGTACTGCAAACAAAACAAAAGAATATGTATGTGTGTATATATATCTTTATACACACACATATAAAACATTGAAATTATAATGCTTTGAATATATATTAAGTAAAATTTATTGTTAAATTGATAGTATTTGTTTCTTTTTACTTTCATTAATATAACAAATAAAACATTAAAATTACGTATGTAGTATGCATTATATTTCTATTTGACATTGCTGTTCTACATTGCTTTAGATGGAAAAATAGGAATTAAAATTAAAACTCTTAGAATTAATACAGAGCATAGTACACATTAAATCCTATTTAAACCTGGGCTGGGGCTGTAGCTCAGTGGTAGAGCGCTTGCCTAGCATGTGTGAGGCACTGGGTTTGATTCTCAGCACTGCGTATAAATAATAAATGAATAAAATAAAGATCCATTAACAACTAAAAAAATATTTTAAAAAATCCTATTTAAGCCTAAAAATGGAAATAACTGGTATTGTGATTATTAAGCAAGAATTATAGTTCTTGAAGGAAAAGATATAGCATAAAAAACCCTAAAGTTCAAAAGATAATTTCATGATAATAGATTGAAAAACTGATTTCATCCCTGCAAAGTGGAAACAAAAAATTAAAGAAGAGGAAGGAAATAAAAGCATAATTATAGTTATACATAGTAGTTGAGTTCATTTTGACAAAATCATACATGCAAGGAATTTTATTTACTCCATTTTGGTCCCTATTGCCCCCATTTTCCTCACTCCTCCCTTCCCCTATTCTCTTTCCTCTATTCTGCTGATCTTCCTTTCTCTCATTTAATTTTAATTGGTGCTTTCTACATATACATAAACATGGAATTCCCTGTGGAATATTCATATATGTACATAGCGTGATTTTGTTAAATTTATTCTGCATTTCCTCCCTTTCCCGTTCAACCTTCCTACCTCTCATTCTCCTTCTTCTACTCCACTGATCTTACCTATTTTTTTTTTATGACATTTGATCCCTATCTTGTTTTTCCCTTTATTTTGTTCTGGCTTCTGCATATGAGAGAAATAATTTTCTGAGCCTGGCTCAGCCTGATTTCACTTAGCATGATGTTCTCCATTTCCTTCCATTTACTGGAAAATGTTATAATTTCATTCTACTTTGTGACTAATACTCCATTGTGTATATATGCACCATATTTTCTTAATCTATTCATCCACTGATGGGCATCTGAGCTGACTCCATATTTTGGGTATTGTGAATTATGCTGTTATAAACATTGATGTGGCTGTATCATTATAGTATGCTGATTTTAGTTCTTTTGGTTAAATACCAATGAGTGAGATAGCTGGGTCATATGGTAGCTTCATTTCTAATTTTTAGAGGAATATCCAAACTTCTTTCCAGTGATTGTACTAATTTAAAGTCCTACCAACAATGTGTGTTTCTCTTTTCTCCACATCCTCATCAACATTTATTATTATTTGTATTCTTGATGATTGTCATAATTGGAATGAGATGAAATCTTAGTGTAGTTTTGATTTGCATTTCTCTGATTGCTAGAGATGTTGAACATTTTTGCCATATATGTGTTGCCCATTTTTATTTCTTTTGAGAAATGTGAAATGTCTGTTTAGTTCTTTTGCCCATTTATTAATTGGTTGGTTTATTTATTTTTAGTGTTAAGCTTTTTGAGTTCTTTATATATTCTGGATATGAATCCCCTGTCAGAGGAGCAGCTGGCAAAGATTTTATCCCATTCTGTAGGCTCCCCCTTCAGCTCTTAATCATTTCTTTTGCTGTGCATAAACTTTTTAATTTGATGCCACCCATTTATTGATTCTTAGTTTTGTTTCTTGAGCTTTAGGGGTCTTGTTAAACAGTTGTTGTCTGCACTAATACGTTGGAGTGTTGACCCTATGTTTTCTTCTATCCATTGCGAAGTTGCTGATATAATTCATAATTCTTTGATCCACTTTGATATGACTTTTGTGCAGGGGGAGAGAGAGGAATCTAGCTTTATTCTTCTACATATCAAGTTTCCTTAGCATTTGCTAAAAAGGCTGTCTTTTCTGTAACATATATTTTGGCACCTTTGTCAAGTATCAGTTGGTTGGAAGTGTATGGCTTTGTGTCTTCTATTCTATTTCATTGGTATTCATGCTTATTTTGATGCCGATATCATGCTGTTTTTGTTAGTATAGCTCTGTAGTATAATTTGAGATCATGTTTTGTGATACCTGCTGTATCTCTCTTCTTGCTCAGAATTGCTTTGTCTGTTCTTTTTTTTTTTTTTAAATTTTTTTTTTGGTTGTAGATGGACACAATATCTTTATTTTATTTATTTGTATGTGGTGCTGAGGATCGAACCCAGTGCCTCACGCATGTGAGGCAAGTGCTCTACCACTGAGCTACAATTCCAGCCCTGGGTATCTTATTCTTCCAAATGAATTTTAGAACTATTTTTTTCTAGTTCTGTGAAGAATGCCATTGGTATTTTGATGGGGATTGTGTTGAATCTTTGTGTTGCTTTTGGTAGTATCGCCATTTTGGCAAAATTAACTCTACCTTTCCATCTTCTTGGTTCTTCAGTTTCTTTCTTCAGTGTTCTACAATTTTCATTGTAACAATCTTTCATCTCTTTGGTTAGATTAATTCTCAAGCCTTTTATTTTTTGAGGCCATTATGAATGGAATAGTTTTCCTGATTACTTTCTCAGCAGAATCACTGTTGGGAATGGAGGAAAGCTATTGATTTATGGGTGTTGATCTTGTATTTTGTTACTTTGCTGAATTCATTTATCAGCTCTAGAAGTCTGCTGCTAGAGTTTTTGGATCTTCTAGATATAGGACCATGCTATCAGCAAACAGAGATAGTTTGACTTCTTTTCCTACTTGTATCCTTTTAATTTCTTTCCCTTGCCTGATTGTTCTGGCTAGTATCTCAAGAACTATATTGAATAGAAGTAGTGAGAGTAGATATTCTTGGTTTGTTCCTTATTTTGGAGGAAATGCTTTCAGTTTTTCTCTGTTCAATAGGATATTGGCTTTGGGTTTGTCATAGATAGCTTTAATAATGTTGAGGTAAATTCCTTCTTTTTTTTTTTTTTTTTTTTGGTACTGGAGATTGAACTCAGGGGCACTTGACCACTGAGCCACATCTCCAGCCCTATTTTGTGTTTTATTTAGAGACAGGGTCTCACTGAGTTTCTTAGTGCCTTGCCGTTCCTGAGGCTGGCTTTGAACTCGTGATTCTCCCTTCTCAGCCTCCCTAGAGGTAAATTCCTTCTACCCACAGTTTCTCCATCATTTTTAACATGAATGGTGCTAGATTTTATCAAAGACATTTTATGCATTTATTGAGATGATCATATGGTTCTCGTACTTAGTTCTATTTATGTGGTAAATTACATTTATTGATTTGTAGGTATTAAATCAACCTTGCATCCCTGGGATTAAGTCCACTTGATTTTGGTATATTATCTTGATGTGTTTTTGAATGTGGTTTGCTAATATTTTCTTAAGGATTTTTGCATCTATGTTCATCAGGAATATTGGTCTGTAGTTTTCTTTTCTAGATGTGTCTTTGGTTTTTATATTAGGGTCATTCTTGCTTCATAGAATGTACTTTTTCTTAAATGAAGAGAAAATAGCATAGGAAGGCCAGAGAAAGTTTGAAATATGTAAAAAGTTATCAGAGGAGAGGTGGGAGATAGGTAGCAGATGTTGGCTATAAAGGAGGAATAAAGAATCCACTAAAAATAAGCAAAAGAGAAGAAGAAGGAAGATGAAAATTTGGCTATTAGTAGGGAAAGAGAGTGAAGAAGGGGAAATAAGAGGAACAAAAACCAAGATACCAACATACAAACAATTGTGAGATCAAAAAAGCTCAAACCCATGTGTAATGTTACTCTACCTATGCCAAACCAAGGCTAAATAATAAACAGGTGCAGAAGAAAGCAATTAAAACCAAAGTAAAATAGTAGGAACACATACCCACATACACACATACACAATCTTGCAGAATGGAAAAATGTAAAAAAAGAAAGAAAAGAAAAGAAAAGAAATTTTTGAAAAATAAAAAAAGAGCAAAAAATGGAGGGATATGAGGAAAAAAAGAAAACATCTTAATGAGAAATAAAGGGCTTGTTTCCACTGAGGTCATTAAAGCCGTTGGCAGGGATGAATTTTCATTCTTTGTATTTATTTTTGGCTCTGTAACCTTTGGGTCAAGGACTGGGGGTTGTTAAATCCTGTGTCTCTGTGCTTCTCAGTTAGCGGCCAGGCTTTGTGGCTAAGAGCCAAAGCCAGCTGTAGTAACTCTGAGCTTCCCCGTCTCCCAGTACAGGGCAGGATAGACAGGTGTGTGTGTGCTGGTGATGCTGACAAATTGTGTATTCTGTAGTGAGGGTGGTGCACAGTTCTCAACTGGAAGTTCTAGTATTTGGGGTTTAGTCTTGGCTGACCTTTGGAACTCTGCCAGTGGATATTTTGGTTTTGGTCCTTGCCCCCGTTGCTGGGGAGATGCCAGTCTCTGCTGGATGTTTGGATCTCAGGGGCCTCCTGTAAAATATACATGTAGGGTATATGGACTGAACCTCCACAGGCTTCACATTCACTACTATGGGTGCAACTTACCTAATGCTGGAGTGTGGATACTCCTGTGTAGCTTATTGATGTCTTCTCAAAGCTCTTATAGAGTGTCAGCAACAAAGGGACCTCTCTCTCCTTAGTATTTGGAGCTTGGATGTCCTAGACACATTTTTTTTTTTTTTGGGTGTGTGTGTGTGTGTGTCTATTTTACTTTGGTTCAGGTACACTCTGGAGAGCATAATGGGTGACTGCTGGGTTCACTGGCTACTTCCTTTATGCATTCCTGATCTGTTCTTACTGCCATGCAGCACTTATAAATGGTTCCTGTGCTGGTGTCTGCAGTGCCTGTCAAACTATCTGCCAATGGGCAGAGTGATTTTGATTGGTTTACACTCAACCATATCCCCCACCAACTCTGGATCCATTGAGATCAGCCCCCCTCTCCATTCCACAGATTCTGCCACACTTTCCTCTTTCTGCCTGTGTCCCTGCTCCTCTGAGCAGCCACCACCATCAGCCAAGCTGCCACATCACTAGTGTATTCTTATATTATGTTTGAAGTATTTTTTCAAACAAAACCCAAAAGTTTAAAGACATTTTGTGTCTCTTTGCTTTCTTTTAATGTCCAGTGTTGAAATTCAGTGAGTTCTCTTAGTTACCCACCTTGCTCAGGAGCTGTCTTCCTACTTTTTATGTTGGGAGCTAAGGAACTGCTGGTAAGTGCATGTATCTTCTAATCTGCCATCTTCTCTCCTAGAGTAAATTTCTTTTCTTTCATACGTGAGAATTATAAATGTTATTTCACTTTGAAAATTGATAAATTTGGAAATATAAGTTAAAACATTTTACTTGTAAATAATCTTACTTAGTTTGCTCCAATAAAAAAATTTGACACACGTGTGTGTGTGTGTGTGTGTGTGTATAGTCTTCTAAATCATTAATCAGAAGAAATAGAAAAAGAAGAAACAAAATGATAAGGTAAAAATATTATGACAAATAGTAAGGAAAATCAAAGCATAATACATAAAATAGAAATGACAGAAGTAAACCCAAACATATATTTTATAGCATAAAATAAAAAATTTTTAAATCCCTCTCTTAAAAGAAAAATGAATCACAGATTGAATAAAAATAGGGAATTCAGCTGTATGCTGTCTATGAGATACTTCTAAAATCAGAGATTTGATAACTGAAATGAAAATATTTGTCAGCTATACTCTAAGAGAAAGGAGGGATTATGAAGTTTTATCAGATAATGTTAAGGTTAATAAAGAAATATATTAAGTGAGGCATAGTGTGTGCTTTTTTGTTTTAAACCTCTCTTCTTTTTTTTTTTTTTAAACCAAGATTTACTGAGTGCTATTTTTTTGCTACTAGGAATTGAACCCAGGCGCATTTTACCACTGAGCTACATCCTCAGCCCTTTTAATATATATATTTATTTATTTTTTAAAAAAATTTTTAATTGTTGATGGATCTTTATTTTATTCATTTATTATTTATATGTGGTATGCATGCTAGGCAAGCACTCTACCACTGAGCTACAGCCCCAACCCATAATATATTTATTTTGAAATAGAATCTAAGTTGCTTAGGCCCTCCCTAAATTGTTGAGGTTGACCTTGAACTTGCAGTCCTCCTGCCTCAGTTGTCCAAGCTGCTGGGATTACAAGTATGTGTCACCATGACCAGTGAGTGCTATTGACCAGGTACCAGTAGAAACTAAGGATACAATGAGCCAAAAATAGATGTCTTTCTCTGAGGAAACTTACAATCTAGTGGCTGTGCAAACTATAATCAAAAGTCACATAATAATGGTGAACAATTGAGGAACATGCCCCACAATGAAGATACAACTGTTATAAGCCTTATGAAAGAATTAGCATGGTGTAGAAATACATAAATCAAAAACTATAGGAAATAAAGGGGAATTGATGAAAATGTAGCCATAGAGAAAACATTGATCCACTCACATTAGTCCTTAACAAACAGGCAAAAATAAACAGATTAATAGTGAACTCTATGTCATCAGAAGAAAATATATTTTCTTTTGAAGCATCCACTAAACACTTCCCAAACTAAGCATTCTATGTATTAGGTCACAAGGGAAACCTCAATATATTCCAATAAGGAGAAATATCACAGGCCATTTTCTCTAACCACAATGCACTAAAATAAAAAGTTTTATTATGTTAAAAAAGAACACCAGAGCTACACTCACTGAAAAATCAAACAAACTCAATGAAACAAGCAAATCAAAACTGAAAATCTCTAGGCACTTGAAAAATTTAAAGCCATAACTGAAGAACATCTGACTTATAATAATTCTGAAAATGGTAGCATACTAAAGCCAGTGCTGTACTCAGGAAAAGCATTGCTGCAAAAAGCTTTCGTTACTAAATAATAAAGCATAGAAATGAGTGGATCAGTCAGTCATTCAATTCAAGAAGTTAGGGGAAAGAGTATGGAGAAGTCCTGGGAATAAAATCTATCAAATTATACTATGTCTATGTATAAATATACCACGTGTGTGTGTATAATTATAATGCACTAATTAAAATAACAATTACATAATAGAGAGGAGATAGAGTGGAGCAAGTGGGAGAGGTTGGAAGGGAGGAAAACTGAAGGTTCTGGGGAATAAAATTGTTCAAATTATGTTCTGTGCATGTATAAATATGGTATAATGAATCCCACTATTATGTATAATTATAATGTACCAATAAGAAAAGAAGTTAGGGGAAAAACACAAAATGAACTTAGAATGAAATAAAGATTAACACAAAATTGAGAATTAAGACAAGAAACAGTGAAATTGATTAATAAATGAAAACATCTTTAGAGAAAACCCACAGTGAAGAGGATAATCTAATGTAATTTGGGAAAGAAGAAAAAATGCGTATTATTAGGCATTAGAAATAAGAGATCACCCTAGAGAGTAGAGAAAAATGAAAAACAAATTGTCTGACTTTATCAAAAACAATTGATATCAGGATGAAATGGACATAGTAAAAAGGAGTATGAATGATAATTACAAAATCGAACTAAAGAAGCAACAGAAAATCAAGATGAAGATTGAGCAAGATGGCGGCTGTGGAAGATCCTCCTATGATCGTCTCCCCAGAGACACACTAAGTTACATGACTATTCATGCACCAGACTGCCTTTACTCAGGCTAAAGGAATCTGGTGGGAGACCACAGTGCCTGCTTTTAGTATAACAAAAAGAAAAGGGTATTGAAGAAGGCAGGAAGGAATGAGCTGCCATATCACCCCTTCTCCAACTCCAAGCAGCCCAACGTGGAGAGAGATGCCTCTCTCTTGGGGGAGAGAGTAGAAATAAAGTCCTGACCTTAGACTTGAAGCCCAGTTTCAGGTCTGCCATGGTGTTCCCACAGTGAAACCTAGTAATGAGCAAAGCCGCAGAACACCCATCACCAGCCCAGTACCCATGAGAAGAGTTGTTGGAACTGCATTAGGCCAGGTGCTGACTGCTTTCACCAATCCTCCTCCAACCTCTGGTGACAGAGTGGGGAGCAAGATTTCATCTGCTGGAGAGCAGGGCACGAAAGTGAACATAGGGCTTTGTCTTGGAGCTCAGTGCAAGGTCTGCCATGGTGAGAGTCAGCACTCAAGGGAAACTGAAAGTCTCATTTGCAGGTCAGAACTCACAGATGGAACCTCTAGCCTGGCCCCAGTGTTAGGTAGGAGGCCTGTGTGTAACAGAACAGACTCAAATTTCAGCCTGCATCATTTCCGGTCTTGAATTGAGCCTAAAGCATACCTGCTATCCTTCCAAGACTGTGCAGGTCTCTGTATCTGCGAGACACAGGTGCAGGCCAGCTTAGTGTTAGCCTAGGTGGTCAAGGGACTACCTTCACCAATATACTTCAACGTGGGCAGCCATACTGTGATGAAATTTCCCATTCACTGGGGTAGGACAGGGTGATGGACACAAGATTTCCCACTGGAACTTAGCACTGATCTGGTGAAATGTAATGCTGGGAAGATCCCCACAGTCCCCGTTCATTCCTGCCTGTGTTGACATAGCTCTAGTACCTGGGAAGACAATGTGAACGTCTGTTATAGCCAGCATTACCTATGGTTGGTTCCAATGATCTCCAGCCATGATTCTACATCAGCAATAGGCATCTCATAGCAGCTTGATCCTATCCCAGTGTTGTGTTGGTCTTGGTAGGCTGTGACAAAGCCTGGTGTTTTTTGTGGTCACAGGTGTGACATAGGACCCTGAAGCTAGTCTATCTACAGTGACTCATTAAGCACAGTATAGGGCCTCACAGCATTTTAGGGGCCCATGGAATGTTTTGATTTTTTTTTTAAACCAGAAAAGAGAGAAAAAGAAGAACTTTCAGGGTCAAAAATGTTTATTTTTTCTCATACCAGAAAAAAAGTAATTTTAAAGACCTATCAAAGTCTATTGAAATTTTCCCCATGCAGAAAAAATAAAATAAAAATTTGAAGTATCTAAAGTAATATGAAAATAATTTTTAATTTTATTATGGTGAGGGGAACCTATAAGGGCAGAGCTTACAAAACCACAGAAGTCATAATGTGGTCCTGTAGCCAAGCTTGTTTGTTTACATGTTCTTTGTCTTCAGCTGCTTTTAAAAGGGCAAAACTGAGTATATTTATACTGGAGATTATGTGGCTCACAAAATCTAACATACTAGCTGGCTCTCTGTGGGAAAGCTTGCCAGCTCTGACTTAGTGTTTTAGCACTCATGACATTAAACAAAATTCTCTCTATAGATTGGATTTTATTTTCAGTTATTTACTTCCACTTAGATCATAAAACTAAAAAAAAAAAGAGCCTGTTTTTGAATTCTTCTTATTTCATGACCATTTATAAAATGAGGTATGATATGTTTTATCAATTCAAAATTTTAAAAGAAGGAAAATCACTTAATAACCAATGTTTATGTTAGATTACCTTCATACCAGACATCACAAAGAATATAAAGAGAATCACAAAAAAACGGTAAAGTTTTAAGAAAAAAAATATATCTCCAAACAACATGTTTTTCCTTAATAGCAGCTTCAAATGAGTGTCTGCCTGGGGTGGCATGAACGTCATATCATACAGTGGCCTCAGGAACAGTGCTGCAGGTGGCAATGATGAGAATACAGTTCCTCTTCTTTTATGCCAATTTTGAATAATTTTGGTACTGAAGTTTTAATAAGATGATAATAGTTGACAAGTTTGGATACAATTTCAGATCTATTCCTGAAGCTTTCAAATTCATACTATGGTGGGATAGGATTATTTAGCCGAGTGCTTCATTTTGACCATGTATTTAAGATTCAGACAGTTGGCATTCAATTAATGCAGATTATGATTCCTGTAGCCTCCCTTGACCTCCTGTGCCAGCATGGTACTTTTGTTTGTTACAATCAGTAACAAGTTTGTGCATCATTATCATCCAAAGTCCATAGGTCAGAGGTTAGGGTTCATTCTTGGTAGTGTACTTTCTATGAGTTTTGACAGATAATATAATGACCTGTATCCACTTTTGCTGTATCATATAGAATAATTTCAGTGCATTGAAAATCCTGTGTTCTACCTATTCATCCCGCCCTACCTCCTAACTCCTGGTAATTACTGATTTTTTTTTTCAAGTGGGATCTCCCCTGTGTTTTCCCAGGGCTGATTTTGAAATCCTGACCTCAGGTGACCTTTCCTCCCCAGCCTCCCTAATAGCTGGGACTATAGGCATGTACCACCATGCCTGGTTTAATCTTTTACTATTATTTTGCCTTTATCAGACGGTCATATTCTTTGAACCAGGTAGTATGTAGCCTTTTCAGACTGGCTTCTTTCACTTAGTATGGTACAATTAAGGTTTCTCCTTATCTTTTCATGTTTGGATAGCCCATTTCTTTTTAACTCTGCATAATATTCCATTGTCTGGATATACTTTATCCATTCTGTACTGAAGGACATCATGCTGGCTTCCAAGTTTTGGCAATTATGAATAAGCTACTATAAACATCTGTATTCAAGTTTTTGTGTGGACACAAGTTTTCAACTTATTTGGGTAAATATTAAAGAGTGCAGTTGCTGGATTGTATGGTACAAATATGTTTAGTTTTGTAAGAAACCTCTAAATTGTCTCCCAGAGTGGCTGTGCCATTTTTTCATTCACACTAGCAGTGAGTGACAATCCCTGTCACTCCACATCCTTGCCAGCATTTGGTATTTTCAGTGTTTGGGGTTTTCACCATTTTAATAGGTGTTGAGTGCTATCTCACTGCTTTAATTTGCAATCCCCTAATGACATGCTGTTGAACACCCTTTTATATACATATTTGCCGTCTGTACATCTTTTTTGGTGAGATGTCTGTCCAGGTATTTTGCCTATTTTATTGTTGAGTTTTAAGGGTTAAAAATGGGGCTGGGGGGCTGGGGCTGTAGCTCAGTGGCAGAGTGGCAGAGTGCTTGACTTGCACGTGTGAGGCACTGGGTTCGATCCTCAGCATCACATAAAAATAAACAAATCAAATAAAGATATTGTATCCATCTACACCTAAAAATATTTTTTGAAAGAATGGGGCTGGGGTTGTGGCTCAGTGGTAGAGTGCTCACTGACACACTGGCACTTGGTTCAATCTTCAGCACCACATGCAAATAAATAAAATAAAGGTATTGTGTCCTCTACAATTAAAAAAATAAAAAAGTTAAAAATGGTCCTTTATCAAGTATGTCTTGAAAACACATTTTTCCCAGACTGTGACTTGTCTTCTTATTCTCTTGATAAGGTCCTTTGCAGAGCAGAAGCTTTAAATTTAATGAAATTCACTGTATTAATTATTTCTTTCCTATGTCTTGTCTTTGGAGTTTTATCTAAAAAAGTCATTGCCAAACCCAAGATATCTAGATTTTCTCTTGTGTTATCTCCTAAGAGTTTTTAATAGATATATTTTATTTGTTATAATTAGTTATACATGACAGTAGAATGTGTTTTGACACATCGTACATAAATGGAGTATAACTTCTCATTTGTCTGGTTGTACTTGATATAGAGTTACACAGATCATGTAACCATATATGCACACAGGGTAATAATGTCCAATTAATTCTAGTATCATTCCTACCCCCATGTCCCTTCTCCCTCCTTTCACTCCTCTCTGTCTAGTCCAAAATACCTCTGTTCTCCCCACCCCTATTGTTGTGAATTAGCATCTGCATATCAAAGAAAACATTCAGGCTTTGGTTCTTTGGGACTGGCTTATTTCTCTTAGCATATTCTCCAGTTCCATCCATTTACCGGTAAATGATGTAATTTCATTCTCTATAGCTGAGTAATATTCCATTGTGTATATATAGCACAATTTCTTTATCCATTCATCTGTTGAAGGGCAACCATAGCTTAGCTAATGTGAATCAAGCTGCTATAAGCATGATGTGGCTGCATCACTGTAGCATGCTGATTTTAAATCCTTTGGGTATATACTGAGGAATGGGATAGCTGGATCAAACGGTGGTTCCATTCCAAGTTTTCTGAGGAATCTCCATACTGCTTTCCAGAGTGGTTGCACCAATTTTCAGTCCCACCAGCAATATATGAGTGTGCCTTTCTCCTGACATTCTCAACAACATTTATTGTTGCTTATATTCTTGATGATTGCCATTCTGACTGGAGTGAGATGGAATCTCAGTGTAGTTTTTTTTTAATAGGTTCTCACTTTATATTTAGTCTGTGATCCATTTTGAGAAAATATTTGTGAAAGATGTAAGGTCTTTGTCTAGATTTTGTTTTTTTTTTAGCATGTGGATATTCACTTTTTCCATTACTGTTTGTTGAAAAGATGAACTTTCCCCCATTTTATTGCCTTTGCTTTTTGTCAAATATCATTTGATTACATTTGTGTGGGTATTATGTCTGGGCTCTCTGTTTTTTCCATTGATCTATTTTTCTGTTCTGTACAAGAAACCATGCTGTAGCTTTATTAAAAATCTTAAAGTAAGGTATAGCTTTGCTATTCAAAATTGTTTTTACTTTTCTGGATCTTTTGCTTCCCTCTTGATATAAACTTTAGAATCCAATTATCAATGCAAAAAAATTGCTAATATTGATTGAGATTACATTGAATCTATAGATCAACATATAGACAACATTGAGTCTTCCTATTCATGAACATGGAATACCTTTCTATTTAGTTCTTTGATTTCATTATCAGAGTTTTCTAATTTTCTATAGATTTTATACATATTTTGTTGGATTGATACCTAAGTGTTTTTTGATGGGTGAAAATATAATAGTCTGGTGTTTTTAATTTCAGATTTCAGTTGTTCATTGTTAAAATATAGGAAAGGGATCACATTTTGCATGTTAAATTTGTATTCCGCTCCCTTGCTCTAATTGTTTATTAGTTCTGTAGTTTTATTGTTGTTGTTGATTCTCTGAGATTTTCTAAAATCATGTCATCTGCAGACAAAGATAATTTTATTCCCTCCTTCCTAAGCTGTGTACACTTTATTTCTTTTCTTTATCTTATTGCATTAGCTAGAACTTCTAGTATGATGTTGAAAAGAAATGATGAGAAGAGACATCCTTGTTACCTTTGTTTTGTTCCTTATCTTAGGAGGAAAGCGTCTTGTTTTTTAAACAGCAAAGTATAATATGAGTTCTTTTCTTTTTTATTCTCTCTCTCTCTCTCTTTTCTTTTTGTGGTGTTGGGGTTTGAACCTAGGGCTTCATGTGTGCTAAGTGAGTGCTCTTCCACTGGGCTATATCCCCAACCCTGTTTTTTATTTTATTTTATTTTTGGTACCAGGAATTGAAACCAGTGGTACTTAACCAGTGAGCCACATCCTCAGATAGTTTTTATATTTTATTTAGAGACAGGGTCTCACTGAGTTGCTTTGGGACCTCACTAAGTTGCTGAGGCTGACTGTGAACTCAAATTCCTCCTGCCTCAGCCTCCTAAGCTGCTGGGATTACAGGCTTGCTATTTTTTATTTTTTGGTAGGTGTTCTTTATCAGGTTGAGAAAGTTCTTCTCTGTTTACTGAGCATTTCTGTCATTAATGGGCATTTTTTTTGGTCAAATGCTTTTTCTGTCTCTATTGATATGCTCGTGTGACTTTTCTTCTTTAGCTTGTTGAAGTGGTGGATTATGCAAATTGACTTTTGAATGTTAAACCAATCTTGCATACCTAGAATAAATTCCACTTTGTCATGATGTGTAACTGTTTTTAATGCATTATTGGATTTGATTTGATAATTTATTTTGAAGATTTTTGTATCTATGTGAATGAAAGATATAAGCCTGTAAATTTTTTCTTGTGATTTCTATGTATGGTTTTGGCAATAGGGTAATGTCAGCCTCATAAAATGAGTAAAGAAGTAATCTCTCTGAGGCTATCTTCTGAAGGAGAGAGCAGCGTATGAGTGTACCTTCTCCCCCACATCCTTGCCAATACTTATTGTTGCTTGAGTGAGATAAAATCTTAGATTTAATTTGCATTTCTCTAATTGCTAGAGATGTTGAATTTTTTTCATATATTTGTTAATCTATTGTATTTCTTCTTCAGTGAAGTGTCTCTTCAGTTCCTTAGCCCATTTATTGATTGCGTTATTTTTTTGTTGTTGAGTTTTTTTAGTTCTTTATATATCCAGGAGATTAATGCTGTATCTGAGGTGCATGTGGTAAAGTTTTTCTCCCATTCTGTAGGCTCTCTCTTCACATTATTGTTTCCTTTGGAAGCTTATTATTTTAATAATAATTAATGCTAGCTAGGATATGGTAAAAAAACATATTCATACATTGTTGGTAGGACTATAAATTAGTATAACCACTCTGAAGAAAGTACATAGATTCCTCAAAAAATTAACACTGGAACCACACTATCCCACTCCTTGGGATTTATCCAAAAGAAACTAAAATCAGCATACTATAGTGACACAACCACCTCAATGTTTATAGCAGCACAATTCACAATAGCTAAATTATGGATTCAGCCCAGATGCTTGTCAATAGATGAATGGATTAAGGAAATATGGTATATATACACAATGGAGTTTTACTCAACCATAAAGAAAAATAAAATTGTGGCATTTTATGGTAAGTGGATGGAAATGGAGAATATCATGCCAAGTGAAATAAGTGAGACTCAGAAAATCAAGGGTTAAATGTTTTCTCTTTTATGCAGAAGCTATAGAAAAGTAAGGGGAAAAGAGGAGGTGGATTGGCTATCAGAAAGACATAGGGAGATCAGTGGAGAAGAAAGAGATTGAAAGGTAAGGAGAGACAAGAAAGGAGAGGAAAGGTGGACAGAATTTAGCAAAATCACATTCTGTAAATATACCACAGGGAATTTCACCTTTATGTATATATAGAAAGCACCAAAAAAAAAATAAGCAAAAGGAAGATTAGTAGAGTAAAGCAAGGAAAATAGTGGGAGGGAGGAGAGGAGGGAGAGTAGGGAACAGGGACTGAAATGAAATAAATCAAATTCCATGCATATATGATTTTGTCAAAATGAACCTAACTGCTACATCTAACTACAATGCTCTAATAAAAAAGTACATTGTTTAATCTCCTCATTTTCCCATTCTCTATTGATTTCTGGTTTTATTCCATTGTGGTCTAAGAGCAGATACCATATGTTTTCTATTATTTTGTATTTGTTAAGTTGCCTTTTATAACCCAGAATGTGGCCTATCTTTGCAAATGTTCCATGTGAGCTTGAGAAGAAGTGTATCCCTCTATTGCTAGATAAATTAGTCTATAGATGTTCATTTTATTCAGTGACTGATGGTATTCTTGTCCAGTTATGTCTTATTGATTTATTTCTGCTGAATCTGTCCATTTCTGATAGAGGGGTGTTGAAATTCCAGCTATGATAGTGAATCCATATATTTATCCTTGAAGTTTTTTTGTCTCACAAAGTTTGATACCTTTGTTAAGAATTTACTTTGTAAGGATTGTTATATCTTGACATTTGACCCTTTTATCATCATATAGTGCCCTTCTTTATCCCTGTTAACTCTTCTTGGTTTGAAGTCTGCCTAGTCTGAGATTAATGTTGCTACCCCCACTTTGTTTTGATCTGTGTTAGCATGGTATATCTTTCTTTGTCCATTTACTTTTAACTTATATGTCTTTATGGTTCCTATGGGTTTCTTGTAGAGAACATGGTTGAGTCTTGTTATTGTTAGGACAGGATGTCTCAAAGGGGCTGGAGTTGGTTATTTCCCTCCCCCCAGATCAGTTTGGCTCTGATAAATCCAAGCAGATTTGACTCTGGTATTAATTTATCTTGCGGTCAGACTTTTTTAAAGGACAGAGTGGTATAGTGTATTTCAAAATGATTTCTTTCCCCTTCACCCTGCTGATGCATGGGGAGTTTTTCTTTGATCTTCACTGTGAGAACTTCTTAGTGTGGTATCTGCGTATATCTGGGTCCCTCTGGAGTTTTTAACTCTCAAACTTGTACATAAATTGCAATTTGTTAAATGACCAACAAATATTTGAAAAAATGTTCAACATCCTGAGCAATCAGGGAAATGCAAATCCAAAGTACACAGATTTCATCTCACTCTAGTTAGAATGGCAATTATCAAGAATATAAAGAACAATAATTGCTGGGGAGGACGTTGTGGAAAAGGTACATTTATACATTGTTGGTGGGATTGCAAGTTAGTACAACACTTTGGAAAGCAGTATGGAGATTTCTCAAAAGACTAGGAAAGCAACCACCATGTAACCCAGCTATCCCAGTCCTTGGTATTTATCCAAAAGATCTAAAATCAGCATACTACAGGGATATATGGGTATTCATGTTCATAGAAGCACAATTCACAATAGTGAAGCTATGGAACTAGTCTAGGTGCCCACTGACAGATGAATGGATAAAGAAAATGTAGTATAATAGTTCATTTCTTAAAATTAACAAATATTATGATTTTGTATGGATGTAACCATGGTTTGTTTATTCATTCATCTGTTGAGGGATATCTTGGTTGCCTCCAGTTTGGAGCAATTGTAAATAAAGCTTCTATAAAAATTTTTTAAAAAAAGAAAGAAAATGTGGTATATACACACAATGGAGTTTTACTCAGACACAAAGAAGAATGAAATTATGTCATTCATGGGTAAATCGATGGAATTGAGGAACATTAAGCTAAGTGAAATAAGCCAGACTCAGAAAGTTAAGGGTCATGTTTTCTTTTGTATGGAGAAGCCAGAGGTAGAGAGGGAGAGAGGGATGGAGGAGGAGAGGAGAAATATGAGAGTAGAGGGTCATGGGGAAGTATTGGAGAGTGAAATATACCAAATTATGCTATGTCTAAGTATGAATATACCACAATGAATCATATACATATATCACATATGTGTGTGTGTATATATATATATATAGCTAGAATGCACTAATTAAAATAAAAATAACAGCAATAATAGGTAGATAAGTAGACTAAAGCAAGCAGATGAGGGGGAAGAAGGGGGAGAGGGAAAGAGAAGGTATTGGGGAATGAGATTGATCAAATTATGTTATGTGCATATATAAATTTGGCATTTCACTATTATGTATAATTATATTGCACCAACAAAACAATTCCAATGCTCAGACCCTATTCCTGACCAGTTGAGTCTTCTAATTGTTCTCCAGTGTGCACCCAAGATTGAGAATCACAAACCCACAACTTTTTCCTCTTTAAGAAAGTTGTAATGAGAATAAAATCATGGCCTTTTCAGGTAAATGGATGGAGTTGGAGAATATTATGCTAAGTGAAGTAAGCCAATCCCAAAAAACCAAAGGCCGAATGTTTTCTCTGATTAGTGGATGCTGATCCATAATGGGGGTGGGGGTGGGGAGCAGGGGAGAAATGGAGGAACTCTGGATAGGGCAAAGGGGAAGGAAGGGTATGGGGAGGGAATGGGGTTAGAAAAGATGGTGGAATGAGATGGACATCACTACCCTAGGTACATGTATAAAGACACAAATGGTGTGACTCTGCCTTGTTCACAACCAGAGAAATGGAAAATTGTGCTCCATATGTGTACTGTGAATTGAAATGCATTCTGCTGTTTTAAAAAAATAAAAAATAAATAAATAAAAAATGAAAGTTGTAATGAAAGCATAGAGCCATATTCTGTTTTCTCAGCAGCAGCTCCAAGAATGAGGCACATACTCCCAGGGAGATCCAACAGCCACAGGAAAGTATGTTGCACCCTCAGTAGAAATCAGGCATTGAGGGTGTGGATGGTGACGACATTGATTTGGAGGCTTCATGATTTGGAAAGTAGCTATGGTCCAATGTCATTTAATTCTGTGTGATATAACAGGTCTCATGAAGTTTTGGCAAACAGAAGTATTAGAAATCTTTGTTTAAGAAATCTGGTGATCCTATAAGAAGCATATAGATTGAAAGGTAATTCATAAGACTTGAGGGGAAATAAACATCCGGATGGTTGTGCTCTCTGACCAAGGAAACTTCTGGAAGCATCACTGTAGTTTCTGTCAATGTTCTGGAAAGAAGGGTAACTTCATGCCCTTCTGAGGGGTCTTCAGTCTGAGAAGCCCAGACTGAAGGGCTTCAGGGATTGGTCCTTCATTTTATGCCTTTGGCAGAGCCCATGTCTCTAAAAGATCTGGGCCCTAATTCACAAAGCGAGCATTTTAGAGCTGATGCCTTGACCCTTTTGCTTTGTTGATTAGAGAACCAAATCTCAGAAAGGAGCTTATAATTTTAATTATGAGTTCTGATTCTTTGATATTTTCTGCTACTCTTGCTCAAAGTTTTGAAAGCCTTAAAAGTATAGCAAGTGCTTTTCTTGTTGTTGTTGTTGCTTTTTGGTAAATTTTCATGAAATAGACTATGAAATGTTATGTTGTATTTTTAAACTGCATTGTGATTCAGTCCTTTTCAATATATTCTGAAACACCAGATTCATCTGTTCTTTCAACAAACATTCACTATACATCTACTGTGTGCCTGGCACCAAAGTAGGTATCACATATATTGTATGACGGAGTTTGACATTTTAGTAAAAACGAACGGGCTTCTGACATTCTTGACCTTAGAAAGGTTAAATCCCTTACTTTGGGACTTCGCATTTGGTACTGTCTGTATTTTATCTTTTTGCAAAATTGTCTTGATTCCCCAGGTAGACTGATTATATGCTCTTGGAGAGAATATTTTATATATTTTAATCTTTGTGTCCAAGATCCAATAGGAGTTCCATGAATTATCTATAAATGGCAGGGTTGGATGTGGCAGTTGGTAGATTTGTTAACTAAGCTGCAGGTTATGTTTCTCATGTGCCTTATCTATCTTAATTTTAGATCAGGATCGTGGCGCAGCATTCCTGCCTTCAGTTCTAACCTAATTTATTCTGATGAATACGTCCTTAGAAGGAGATAGCAGACATTTCCCCAAAAAGAAAATCTTGAGAGGCTGTTTGATTCTACTGATGTGCTGAGTAATCCTAGCTGTTGGCACCTCTCTATTTTTTTTTTTTTTTGGTACCGGGGATTGAACTCAGGGGCACTCGACCATTGAGCCACATCCCCAGCCCCATTTTGTGTTTTATGTAGAGACAAGTTCTCACTGAGTTGCTTAGCGCCTCGCCCTTGCTGAGGCTGGCTTTGAACTCGCAATTCTCCTGTCTCAGCCTCCCTAAGTGCTGGGATTACAGGCTTGAGCCACCGCACCCGGCTCACCTCTCTATTTTGAATCCCTGATATCGTCTCTTCCACTTTATGCCTAAGATAGCCTCGGTTTTGGGAAGTGCACTAAGAAGCTTTCTAGTCAAGGTCCACCTGATGCAAAGAATCATCCCTTTCACATCATCCCCAGGGCCTCTCAATCCACCCTCTTCCCTCAGTCAAGAAACATCATTGGCTCAAAGTTGCCAAATGGATAAAGTTTAATTCCTTAAATTTTCCCTAGACCATCTACAGCTCTCCACTATCTTGTCATCTCAACTCTGTCCTTATCTAGACTTCCATCCCTCCCTATTCCACATCCTGGACCACAGTCAAAGCAGAAGCCTCCATCCAGCCTCCAGGACACACCGATTGCCTGTGCCTCTCCAGAGCACTTGCTGTTCCTCTTTCACTAGCCACCAGAACTGCTTCTTCCCCATCACTTCTGCAGTTCAGACTCCAGGTGTCCTGCAAGTCTAATCCAATTGCCACCTCTTCCTGGAAGCCTTTCCCACATCTACTGTTTCTGTGGTATTACATCCTCTCATTTGAGATGATGACTCCTTCTGCCTTGTTTTGTGAGCATTTGCACAAATATTTGCTTTTTCCTTTTCCTCATTTGCATCACTCCCTTCTTACCAAGTATTCACTCTGTTCCAGGCATGGAGATACACAGATGTATCAAATACACATGGTCTCTGCTTCCAAGAAGTTTGCCAAATGGGGAGGCAGAAATGTAAACAGAAAGAATGAAAGCTTTATGCAAGATACTTGTTTTGTCCACTACTAAATCTAAACTGCCTACAATAGCACTGAAAACACAGTTGGCACTCAAAAAAGTTTTGTTAAGTGGATGATTTATCAGAAGTGTCCATGAACACATGTATACACATATACATGTGTATAAATATATATAAAGTCCAGTGAGACCACAGAGGAGGAAACACTGCTGAGTCAGGCTTGGCAAAGATTCTACTATTGTTTTAGGCAAGGACTAATTTCCCCACGTTGTTGTGCTGAGCTTCATGAATTGTGGGTGCTTAGCAGATATACATGGCATTGGACTGAAGCTGCCTCCAGCCAAACCAGGATTCAACATACTCACTTAACATACCCTTTACCATGCATTATAGGACAAGCTGGTGTTGGTACTGCCATACCTCTTTCCCTCACCTATTTCCTCTCTGGGATGACCCTGGGGGGATTTGGAAAGTCTTTGCTTTTTGCAAAGGTGGAACTAGGACTGTCCACCTAGCCTTCCCTGCTACAGCAGTTTGCCTCCACCTCCCACCACCTCCAGCAGCACTTGTTTAGGATGGTCCAATATAATAGTATGACTTTGTTACATAATTGTTAAAACTGGTAGCGTTTGCTTCCTATCTACAGACCATTGCTTTTTCGATTTCAGTATACTCCAGACATGGCCTTTTGCTCTAGAAATGCCTGGAATTGCTACAGTGTGAGGTTTGATAGGCAGTTGATTGGCAGTGGCTGGAGTGATGAAGCTTCTTATTACCTCCAAAGTAATTAACTTGATTTAACAAATATTTCTTGAGAATCCACTCTAGAGCATGCACTGAGCTAGGAAAGTGGGACACTCAATACTGAGAGATGAGGTACGCAGTCTTGCCTTCAACAAGCTTATTGCTTTTTGAGGGTGTGTGTGTGTGTGTGTGTGTGTGTGTGCATGCACACACACGTGTGTTAGTTACTGGGTGGGGAGGAGAGGAAAAGGAGTTAAGCGAGATATTTCAGTAATCACAGAACAAGGAAAAATGAGGGTAAGTGTCAAGTACTGTAACAGGATGGCCTCAGCAGTCCAGGCAGCTAGAATGGGAGTCTGGACATGTTGATAGGCTTGGGGTGTGAAGAAGATTGCATAGCCTCTCTGAGGTGTGTTATCATGAAAGAAACAAAAGATTCATGAAAACCAAAGGAAGTAGAGCCATGTGGTATCACCAGCATGGGTAACCAGCCTAGGAAAATAAGACTGGGCCTCATTGGTCCTGTTGATGGGAAAACTCTATCAATGTGCCTTCCAGATGCTCCCAGAAATGGGCCCGAGCACCACAGACTAAGGCCGAGGCTTTAAGCTTTAACCCTGCCCCGGGCCCTCTCTGTGACCTTGTATGTGCCTCTACAGACTTCAGATCCTCAGCTAGAAACCAGTAGGCAGCATATGTGTGTTCTAAGGCCCTTACCAGCTGGAGGTTGCAGTTCCTAAAGTTGTATCCTTCTCCCTCTGCTTGAACTCCATATTCTGGCCAGAGCCGGGTCTTGGCCTGTTTGTGGTACCTTTATGCCTTGTGAAGGATGATTAACCAGGGAAAGTGGAGGGCAAGTGCTGGGGAGAAGGGCAACATGGTAGAGAACAGAAGAGATGA
>CM053409.1:22094941-22140285 GCA_028644305.1 Xerus rutilus | reverse complement strand
GCAGGTAAGTTTAACTTTTGGCGCCCACGGGTTTTTCGGCGCTCCTGCTTAACCAGGAAGTGGAGCCGATCAGGAAATGACTCAGGGCTTTTTGCTCCCAACATTCTGGTTTGCCTTGTTCCCCAGCAATGAACTGGTAGCACCCCAAGGGCAGAACTGGCAACTTGTCCTCATCTCTGTATTCTTTGGGCCTAGAGAATGAGCTGGTGTTCTATTTCTTAATGAACGAATATGTGAGAGTCTTACAGTTACAGAAATAAGATCCTTGTCTGCTTTCTTTCCCTCACAGTCCTGGTTCATATGAAGCACACAATAAATATTCAGTAAACATCCATCAGCAAATGTATAGCAACATCCAGTGGGAATGATAACCTTAGAATGAGACTCATTAGCTCATGTTCATGTTTTGCATTCATCCAAGCAGAAAAGGGATACCTTCAAGTTGTCCAGTAGTGTAATACTGTGGACCTTAGTCTTGAGCTGTGTGTGCTGTGTGGCCCATCCCTCTCTGTGCCATTTTTCCCCTTAGAGGTACAATTCTCTACTAAGTACCAATGTCTTATAAAGTCGGAAGTTTGACTCCTGATTTCTCTCAGTCATATAATTATCTTATGCTGATATCTTTACATTTTTCCACATTTTTACGTTTTGGATATTAGGATGTATCTTTCAGTACTATTTTTTTTTAAAATTTTAAGTACTGGAAGTATATCTCATAAGCTTATGGATATGAATGAAGTTGTTTAGAAACAGTGCAAATTAAACTTACTCAGTACCCTTCTTCACTCAAATAATTCAAGACCTGACCTGTCATACCTCCAACATGAAATTCTTCCCAACTTATTTTCTGAGAATCCTCAAGAGTATCCCATGTGTTGCCAAGCTCCCTTTCTCAAAGGCTCCATCATTCATGTGATGTCTGTTGGGTGCAGAGCTACTGGAGATCAGCACTTAAGCCAGCATTGCCGTGGGCTTCTCTTGGGGGAAATGATGATTGCCAGACCAGAAAGCCATCCTGTTATGCTTAAGCTGCCATCCAGGAGGCGCCAGAGCTGCCTTCTCTTCTGCTCCTGGGAAGTCCCTGTAGTTCATGCAGAAATTCAGAACATATAGATGAGGACATATACTTTCATTCATATTGCCGTAGATCAAAAGGGAGTCTGCCTCTGCCCCCTTAACTCACGCATTCTAACTTGAAAAAATGCTTTGTGTCTTAGATGAATTTTCCATGAAGACTTCAAAATAGAAGGCCCTTAAGTACAAATAGTTTACTGGGGTGATGTTCCCAGAAAGCACTAGAAAGGAAAATGAGATGGAAAGCTGAACACAGTCTTGAGCCAGCCAAACAGGCCAATTCACACTTCCACGGAGGTGTTCAATGTGTGCCATATAGATGAGAAGATTCAGCCATTCTCTCCGGTGGAAGGCAGAAAAAATCCCCAGTATACTAGGCTTTCCTGGTTGCCTTTGTATTCAATTGGTGATGATGATGGGCCATTCTGGGCGGATGTTATCTAGTGCTAAAACCCTGGAAGTCAACTGGTGTAGTACAAGGTAGCCTGAACTCAAAGTTAAAACATCAGGACAATGCCATTAGCTGGCTAAATGATCTTGGGGAAGTGATGCTATCTATGTAGACCTTTCATCAGCATCCTCATTTGTAAGATGTATGAGTTGGTATGCTTGAAACTTCCTTCCCGTTCTACCATTCATTGTCTAGTTTCATAGCGACAGTTGAGGGCTGATTCTCCCCCTCCCACAGTCAGACTATAAAGACTTTACTAATAAATAGCCTTCATGAAAAAAACATTTATTTCCCTTGTACTATTATATGGCCAATGCCTGGGATACCAGTTCTCTTCCCTTTGTTTGGATATCTAGGTTGGTGATGGCTTTTGCACCTTCAAATATGACTTCCAATGTGCCCTGAGAGTTGGCATACAGCTGGTGGAAGGGAAAAAAGATGGAGGAAGATCACCCCTGGCACAGTTTTATGGGCTAAGCCTGGAAGAGGCTCACACTACTTCTGCTCATATTTCATTGGTCAGATCTTAGTTGTCTGGCCACATCTAACTGCAAGAGAGGCTGGAAAATTAGGTCTAGCTCTCTGCTCAAGAAGAGGAAATGAAGTTTGGCATCTAGAAGACTCTTTTCACAGTGTTGCCCCTGAGGCATGGGAGTCCATTTTCCTTCCCTGCCTTGAGGAAAAAATGTAGATGCCATAGCAAGTCCTTAGGGCATATGGAAAAAACATCCTGTGGCCCTCCATCCTACCGACATTGGAGGTTCTCCAACCCTGTAGGCTGCGCAGCCTAAGCTCTCTGGGGCGATGGGTCTCTATCATCTTCTTAGAGGGCTCTATTTGCAGATCATGTTTCTATCACTACTTCTAACTTACCTCACACCAGGGTAGTACAACAAGATATTGCTTGGCAGGGTCCCGTTCTTGCCTTTTAGAGCTTAAGAGCAAGGGCTTTACAGTCAGGAAGGTTTGGGTTCAGATCCTGGCTTGGCTGCTTCAGATCTTGAGTAAGCTACTTAACCCCTGAGCTTCAGCATCTACCTTGTAACGTGAATGAGGTGACTTGTATGGCATTTGGCACATGGTTTACTAGTATCGATGGTAACAACTGTTTGCAAATAAACACTAACCTGAGGAGGTCATACAGGGAGTTTGTTTTAGTCAACTGTGCAGATTGGAAGACTTATAATATTATTTTTAATTCCACAAATATTGTTGACCTCTCACCAGGTGCCAGGCACTGAAGGGATAGAGATAGTAACACATGCCTTCTGACTGCTCAGATCAGAGAAGCTAACTGGTAGTTGTTAGATGAAGCTGATCTCTTGGCTACACTTTCCACAGTTGAGGTCTGTCTGTGCTTGGAGTGGCTGTTTTATGTGAATATGGCATACTCTTCTTTAGAATCCAGATTCATATAACTAACTGCTCATGTGACATCTCCTCTTGGATGCTCAGTGGTATCTGAAGCAGAGTTAAGTCTGAAACAGAACTCTTGAATTCTCTCTATAGCTTGTTCTTCCCATAATCTTCCCTATCCTACAAAAAGACACCCCACCATCCACTCAGTTGTTCAGTTCAAGAGCCCAGGAAAACTCCATTTCAGTGCATGCTCTCAACACTAGCATCCAATTTATGAAGCATTCTGTTCTCCCTCTATGTATCGAAATGACCCTGATTCCTCCATCTTAGCTGCTTTATCCTTTCTAGAACTGTTCTCTCTTTCTAGGGCCATTTTAATTTTTAAATTTTTAATATGTTTTAGTTATACATGGACACAGTGTCTTTATTTTATTTATTTTTATGTGGTGCTGAGGATCAAACCCCATGCCTCATACGTGCAAGGCAAGCGCTCTGCCACTGAGCCACAACCTCAGCCCCGGGCCATTGTTTTCTAATTGTTATTCCTGGATTCATTATTTCCCTTCAGTAACTGGAGTGATACTTAAAAGTTTTAAATGGAATCATGTGACTCTCAGATGATCTGGGACCTGCCTCCCTCTAACCTCATCCACCACTGCTTCTCTTCATCCACTGGCTTCAGCTACTCGGGACTTCTTGCTGTTTCCCACCACTTGGTTTTCTTTCTGCCAGAATTCCTCTTTCTTCAGAATTCCACATGATTGAATCTTCATTCATATTTCAACCCAAATGTGATGCTCTCAGAGAGGCCTTTCTTGACTTCTTTGTGTCTGAGTTAAGTCCTCCACCATTCCACTTCCCTAGCATAGTTACTCGACAAGGTCACCTGTTTTATTTCCTTTCTAGTACTTATTACTGTCTGAAATAAATATAATCTAGTTATCTGTCCTCCCCTTAGAATGTGAGCTTCCTGAGGTCAGAGATGTCTCTAATAACTTTTCCCTGCATCCCAGCTCTTGGAAATGGTAGTGGTAAAGACTGTGGTGGTCCTATTGGTGGTGGTGGTTGTACAGGTAATGAAGGTGGTGGTCTGAATGTAGTTGAGTGTAGCAGGGCTGGTAGTGATGATGGTCACCCTGGTGGGGGTGGAGGTGGAGGTGGGGGTGATGATCATGCTGCTGGTGGCAGTTGTACTGATAATGGAGAGGTGGTTGTGGTGGTGGTGTCCATAGAGATGATGGTGGTAGTGGGGTGTGGTAGCAAAATTGGTAAGTAGCATTCTTCAGATAGAAGAGCATATGCAAAGCTTTTGAAGTCAATGACTTTGAGGTCTTGTTCAGAATTGATCTTTTGTTTGCTAAGATAAAATAGTGCTCTGCATCTGTCATGACTACCTGTATTTTCACTCGTGCCTTTTGGAAATCAGTAAAGTACCTGTCTTACTCTGGGCTAGTGCTTTATCCTAATTTTTTTTTTTTTGTACCGGGGATTGAACACAGGGGTACTTGACCACTGAGCCACATCCCCAGCCCTATTTTGTGTTTTATGTAGAGACAGGGTCTCACTGAGTTGCTTAGTGCCTTGCCCTTGCTGAGGCTGGCTTTGAACTCGCGATGCTCCTGTCTCAGCCTCCCTAAGTGCTGGGATTATAGGCTTGCGCCACCGCGCCTGGCTTATCCTAATCTTCATACATTTTTTCTCTCCCTAGTTCCTTTTCCTACATCCTGTCAGAGAGATTCACTTGCCGACCTTGTGTTCCTGGTGGACGGGTCACTGGGGACCCAACGAAATTTAAGAAACCTGCAGAAGTTCCTGGAAAACATGACCAGCTCCTTAGATGTGAATTCTGATTGCATGCGGCTTGGACTGATGAGCTACAGCACGAAGACTGAGACTATCTCTTTTCTGAAATCAAGCACAAACCGATCTGAATTTCAGCAACAAATCAGGAAACTTTCCCTCCGGCCTGGGAAATCCAATGCTGGGGCTGCCATTGAGCAGTTGAGGAAAGAAGGTTTTTCAGACACCAGTGGTAGCAGAAGGGCACAGGGGGTCCCTCAGATTGCAGTCCTGGTCACCCACAGATCATCAGATGATGAGGTGCGTGAGGCTGCCTGGAACCTTCGCCTGGAGGGCGTAACTGTGTTTGCTATGAACATCAAAGGGGCTAACAGTACTCAATTAGAAGAAATAGCATCTTACCCTACAGAACAGACAGTTTCCACCTTGAACTCCTATGCAGACTTGGAAGTTTACAGTAATAAATTCCTGAAAAAGCTCCAGAATGAAATATGGACCCAAATTTCTACTTATGCTGAACAAATGAACCTCGACAAAACTGGTATGTTTAAAAAATATGTATTTCTTAGTCTATGGTAAACTGAATGGTTGCCTAGTATTGGGGCAGGGGTGGAGATTGAACATAATTGGATAAGGGGACTTTTAGGAATTGTGGGAACCAAAACTGGATATTGGTCATGGTTACATAAGGGGAGACATCCAGTGTCTCCTTTGGGGGGTTCTTCTTCCTGCCGAGGAGGATGTAAGTCACCTGAGAAATTAAAGTCTAGAATAATTAGTAAAGAACGAAAGACAAAGTCAGAATTATAGTTTCAAAAGGATAAAGATAAGGATAAAGATTCTAGCCCACCTTGGAACTGGGCAAGACAAGAGAAAATGGCTCCCGTGGTTTATTAAAAGGGGTTCATCAAAGGCAGGGATAACGTTTCAAGGGCGGAGTCTTGCTTCTTCTTTTTTTTTTCAGTTGTAGATGAATATAATACCTTTATTTATTTATTTATTTATTTATTTATTTATTTATTTATTATGTGGTTCTGAGGGTCGAACCCAGTGCCTCACATGTGCAAGGCAAGTGTTCTACCACTGAGCCACAATCCCAGCCCCAGGAGTCTTGCTTCTTGATGTCTTGCAGTCAGCAGGTTGATTGGCATCTTGGCAGGTCACACCCATCTCAGAGGAGCTGTACAGCTATAGCAGGTCAGCCCATCTCTGGTGCTGTGTGAGACTTTTGGCAGAGCTTGAATAGGGCTTCGGATGTCTGGGCAGTCAACTGAAGAAATACGACTGGCCGTTCCCAGACACCAGATTCTCCTATTCAAATGGCTAGGATGCGCAGTGGTCCACACACAGCCCACAGATGGCTCTCTACAGTTGCACAACTTTGTAAATTTATCCAAAATCACTGAACAATGTACTCAAAATGGATCAACTTCATAGCATGTAAATCATGCCTCAGTGTGCCACACTTAGTTGTAAAAATGAGAACCATAATTTGTGTAACATATCTTAAGTTGTTAGGTATATGGGTCAGTTGCAATGTTTTGCTCTTATAAAACACTTGTACCTATATCTTTTATGCACAACCATGATTACTTCTTCACATTTTGATCTTTTTAATTTTTTCTTTCATCATTCTAGCCAAGGACATCCTGGTTAATATGCTTTGTGAAACTGCTGTAGTTTACTAAGCTCTTTTCAAAGGTACATGCCAAGAGATACTTGGAAAGACTGAGAATATTTAATTCTGTGATATCTCCTGCCTTCACACATTTTCTCTACAGATAAAATGTTTTTAAATAATTGAAACAAGTATTTGACAGCACTCACATGGAAAGAACTGCCATCTTCAAATGACATGGGGAATATGAATTTCCAGACACTTCTGGCTCACGTGCCAGGCAAAGAAGATTCTAGCAACCCAGGAACAGCCCTCCCACAGACACAGTGTTTGCTAATGAGAGTCAAAACGAAGTGGTAGGTGCCAGTGTGAACAAAAGTGATAAGAGATTTCAGAGGATGTAGGCAAAGCACCAACAGTATCTGCTATAAACTTACCAGGCTGCTAAGAAGCTTCTTAATAATTTAGTGGCCCAGGCCCCACACTAAGTCTAATGAATCCGTCTCCGAGGGTAGAGTTTGAGCACCTGTATTTGTGTGTGTGTGTGTATGTGTATGTGTGGCACTTGGGTTGAACACAGGTGCATTTTACCACTGGGCTACATCCCCAGACCTTTTCATTTATTCTTTAAAAATTTTGAAACAGGGTATCACTATGTTGCCCAGGTTGGCCTTGGTATTCTATGGCCTTAGCTTCCAGAGTTGCTGGGATTATAGGAGTGTGATACTGCACTCAGCTGGGCAGCTGTATTTTTGTAAGCTCCCTAACAAATTCATGCTAGGGAGTTAAAAACAAAACAAAACAAAAAACTCCCTACCTTAGTGAATTTGCCATGGTCCAGAAAGTGTTGGCCAGCTTTCCAGTTTCAGAGTGATCGAATCACAGAAAAACAACCTTATCTGACTTAGTCACTGCTTTATCCACTACATTTGGCACATTGAAGATATTTAATTTATTAAATAGAATTCATGAAACCAAGGAGACACACATTAACCAAACTCAAGAGACTGATGTTTAGAGAAAAGAATGGTAATTTTCTTGATAACACCAAGAACGATCAGTGCCCAGGAGACTAGACATTAATGTCCTGTAAGTAGAACGTTCTCTCCCTATAGACATGCCAAGTTTGAAGCTAAGTTTTGCAGGCCTAGGACCAACCCTCTCTTTTGCAGATAACTGCTTATCTTTGCCCCAATACTTTAGGCATTGATTTTATAGTTTAATTATCAGGGTCACACTTATTTCAAGTATCTCTGATTTCTTTAGGAACAACTTCTCCAAGCCTGAAGTAGTGTCAGTAGCCACAAATTTCTCAAATCTGTCAAGAAATAAAATAATTCCGAAATGACTATTAATCTTGTACTTAAAGGTTGGTTCATGTACTTAACCATATAAGGGCATAAATAACCTAAAACTTTGAAATTACCCTTTTTACCCAGTTTTGATGAATGATCACCTTGAGAAAAAGATCAACAATTAAGAAAGTTAAAGTACTTTCAAAAAAGATTCAGCTTAACAAAGGAAGGAATAATGAGAGGTATTTTACTTGGAATTAAAAAAAAAATTTCTATGATGTACCAGGGCTACTAGGCAGCAGCAAAAGACTAGGCAAAGTCTTTGTTCTCATGGAGCTGACATTCTATGGTAGGTAGCAGACTGTGTTCATGAACAAATGAAAAAGGTAATTCCAGAAAATGTCACAAAGAAAATAAGCATGTTAATAGGATAGAAAATGACGGATCTGCTTTAACTTAGAGGGGAAGTAAAGGCCTTTTCAAGAACTGACATTTGACTTCAGTGAGAAAGTACTAACCATCTGAATGTTTGGGGTGGCCTAACAATTTTCCGAGAAGGGAAGGGGGCAAGTGCAAAGCCCCTGAAATAGTCAAAAAACAGTAAGAAGTTCAATATCGTTAAAGCAGATTGCTGGAAATAGGATCAGAGAGAAAGGCAACCATCAAGATAAAGCCAATTTTTTGATTTTGAATTCTAAATACAGTGATAAATTATTTAAGTAGAAGAAAAATACGATCTGAGTTTAGCTTTAAATATATTGTTGTGGTTGTTCTGGGAAGAAGAGATTATTGAGGAAGTAAGAATAAAAGGTCATCAATCTCATGCCATTTCTCAAAAAAATGATCCAACATAAGGATCTGTCTAAGAGGGAAGGTGTCAATACTAGAAAAACTATTTAACTTAGAGCCCAGAGGTTTGGGAACGTTGTCCTTACTCTAATTTACTGGCTGTGTGACTTTAGGTAAACAACTGTGACTTGCTTTTTTCAATTTTTCCCCAGATAGTTGTAAATTTCAATGAAGAAAATGGACATGAAGCATCTGAGGAAATGTACAGGCTCTCAGCAAAGGCAAAGAAGCCTCATTCTAACAGGCATAACCTCATGTTCCTCTAAAGTTGTAAAGTTCTCTTGCAAAGTTTATTCCAGGTTCTCTATCATTAACAGAGAATGCTCTGTTCACTTTTCTTTTCTTTTCTCTTTTTCTTTTCCTGCAGGCTGTGTGGATACAAAGGAGGCCGATATCTATTTCCTCATCGATGGCTCTGGCAGCATCCAGCAGAAGCAGTTTGAGCAAATCAAGGCATTCATGTCATCAGTGGTAGACATGTTTAGCATTGGCCCAAACAAAGTCCGAGTTGGAGTCGTGCAGTATTCAAGGAAGAACAAAGAGGAATTTCCTATCTCTCGCTATCAGAATGGCATTGACTTAAAAAAGGCTATTTATAACATTAATCAACTCAGAGGTGGCACTTGGACTGGACAAGCTCTGGATTTCATACGGCTAATCATAAAGGAGGGAAAGAAGGACAGGACAAGTGAAGTGCCCTGTTACCTCATCGTGCTGACTGATGGGAAGTCTGAGGATGATGTTGTACAACCTGCTGAGAGACTAAGGGCTGATCAGATCACCATTCATGCAATTGGCATTGGAGAGGCTAATGAAACACAGCTGCAGCAAATTGCTGGGGGAAAAGAAGGCGTCAACTTTGGACAGAACTTTGATGCCTTAAAAAGCATAAAAAATCAAGTTGTTCATCGCATCTGCACTGAAAAAGGTAAGCAAAAGAGAGACAAAAGGCTCCATTTCCACATGTCATCAGTTGCTTCAGGTAGGTGAGTGGCCAGGCTGAGTCAAGGTGCCATGTGACCCGTAGTCTGACTCAGTTTGCTAACTTCCTTTATCACCATGGAGGGATTCAGTTCCTCATTTTAAACCAATTGCCAAGACCTGGAGAATCCCTCTAGAGAAAGCTGCTCTGAAGCTATCTTGCAGGCAGTAGATAGAGGGTGCTAAGAGTGTTGTGGCCTTAAGGAATCTCACTGCTGTGACGTGAAAGAGACTCTATTGTACATGTGAATTGTGTGTGTTGGGGGTTGGGGGTAGGGAGCACATATGCAGATGAATACAATGGACAGAGAATAGGCTTTGTAGATTAGGGTTCAACTCTGCTGCTTGAGCCTGAAACATCCTCATCCATAAAATACAGATAATAGCTACATTCAGAATAGCTTTATGGGTCGAGCATCATAAATGTCAATCATTATTTTCATAGTATGGGTACACGTAGTACATATGCAAATGTTGTTCATTTTTGTTTATGATAGAAACACATCTTGGTGTGGTGAGTAGAGAGTAGGAACACCAAGGAGTCTAAACATGAGGGACTATAACATACTAGCAATCTCAGAGCAGGCACAGATGGAGTGAGGCACATGTATCAGCAGGGGCAAATTAACTTGCTCTAACAAAAAGACTCCAAACTCCAAACTAAAGTTGAGACTGCAAAGTAAAGAGGCTGTTATATCCCAAATGCAGCTCCTATCTTTAGCAAAACTGAAACTCCAGTTCTGGATCCCATGATGCTCATTTTAGTGGTAAGACCCAGAAGTAGCTAGCTCATTGTGCTCTTATCTATTGGCCCAAACCTAGTCACAGGGCCATGTCTAGTTTCAAGGAAGCTGGGAAAGGTAGTCTTTAGCTGGGCAACCATCTGCCCAGATGAAATATGGCTAACATAGAAGAAAGTGAAAATATTAGGGAACGAGAAGCAGTTTGTCACCAATAGAAATAAGGAGATAGATCCTGTGAATACTAAACCTCATGCTGAAGTCTTTTCCTTTGCCCATACCACATGGAAGAGCATCATCTGTACCTTTCCAACGTGGGCCTTTGCCAAGGCCACAGACATCTCAGAGACCTCCTCACTTAGGACTTTCAAGAGGGTTCCAGGGCAACTTGGGTCTTGAGTGTCAATCCTTTTGGTGGATCTGAGTGTTGGCTTTATACTACTCATTAAAAAATAATTATCTTTTCATTTTCCCAAATATGGCTGATGCTAAGTGTTTATTTTTAACATTCCATGAATGTTGAGAGAGAGGCTGGTAAGAGGATCGCAGAGATTACAGATGGACAGGTACACAGGGATAAGACTAAGGATATACATGCTAAAGACAATGTAAAATACACATACCACGTGTGATGGCAAGATTGCAATAAATTACTGAGTCAGTCTTGGAGCAGGAGATGGAACCTTTATTTACCAGCTAGCGGGCCAAGAGGCAAACTGCAAGTCTGCACTCCTCAACCTCTTCCAGGGGTTAGAGCAAATCTTTTAAAGCATGTCAGTACATTAATCATAAGTGGCTATTGCTATCATTCAAAACCACAAACAAAAACCATGAGATCTAAAATCATAAGCAGAATGGGAAGTGGGTCAAAATGACCCTAGTTTAGTACACGTTAAAGAATGGTTACTAATGTCTAGACAATCATGAACATTCTATGCTGTTGGGGTATGTTGCACAAGTGTAGTACATAAGAATTGCCATTTTGTGTTGTCAAACATGCTATGCTAAGCAACTGGGTCCAGAGGTGGGGTGTTCCCACGGGAGAAGCATTTCTTATATGACATGGAGTCTCAGGGTAAAACGGAGTCTGTTTAGTCATTGCCCATATCACCTGGCCCATAACACATGGATTAATAATCTTTTCTCAATACTTTATAGAAACTGGTCTTAGATGTGTGTGTATGTGTACATATACATTTATATATATATGTGTGTATATGCATATATACAGATTTCCAATCAATAGGTAATCAACAAATTTCATGTGTAAAGAAACAGTCCATGGTGAATAGCTATGTCCTTATTAAAGCACTTATTATCCCTACCAAAAACTTTTCACTCTAATTTCTAATGTTGGCTTGCAGTATTTATCAAATTGCTTAAAATTATCCCAGAGGATAGTGTTATTTAAGATTACATGCTACTGTGTTTTTCAAGAAAACACCTAAGAGGCTGGGGCTGGGGCTGAGTGGCAGAGCACTTGCCTCACATGAGTGAGGCACTGGGTTCAATCCTTAGCACCACATACAAAAATAAGCAAATAAAGTAAAGGTATGTTGTCCATCTGTAACTACAAAAAAAAAAGATTAAAAAATCTATAAAACCCTGAAATATTAGTTAGTCCTGTAAGTGGGATGGGACTTGATTACTTTGTCTTTGATTCTTTTTTATTTGTTTACCATTGGATCCCTTAACACATAATCTGAGGTTTGGTATTTTATACACCTCAAGAATTATGAATGAATGAGTTATGAAAAAATGGGTTACAAATAAATGAGTGATGTATGTATGAATGAATGAATGAATATGTACTTTGGAAGTTGCATTTCCTTTTTAAAACTCCTTGGATGATCTTCCATGAATTTCTGATTCAGAATTCTAGTCTGTAGTCTTCTACTAAAGATGCAAATAAGATCCTCAAAACACAACAGCAGTTACTTGAGTTAAATTTCAATGTTTTTCATTAATGCATTAATTACTGCTGTACTGTTTTTACATATTCTGAGAACCATACCAATTTCTGGTCTTTTTATGACATGCAGGATGTGAAGACATGAAGACTGATATCATGTTTCTGGTGGACAGTTCTGGAAGTATAGGACTTACAAATTTTGATACAATGAAAAACTTTATGAAAAACCTCTTGGCTAAGGTTCAAATTGGTGCAGACAAAATCCAAATTGGTGTCGTTCAATTCAGTGGTTATAATAAAGAAGAGTTCCCGCTTAATAAATACTTTACACAAAAAGAAATTTTTGATGCAATAGACAGAATGTCTCTTATTGGTGAAAACACTTTGACTGGAAGCGCACTGACCTTTGTAGATCAATACTTCACCCTCCCCAAGGGGGCCCGTCCTCATGTCCGAAAGTTCCTCATCCTCATCACAGATGGAGAAGCACAGGATGATGTACGAGATCCTGCGATTGCTCTACGGGACAAAGGGGTGATCATTTTCTCTGTGGGGGTATTCGGTGCCAACAGGACTCAGCTAGAGGAGATCAGTGGGGATGGCAGCCTCGTTTTCCATGTGGAGAACTTCGATCATCTAAAGGCAATAGAAAGTAAACTCATCTTCCGTGTGTGCGCTCTGCATGGTAAGTGACCCCATTATCCCTTGCGACTCAGGGATGTGAGCTGTTGACTTTACAGTGGGTACAGTGTCATTCTCTAGACTTGGCCCCTACCTGCACTGGGGCTAAGTTTTGGTTTTATCGATATTATATTAAAATACTCATTAGACTCCCCTTAGCATGAGAGTCTCCAGCTCCATCCATATACCAGCAAATGCCATAATTTCATTCTTCTTTAAGGCTGAGTAATATTCAATTGTGTATATAAACACCACATTTTCTTTATCTACTCATCTGTTGAAAGGCATCTAGATTGGTTCCATAGTTTAGCTATTGTGACTTGAGCTGCTATAAACATTGATGTGGCTGTATCACTGTAGTATGCTGATATTAAGTCATTTGGGTATAAACCAAGAAGTGGGATAGCTGCATCAAAAGGTTCCATTCTAAGTTTTCTGAGATATCTCCATAGTGGTTGCAGCCAAAATAAACCTATTTTCTTTATAATTTAAAAAAAAACTCCCATCATCTCCATGAATATTCAAGTTTAACAATTTAGCAACTAATTTGGTTCCAAAAAGTCTTGCTTTTGGTGACTTCAAATATATTCCAAAAAGTTCCAAGAATTCTTCTTCCAAGGAATGTTTTACACTAAACTTTCAACTCTTTAATATTCACATACCTGGATTTTCCAGAGCCAAATTCTGTTTCCAGATGATTTCTTAGAATTATTTCTTGGCTGCTCATAATCACTGTTAAGCAGAAAATAATTAAAAACACAAATACATCTTCCTTTTAGTTATATTAAATCCAGTATCTTAAGCAGTGCTGCTTCACAAAAAAAAACCTTTTGTATTTTAAAAATGCAGTGTACATTTTATTACTTCACATTACTCTTAACTTCTATTAACTGAGTATTTTATATTTGCTTGTTCACATGCTACCCCTTTGGAAAAATTTAATTTGTGATTTTTTTCCTGATTGTTTGGAGTCACTGTTTTTATCTCACAAATTGGATTGAGTGGTCTTTAGTTTGAAACGATCAATTTTAATGCTTCTTGAAGGAGAACTTGCTGTGAATCCACACATAGGCTGAAAACACCTTTGCTCTTAAATCTATCAACTGCTATTATCTGTTTTGGATACAACTAAGAGAATAAAACAAAGTGTTAGTAAGTTTGTTGTGTTGTTCCCCTGGCAACATAAAGACATCCGTTGGACTTCATTCTTCAAGATTATGTGTGTGATTTTTTTTTCAGAAAGCTAACAAATAAATTATCACATTATGAACTCTGAGTTTTAGGTGATAGTTCTTTTTTTTTGTACCTCAGTGGTCAGGGGGCACTCGACCACTGAGCCACATCTCCAGCCCTATTTTGTATTTTATTTAGAGACAGGGTCCACTGAGTTGCTTAGTGCCTCACTTTTTGCTGAAGTTGGCTTTGAACTTGCAATCCTTCTGTTTCAGCCTCCTAAGCCACTGGGATTACAGGCCTGTACCACTGTACCTGGCTAGGTGGTAGTTCTAAGCCTTCCTTGGTAACAGCTTAATTGGAGAGTTTTCTTCCTATAAGAGTGGCAGTGATTCCCAAACTCTTGGTAATGTAGACAGCTATACCCAAAGGCCATAGCCTTGACTTTGAAACCTTCAGGGTTCTTGCTGGCATTTTTTTTTTTTTTGATAAATGTAATGATTGTGGAAACCCTGTCTATAGCATAAGGCAAAATTTCTGTCTATTCATCCATAAAATGGAGTTGTAAATATTTATTAAGTCATGGCTGGTCACCAAATCTCTGAACCATTGCCCCTGGTTTTTACTGTTACCACCTGAGCTCATTCACGTTGTATGAGACTTGAAAATTTGAGACTTTATTGCCAGAAATAAGGATTAGAGATAAGACAGACAGGTGGAAAGTAGAAAAAAACGAATCTTTGGAAGCATGTGCTTATGCTATTAAGGGAAAGAAATGAGAAAATGATAGTCTGTATTTTGAAGACTTGATGGGAGTGGTTGCTTGGCTTCTAACGTGGAGGAGAGTTGGGGACTAGCGAGGAGGACATAGGAGCCTTAGCTCTTCCTCTACTTAGGGCCACTTACTGAGTTTTAATTTAGGAGGTCAGTGGAAGGAGCACAAATAACTATGGAGAGGCATGCTGCCCATGGGAAGTCTTGCCTCTTGAAAGCTCAGAAGACAGCTCAAGCTGAGAGAGTAGGATTAAAAACCCTACTTTGCACAATGAGCTCCTGAACTCTTTAAAATAGTGGGCTAGTTTGGCATTCTTCAGTGTCTCACCATTACACTGGCACTCAATTAGCCTCTGGCATTGACTTCCAGTTGCAAGCCTGCTCAGCCAAAGGCATTACCTCTCCCGATGGCAGAACAGCGTGGTGTGGCATAAGAATCGCCAATCATAGGGTCACATAGATAAGGGCTCAAATGTCCTTGGAATCATGATCTGGGCAAGTGGCCCTTCTCTGACCCTTGTTTTTTTTTTTTTTCTCTGTCAAATGGCAACAACCACCCCTAAGGACTAAGTGAGATGGAGTGTCCAGTGCACAGTAGGCTCCTAGCCAAGGTTAGATTGCTTTCCTTCTCAGCGATCCGTGCAGGATGCACTGCAGGAAGTTTGTAATCCTCTCTTCTTCTCTTTTTCAGATTGTAAAAGGATTGAACTGTTAGATGTGGTGTTTGTGTTGGATCATTCGGGCAGTATCAGTCCAGAGCAGCAAGAAAGCATGATTAACCTCACTGTCCATTTGGTGAAGAAAGCAGATGTTGGCAGGGACCGAGTTCAGTTTGGAGCCCTCAAATACTCTGACAGTCCTGAGATTCTTTTCTACCTTAACACATACTCAAGCAGTTCAGGAATCATCCAGAACCTGAGGAGGCGCCGGGACACTTCTGGGAGTACCTACACTGCCAAAGCTCTGGAGCACTCAAACATCTTATTTAAGGAAGAACACGGCAGCCGCATCAAGCAAAACGTGAGGCAGATGCTGATTGTCATCACCGATGGCGTGTCCCATGACCGGGATAAGCTCAACGAAGCTGCACTGAAATTAAGGAACAAGGGCATCACCATCTTTGCTGTGGGTGTGGGACAGGCCAACCAAGAAGAACTTGAGACTATGGCAGGGAATAAAAATAATACCATTCATGTAGATAATTTTGACAGACTGAAAGATGTTTACCTGCCTATACAAGAAAGTGTGTGTGACGAAGCAGGAGGGGGTAAGTCATCATTTTTAAAGCTTCTCAGGAGGTCACAACAAAAGTTCAAACAAAAACACAAATCATAAACTTATATGATTCTTGGCTGGCTGGTATCTGGATGTCATGGTACCCATTTCTCTACTTGGACTACAAGTTTTCTCATCTCTAAAAGAAATGAGTTGTTTGAGCAGGTTCCCAGAGTTTCCCTCCCACAGCAGCATGTGTGGAAGAGATGATCCAAGAAAGTTTCTGAGGCATTCCTTGCTGTCTTGCCACTCTATTGCCTTTTTTAGCCAGAAAGCTCACCCTCCTCTTAGGGTCATGGTCATCTTACCCCATTTAATGATTACTTGGTACAGCTCCGTTGCTTAACCAGTCTCAGTACAACCACTGGTGGTCAGTTTTAGGCCACACTCAAGTAGAGAGTTTCATGATTTAAACAGATAGACTTTTGTCTTCAAAGAGCTAAGGCCTTCTGACTGGTATCATAAGCATTCTGTAGTCCATAAGAGGTTTGCGTGGTCTGATGTTCTTTTCTGGATAAGGAGCACTAGTGCAGAGGGAGAGATGGGGGAATCGAATGTAGGGTAGTGGGGACTGGTGGCTAGGAACAGGAGGGAAGGGGACTAAGCTAATCACATGAGCTACTATTGGGCTGGGTAGGCTGCACTTGTCCCATTCCAGTGAGGAAAAGGTGAGACTTGCCACCTGGTCTCAGAAGCAGTAGAGATTGACAAGTCATCTGGGGAGGGCTGCTGTGCCTCTGAATGCACATGCGTATATTGGCCCAGACCTCAAATGTGGCCAGTGAATCAACCAACCTAACTTACTTTCCTCTTTCCTCTTCTCTTCCTTCTTTCCCCGCTCCATCTCCTTTTCCTTTCTTTCTTTTTCCCTCTCGACCAACACAAGTCATGCTTCTAAGACTAATGTTAACTCACTCCCATCTCTGTAACCAGCCCAACCCCAGACAAACTTTCCCTGAAATCCTGCTTCGGGTCCATGCTTTCTTTGCTGAGTGAAACTGTCTGACCATCACAGCGTTACCTTATTTAAATCAGAAATAAATTCATTGGTTTCGGGTGTTAAATGAAGGTATCATCTTTATCTAAGGAAGATATGATTTTTTCCCCCTTCAAAAGCAGAAGGACCATTTCAGTTCTGCCTGTTCTTTCTGGTCTGTAGACTCCTACCCTGTGAAACCTAGTCTCCTCTCCATTTCTCCTGCCACCAATCTCAACACTGAATGATCTTTTCCATACACACTGGACTGTGTCACTCTTCTGCCTACAGGTTTTTGGAAGCTTCTCTCTGCCACATGGTTAATTTCCAAACTCCCAGGCTCCTTCTAATCCCTACCACCTCTCCAGCCTCCTTGATGGCCTCTCTGTTCTTCACAATCTACCTTGTTGTTCTGAAATTTCTCAACATCTTTGCACACATTATTCTACCCACCACAAGCACCAAGCACCTCACTTCATTTGCTACATCTGGTTTGTCAGTTCTGACCCTATGTCCTTGTCGCGTCTCTCAACTCTTGCGCCTTCTGTTTCTCCTGGGGTTGGCACTTACCATGTGCTTTTCGCTATTTTTATTATCTGTAGCTCTCATAAGACTGTGAGTTCCCTGGGCAGGCTTGGTTTCTTGTTCGTTGTTGGGTCTCACCAAACCTGGTACATTTCTAAGATTGCAGTCTTGGGGGAGCTGCTTTGTTCTCATCTCACTTGCTTACATTTTGGAGGTACATGCTGAGGTGGAATTAGGGACACACATCTGTGAAATAAAGGGGGAAAGCAAGATGGGCAGAAGAAATCAAACGGTGACACACGCTCAACAGAGCTTTAAACCTAGCAGACAGCTCTGAAGCGAGTATTGCCCAAGAGAGTTGTTCAGCATCAGACCAAAACATCTGAGAACTGCCTTCTCACTTAGTCCCCAGATGTAGGCAGCCCTGGGAAGGGCATGACCTTTGGCCAGGTATCTGTCTGTGGTGAGGCAGCCTCTGAAGGAGCTGACAGTGGGAGGCTTTTTTTGCTGCCACAGGAAGGTCTATCTTCCTTGAAGGTCTATCTGGGCAGCCCATCTGCACCTGTGAACACTGCTGTCACAAGGAGTTGTGTGACAGTGGGCAACCAATGGTCTCAGTTGACATTAGTGATGACTGCAGTGCTGCACCTACCCCAGCCATTGTGTTTGGAACCAAGTGTAGAAAGTCATTCCTTGGTTTTGGGATATTTCATACTGAACTTTAGGGAGATTGTCCCATGCCCAGTTCATTACCCATTAGTCCTCATCTCATGACATTTTAATATTTGGGTTATGATGATAAAAAACATTGCAGTAAAAAATGTGCATTAAAATGTATGAGTAAAAAGTATCTAGAGGTCCAGATACTAGCTTTATTTCATAGTCATTATATGTTCTTAGGCAGGTCACCTAACCTCTAAATTCCATTTCTACATCTGTAATATTAGAATGATTCTTCATAGGGTGGTTGAAGAGACTTCATAGATATGTTGAAGAGACTTCTAGCCTTTGTAATCATCTATTTTTTTTTTTTTTAGATTTTTTTTCAGTTGTGGATGGACACAATACCTTTATTTTATTTATTTATTTTATATGGTGCTGAGGATCAAACCCAGTGCCTCACACCTGCCAGGCAAGTGCTCTACCACTGAGCCACAAACCCAGCCCCTTGTAATCATCTCTTAATGAATATATTCAATCTATGCAAGCTTCCTACTTTCTTTCTGAGTAGCCTGAAGTGTCTTTTCCAATAAATCATGCAAATAATTGCAACTCATGAAGCCACAATTATTCTTCCCCTTCCTGCTATTTGTCCTCTTTGAGGGCCCATCAGTGATTCTGCTGCTAACTTATCTCAATTTACTTATCTCAATGTAAAGCAATTTAAGTGGTTGGTAAAGCAATGTAAATATTAGAATAAAGAAAACAAATTAGAATGGTTCATGAGGAAAATAATTTATTCTTTTTCTTATTGCAGTCTGTAACCTTCAGGAAGCTGATGTGATTTTCCTCTGTGATGGCTCTAACATGGTCTCTGATTCGGAGTTTGTTACCATGACAACTTTCTTGTCAGAATTAATTGATAATTTTGATACTCAGTCTCAAAGAATGAAAGTTGGGGTGGCTCAATATGGGAGCCGCTATCAGGAAATTATTGAGTTGGGAAACACTCTGACCAAAGCCCAGTGGAAATCGCGAATTCAAACTGTCTCCAAGAGCAACGGGCAGTCACGAATTGACTTTGCCCTTAAACAAGTGAGCTTGATGTTTCATCCATCTCTTGGTGGGAGAAGAAATGCTGGTGTCCCTCAAACTTTGGTTGTTATCACATCTGGGTCTCCCAGGTACAATGTGGTAGATGCAGTAAAAACCTTGAAAGACCTTGGAATCTGCATCCTGGTTTTGGGCATAGGAGATGTTCGCAAGGACCAGCTTCTACCAATAACAGGCAATTCTGAAAAAATACTCACTTTTCGAGACTTCGATAAATTAAAGAACATGGATGTGAAAAAAAGAATGGTCCGTGAAATCTGTCAGAGCTGTGGGAAGACCAGTAAGTGTTCTTTGTCCAGTTTTATTCAGCTGTAGCTTCCCATTTCTCTATTTCCCAAGGGTCTGGCAAAGGCCAGCTCTAGCAGAACATACAGTGTTCTAAGTAAGAACAATATGCAGCGAGAAGAGAGCTCTCCTTTGCTTCCAGGAACTGTGGGGTCAGTCAGCCTCCCTCAGAGACAAGGAGAAGCTGCAGAGGCTGAAGGGACCCAGACTGTGTCCTCTGGTCAGCCCTGTCCCCTCACTGTAACCTGCTATGTATGCTTTCTCAACACCTGGCTCTCAAGCTCTTATTTCCACTCTCTCCATTTCTAGAAGTGCTAGGACATTATCCTGCATCTAGTAGGAAGCAAGGAAAACGAACATTTACAGAAAGTTTTCAAAGTTGTACTATTTTAACTTCATCAAACTATCTTGTGAGGGATTGTGTGTGCGCGTGTGTGTATGTGCATGTGTGTGCGTCTATTATATGTATACAGTGTGTTCTTTTAGTGATGATATCCATATCATCATGACATAGTAAATATTTGAATTGTCCTTAGAAATTATTTAACCCAGAGGTCACAAATATTAATGCTGCGAAGGCCAGGTGGGTAATGTAGATGAGTCAAGGGGGCAGGGTGGAAGGACAATGAAATGGAGGGCAATGTCCCATCTAATGGGGTTGTCACTCTTCAGTTGCAGCGGACAGCAGCTGTGGGGGACTCAGGTCCTGTCAATTTGGAGACTGGGAGGACAGCATGTCAGGAAACATTCCACATTTTGTGAAATCTGAACAACTTGAAGAAATTCCTTGGAGTGTTTGTTTCTAGACTTGTGATGGAAGCATCTTTCAAAAAATGTGTCATTTTTTTTTCTAGTGCCTAAGATCTTTTATGTCCCGTTGAAGTGCTCAAGTGGAGGCAAATGACAGAGATAGAAAGAGCCTCAGGCCTGGAGCCAGAAAGCCAGAATTCTAATCTACAGCAGGCGTGATAACTTCCATGAATTGCTGTCCCCTCATCTGGAAAATGAGCAACCAGATAGCATCAGAGGTGACCAGATGGCCACTTGCACATGTGGTTTGCTTCTCCTGTCCAGAGCTGACAACTTGTTAAATTAATTGACAGCATTAACAAAGTGGAAATTTTACATTAAAAAATGTGGATTTCAGATTCCTCTTTGAAAACTCAAAGGTTTAACAAAAGTGGGCCCCATTTCTCACGCGGCTACTCTCAGCTGGAGCTGAACAGTGAGCAGATGCAGGGGTGGGTCATTCTCTCCAGCTCATTGTCCTCATGTTCTGCTTGCTTGACTCATCTGCATTATCCACCTCGCCTTTGCAACCGTTTGCATTTGTGACCTCTGGAAATTAAGATCTCTAGAAGAGTTCAAATATTTAATATGGTATGATTACATTATTTAGAATATGTCATCACTAAAAATGAAAATGCATTCATACACCCAAAGCCACTGTGAACGAGATTACACTATGGTTTGAACTTCTAACAGATACAGGAATGTGTGATATTTGAAAGGGGACAAAGGAGACGCCTGTGTTATGCATTGGTAGAGCAGCCAGTGTCTTTCTTCTTGAATACTTTTTTGGGTACTAGAGACCCTCTAGACTCCAACTCTGGGACATGACAGCTTTTCCTTTTCCCTACCCTTCTTTGTTTCTCTCTGCTTATTAATCTAGTCTTGTTTCCCTTGATTTCCAGATTGCTTTGTGGACATAGTGGTTGGGTTCGACATTTCCACTCACCTGCAGGGGCAGCCTTTGTTCCAGGGCCACCCCCGGTTGGAATCATATCTTCCAAGCATCTTAAAGGACATCACCTCCATCAGAGGGGTGAGCTGTGGAGCAGGTGCAGAGGCTCAGGTGAGCCTGGCCTTCAAGGTGAACAGTGACCACGAATTCCCTACCGAGTTCCAAATCTACCAGAAAGCAATATTTGACAGCTTGCTCCAAGTCACTGTCAAGGGGCCTACTCATCTGAATGCACAGTTCTTACAGTCGCTGTGGGATACGTTTGAGGATAAATCTGCATCCCGGGGTCAGGTATCCATGTTTCCATTCAATCTGCCATTCCTTCCCCAGTTATATCTCTATCTTTCATATCATCCCATTCTTTACTTTCCTCTTTCTCTAGGTGCTGCTCATTTTTTCAGATGGTCTCCAGGGAGAAAGCACCATGATGCTTGAAAATGAATCGGACAGGCTCAGAGAAGCAGGTATGGAGTTGAAAAGTTAAACAGTGAAGTATAGAATATGCTGAGCAAGTCTCTGCCCTCACTCAAGTGCTCTAGATGTTGGGATCTGTCTAGCCATTTGCAGCAGATACTGTTAGTTCCTTGTCCAAAGGCCCTTAATCAGCCCCATACTCCTCCTCCAAATGCTGCAAATGGTATGGCCAAGTGCTCACACCTGCGATCTACAGAAGTGTGCCCTTGACTGATGAGAATTGTGTATGGACATGCTTGCAGTGAGGGTGGGGTTATGCCATGTCCCATCTTGGTAAGTGGGGCTATCAATGATATGGGGATACAAAAGACCAGCACCTGGGCCTCAAATGAGACAACTGTGGTACAATGTATGTTGTTCCTCATGGATGGAGTTCCTCATGAATCAGGCCAAAGGTAAGTCTTTGCTGAGATGTATCCTTGCTTACACCTTCCTCTTCTTCTTGCTGTTTTTCTCTCTTATTAACCACACTTGCACAAATTCCCCTCTCAGACTCTGCTTCTAGGAAGCCTGACCTAAGACACCTCCTTATAGTTTCCGATTGTCCCTGTGGAAGACAGCAGCTGGGGCTGGGAAAAGCACTTCTCACTCTACATGTTGTGTCCATGTCAGTTCTGGACAGAACTGGAATCTAAGTGTGGAAGTTGAGAGGAATATGTGGCGAAGTGGAGATGTCACTCACGGTCACAGGGAAAGCATCATTTGAGACTTCCTTAGTAGAGCCTCAGCCTGGCTTCTGGGACTCAGCTGGCATGGGCAACCTCCCTAGAGGCCACAGAATTTTCGGCTTTATTTCTGGGGTGTGTTACCTTCTCTGCTCTGGTCCCTTCAACACCTTCTCATTCTTCTTGGAATATGTATAAACTTCCTTGGTATGGCCATGAGACTCTGCAGTCTCCTGCCCCTGTCCCCTATCTAGCCTTAAGTCACTCTTCACACTCAGGGTTCTAGGCACAGGGAAGATTTCCCCCTCCTCCTTCAAGGTACTTTGCACCTTTATTCCTCTGAGTCTCATGTAGAGCTCTGCCCAAATCCCTTCCTCCCCAGTTCCCTCTATCTTCCATTTCTGGTTCTTTTCCCTTGACCAACTTCCATTCATCCTTTAGAATTAGCCTAAGCATCAGTTTCTCCAAGAAACTTCTATGATCTTCCTAGACTAAGGAGCTTTCCCCACCCTGACTCTCTCTCTCAGAACACTTACCTCTGGAGCAACTATTGGATTCTTGCCCATCTCTTTGTACATAAATTCTAACAGGAAGTGGTATTCCTGACCTTCTCATCTTGCATCCTTACTACAATGACTAGTACATAACAGATTCCTAAGAAATAAATATTTGCTTAAGAACAGTTTGAGTAAATGGACTATTGGATGCATTAATAAGTGAGTGAATGAGTGCATGAACTGTACACGATCAGAAGGTCAGCTGAGACTGGAATCACCCTGGGCTTCCTCATGCTCTCAAGGCCTGGGCTCCCAGGAGTGTTTGGAAGTGAAGATAACTTGAGAACAGTTATTAACTTACATACAAGAAATTTCAGAAAAACCCTCTGAAGATGAATGATGCCCTTTTAAAAAAAATCATCTTTGAATGTCCAAGAGTTGTATCTAAATTGGTGGTGAGATGTTGATCACAGTTTTCCATTAGTGTTCTTTAGTAGATGTGTAAATAGTTTCTCTTGAATTCTTTTTCTCTGGGAGATTTCATGCTAATGCCAGAGACCAGAGTCTGATGCATATTCAGAAATGCAGGCAAATCTGCTGTTGGGTTCTTCCTATGTTGAGAGTCCCGCTTCCTCTTATGATTTTCCCCACTTTTGGATAATGTTCACTGAGTGGCAATTCTTTTTTCATGTACAACTTCATATCTGTTATTTTTACTAAATAGGACTTGATGCTTTGCTGGTGGTGTCCCTTAACACAAAGGCTCATGATGAGTTTTCCAGCTTTGAATTTGGAAGAGGTTTCGATTATAGGACTCACTTGAACATTGGCATGACAGAACTGGGCAGCATGCTATCACAGTACCTGGTGAGTTGTTGAAAAATCCAGTTATTCCAAATGCCATGAGAACTCAATTGAAATCTTGCTATTTCCAAAGACTGCTTTTGCTTGCCTCAGTAAATTAAGTGCATGGTGTTTCATAAATAAAAACATGTGAAAGACCATCACATGTTTTGTATTTTGCATATCCTCTCGTTCTTTGTTATCTCACTAAATGAATGCACAGGGAACTGAAGACCAATCCCATGCCTAATCTAATTAAAAACCTCCCAACAATTCATACTATAGAAATTCCTGTTTCAGGATATTGTTAACTAGGAGCCAAAAGTCTTGGGCAAACTTGGCCTGTGGTCATCTGTGTACTCTGTGCCCTTTCAAGGATAGAAGTCATTTCCTTTGGAGAGGGGGTGTTGCCAATGAAGTTGTTAGCCTAGTGCCCTCTTCGCAGTATTAAATGCAAAAGCAGCTCTTATTCTCTGCAACTCCTCATTCAAAGGCAGGAGATGGGCTTGTAGGTGGTAGATTGATTTGTGTGCATATGATTCTTAGGTAATAAAATTCCTGTTGATTGTTGTACACCTGCTTATTTTTTCTTTCTAGGGCAACATTGCAGAGAGGGCTTGCTGCTGTACATTTTGCAAATGTCCAGGGGTTCTGGGACCTCAGGGGAGCAGAGGACTGCAAGGAGCGAAGGTACTATTCAGTTGTGATGTTATTATCTCCAGTGTGCCCTGCTTTGGTGTGAGTGAGACTGAGACTGAGTGGTTGAATCCACGACCTTCCCTTCATACTAATGTAATTGCTTTGGACATTTCATGTAACTTTTTTTTTTTTGTAGAAGCCAGTTCAGGGGCTCACTTTTGATACTGCTATTAAGAATGATTCCCCTTTCTCTCAGACATCTTAGTGATGTTGCTTGTTGGTTTTGCAATTTACATTTTTGTATTTGCTATAGACAGTCTGAAAGATATTAAAAATAGTGGAGAGAGTTGTGCTTTATCAGCAAAGGAACAAGATCGACCTGCAAAAAAATCAGAGCATTGTAGATTAATTGGCCTTTAAAACAATGAATTATGAAAGATCAATTACATAACCACAGAATGGATAAATATATCATGATATTTTCAATGAAATACTCTATAATGCCCAATGCAAATGAGTGACGTACAGCTACACACAAGAATGTGAATAAATTTTACCAACTTAGTAATGACCACAAGAAGCAAAACATAGAAGAATACATATGGTCTGTATTACAAACGATATGATATCATTTATAAAAAGTTTGAAAACAGAAGAAATTAAGTATAGTGTCTAGGGATGAATAATTAAGTGATGAAATATTTGAAAAAGGCAAGGAAATATCAAACAACCAGGAGTACACCTTTGGGCTGGAGTGGGGGATAGTGGCAGAACCCAGTATATTGTGATCAGAGTGGGCACTATGCCTGGGACTGGTTTGTTCTAATTCTAATTCTAATTCTCAACTCTGCACAGAGTTCACATAGGATAATTGTAAAATTATTGTGCAAAGTTCATCTTATAATAATGAAGTTGTATCTTTATGTTTTATTCATTTTATGTGCATTTTCAAATGTATTTTTAACATCACAATAAAAAGGACTTTTAAAAAAGAGATAAACTATAATATTTACTCATGACTTCTGCATTATCCATCCCTGTGGAAGGATCCTTTGTATTGAACCTTTCTACTGAATTTTGATATTTTGTTTAGCAAAGTTTCCTCTCCTTGGGTCATAGCCTCCATAGTAGACTGAGCAAATGGTGGGGACCTATGTTAGAGGTGGGGAAGCCAAACCTCAAATGAAATCTTTGCCACAAATAAGCCATGAAGCAGTGAAACCATGTGTGGCTGAGGGAGAGATGACTGCAGTGTGAATATATGCAGTCATGTTGTTGGAAATGCTTGTTCTAATCTGAGCTTACAAAAAAGCAGAGGAAAATAAAATGATCCCCTTGGAAATGTTATTGATTTTCCTGCTAAAATAATTATGGCAGTCACAGATGTACTTCCTGCAAATCCCTCAGAAATGGGAGTGGCCCTGTAACCCCCATCTGCAAGGCAGTTTCCAAGGGTCAGCCTCCTGCTGGCAAGGGAAGGTCTGCCTTCTGCAGAGGGGCTTCACAGATGAGTGCAAGGACAGAAGCCAGCTTCAGACCCTGGCAGCCACATCTGCAAATCCCAAATCATGTGGAAGGAAGGAGCTTGCTTAGAATCCAAGAACATCACAAGTTTGAATAGATGGGGAATGGCTAAAATTTACTTTTCTCTCATTCCTCTCAGGGTTTTTCAGGTCTAAAAGGCAGCAGAGGACACAGGGGAGAAGATGGAGACCCTGTAAGTTTTCAAGACTTCTCTTCTTGCCATTGGCACATATTTTCTTTTCCATGAAAAGCTTTATGTTCATACAGAAGGATAGATGGGGTTTTGTTTATATTTTGATATAGTTCTTTGGAAAAGCCTTTTTTCCCCCTCTTTCTTTGTCCGAATCATGAGGAACTCACTAAATCTAAGTTTGGAGACAGAGAGGGAATAGGTTCACATACATGTATCCTGGCATGTTTATATCAGTGGTTGGGAGCTGGGCTTTTTCCTTTCTACCCCAAGCAGGATGCAGCGGGTTATCTGCTGGGGAGCTCTCTTTAGACCTGAAACAGTGCTTTTAGTATGCGGGCACTGGCTAGAGCTGCAGCATATGTACCTCCAAGAAAATGAAGTGGGCCGGGTATCCCTCAAGGTGTGGCTTCATGATTAAATGCTATAGAGGTTTGTGAACATCAGTATTGGACACTACAACCCAAACTTTCACTTTGTTTCTAAACCAAATTATGAGTGGAATTTGGAGGAAACGAAAGCACTTGGGTAGCTCCATTTGGGACCAGGAAAGTTCAGAAAGCATCATGATTGGATCTCCATCCCCTTAGAATCAAGTCCAGCTCCTCGTCTGGGCAGCAAGTTTATAATATTTAAAAGGTCAGATTCTGGAATGAGACCTAGATGTGAAACCTTGAACAAGACACTTAACTTCTTGAGTCTTGGTTTCCTCATCTGTAAACGTTGATGAGTTCCTCTAGGACTCTAAGGCCGACCTACTTTACAAAATGACCACCAGGGGGAGTACTCTCAGCCTCTGTACCCAGAGGGTTCTCAGACACCACCAAGCAGCTGGGGAGCACTTTGAGTGTGGGAAACAGTCTGACCCACTTGCCTGGCTGAGAGCCCACAGCTGGCTTAAAGCCCAGGCAGTGGAAGTTATAAGACTGTCAGCAGCCTGTGGCCATGAGTAGGACCTCGTGCTTTTACAGGGAATAATCCTCAGAATAAAGAAAGCAAAGCAGGGAAAAGGAAAATCACTTGTCACCTCTTTTATCAGGAAGGAAGGAATTAAGCTCACTACTAAACAATTATGCTTATGTTGCAAACTATGAACACTTGCTATGCACCCAGACCTGAGCCGCCACAAGAGACACAACAGAGAAAGAGACAGTGAGGCTCTCTACCCTCGAGGAGTATGCAGTTGTCCTTCTCTTGAAATTCATTTTACTCTGGCATTTATCATATTCAAATATTTCTTGGGAGAAGCAGGGTGAGTGGTTGACATGCATATCTTTGACCTTGAGAGTTCTTTCCCCTTTGAATGGTCTGACCTTGGGCATTTATAACCTGGTAATTCTGCCCACCAGGACTGGCTCTTCTGCCTCTGCACTCTTGTCCTTACCATAGTGTCACTTCCTGTGCACAGTTCCTGCTCAGCTCCAGTCTCCTGGCACTGGACTTGCTTCTCTGTGTCAGCAGTGTTGACTTTCCCAGTACAGCGTTAGGGAATTGGGCAAGAGGTTGGGGCCAACATCTTCCCAGAGTAGTAGGAATGTGGCTAGAAAGGGAAGCTGCTTCCAAACCTTTGGCTGCACTGTCGGATGAGGGAATGAAGTAGCTGAGCTCATTCTGCACCTATTTGTGACCTTGGATCTGTTAGGAAGCCTTGAAGACTGACAGGGAAAATAAGTGAATTGAGGAGGAAAAAAAGATTTAAATGAACAAGTTGCAGGAGGTATTGATTTGCCTAAAACTTGGCATGCTCATGGACTCTGGCTCAACACTAAAAGGAAACTGCTAGCAGCTTGTATTAAAAGTGTCACTTTGAGTATCTGTTTGGATTCTTTTTCTTAGGGAAGACGGGGAGAAACTGGACCCCAAGGAGATAGAGGAATTGCAGGATGTCCAGGGAAACGGGGTCAAAAGGTAAAGTTCTGCTGGAGATGCTATTTTCACTTCTGGTAATATCCTCTCCCTCTTCCCTGCATTCCTACCCTTCCGCCTTTTTTTGTACCCCTGCCTCTTCCCTTTCTCCAGTTACACCTGCTGGTTTCCTTGTCTGTAGATTAATTTTATTCTTAATAATCTCAAGGAGTCTTGAACGTTAATTAAATTTCATCTATAACCCCTTTACAGATATATAGCCAGAAATGACCAAAGTGCTACACAGTCCCTCTCATTAGCAAGGCAGCCCCTTCCTGCTGCAGTCTATAAATCTGCACTGTCTTTGAATCATTAATGTTACACATTTAATCTTTTGCAGGGAGCCAAAGGATTTTCTGGATATAAGGTACCGTAATTTCTTCTCAGTCAAGTTGGATTTCCTAATGGAATGAGTTCCCAATTGGTACATGGCAAAGACCTCCCTTTACCTGACTGCTGTCTGTCCTTGTCTCTCAGGGAGAACGTGGAGATGATGGGATTGACGGGCTTGATGGGGAAGACGTAAGCCATTTTTCTTCAGGATTTCATAGCACCATCATGAGGTTGATGTGTATTTTTTCAATAGGAACTGTTTTCTTCTTTTAGGGCTTTCATGGGCTTCCTGGAGGAAAAGGAGAAAAGGGTGATCCAGGATCTCAGGTAACACTTTTCAGTACTTTAAAGAAGGAGCATTTGATGACAGAGACAGTCCTAATTGTGGTTATCAGTGACTATTGGGATAATATTGACAGCTGACTCAACTGCATAACGAAAGCCTATTACCAATGAATAGATGCTGTATTTTTGTTTAGGATAAGTGTGTAACTATGTGATTTTTAAGAATTTTCAGCTAGAAGAATTGAAAGCATTTGAGGTCCTTCTATGGGCATATTTTTCAGAAGTCAGAAAATGAATGCTTTTGTCTGTCAGTAGCATCTGTGATCTCTTTATGGCATCAGAGAGAAAACAAAGGCAAGAAAAAGTCATTTTGCTGGCCTTGGTGGAGCAAGTCACAGTAAAACACTTTTTAATTTAGATTCACTTCAACACCCAATAATATATGTCTACGTGGTTCCAAGCAACTCTATTTTTATGTTCTGATCCATTTATTTATCAAATAGTTTTGAGCACCTGTCATATGCCAGACACTGAGTTATGTGCTGAAGAATCAGAGGTGAACCACACAGTCCTTGTCCTCAAGGATCCCACAGTGTAGCAGGGAGACACATATATCATTAGGATGTGACTGGGGCCACGTTGTAGGTATCAATATGGGAGTCCAGAAAAGGGCACCTGACTCAGCCTGAGGGTGGAGGGGTATCCAGAAGTCTTCTTGGAAGAAAGGATTCTGGAGCTGAGCATGAACAGCAATTAGCAAGGCCAAGATGTGGAGGAAAATCACTCCGGAAGCAGGAACAGCACCGGCAAAGACATGCGGCTTGGCACTGCATGTTGTCCTTGCCGGGGAGGGAGCATTAGAGGAGATGAGGTTCAGGAGGCGGCAGGAAGAGATCAGTACTGCACCACTGAGTCACTTGGAGGAACTGGGCTTTTATCCAATAGGCATTGAGGAACCTTTGAAAGATTTTGAGTGGAAGGATCATAATTAAAGTTGCAGTTTAGAAATATTACTTAACAGTAGTGTAGAAGCTGTGTTGGAGATGACTTGGATGCAAGAAGGACGAGAGGTGGCTCTGTAGTGATGGAGAGGAGGAGGGATGAAGCCTTCAAGTAACAATAGATGCAGGACAGTAAGAACATAGCAGGGTGCAGGCTGGAGTGCAGCAAGTGGGGCACCCCCGGGGGCAAAGGAGGTACTCACTGTCAGGGCTAGGCAGAGTGAGTTCCTCCCTAAATTTTGTATCCTAGGATCCTTTCTTGGCTCAACCTATCCTGGCTCTGGGACATAAGCTCTCCAGGTCAAGGTGACCAGACAGGCAGGAAATGGGGAGTTGGTTAAAATGCCTTCGAGGATCCTGGCTTGGGCAAGTTTAGTTGGAAACAGTTGGTTTCAGGTGAAAATGGAACATCCCCATGGAAGTTTTCAATGGGAAATTTGATTATAGATGTCAGAAGTTGCTGGATGGATTAAGATGTCTAATACCGTAGCCACCAGCCACATGGAATTAGATTTAAATTAATTAAAAATTAAAATTCCACTTGCCACATTTCAAGTGTTCAATAGCCATGTATGGCTAGTGGCTATTATAATGGACAGTGCAGATATAGAACATTTCCTGCACTGCAGAAAGTCTTATTAGACAGTCCAATGCTAGTTTTCTAGATGTTTTTCAGTTTCCCAGCCTCACAACAAATATCTTGACCATAGGCTTAAAAATGAACTTGAGAAACCTGCAGGAACCTGGCTGAGATAAAAGAACATTGAGCATTTCATCTGGCTAATTACCCTCCCCACACCCACCATACCCACTACTTGACATTTAATATCATTATAAAAGCTCTCTTACAAGCTAACACAGAAGCTGGTTTTATTTTATTTTTCAGGGCAGCCCAGGTTCCAGAGGTCCTCCTGGGGCATATGGAGAGAAGGGCTTCCCAGGGGATCCTGTAAGTTCCTAGAGTCCAGTGGCTTCTGAATTGTTCCCTTCCTCCGTAGTTCTAGCTCTTTTCCGTTTGTGTCTCCTGCTAACTTACAGGCAAATGCTTGTCTTAAGAGTGGGGTGGTAGGTGTTGACTGAGGCTTCTTTGGGAAAAATTTGTCTTTGTCTGATCTGGCCTGATTATTTGAAAAGTTCAGAACTGGAAACTAAACTTCTATTTTAGGAATCCTTATGGTCTGTCAAGGCTTCTATTTCCTATGGAGAGAAGTTTCCATAGTTTTGTTTATTGAACTACTGGTCCTGCAGACCTGTAATCTCCCTATTTGTAGATTCATTTACAGGAGAATCTTATTACACTTTTGAGGCAATGGTCTAAGAATGTTTGGACCATTGCACCAGTGAGGCTGCTATTACAGGAGAAATCACTATGTAGTAAGCATTCTTATGATTCTTCATTCATCACCAAGTTTCCTTCAAATTGGGGAAATGTTGTTTTCATGCTTTTAAAAACCCTAAATTTCAAATTGGAGAATTTCTCACACTTTTTATCCCTTAACCCAAATAATCTTAGTAGTTGAACATCATACCATCTAGGGTTGGGGAGCTGATTTTTTTGGATTCTAAATTACTTTTAATATCTTCTTCTAGGGTAATCCAGGACGAAACAGTAACATCAAAGGAAGAAAAGGCTCCAAAGGAGAACAAGGAAGACAAGTAATTTGATCTATTTTACATATATGATTGGTTTAATTCCATTATTGAGCTAAGTAAATGTAGCAAAATGCATAACCCTTCTGTAATTGAACAAACGTATCTATGTTTAAAAAGGTCTTATTTTGTTAAAATAAGTCCTTTTCATAGCAGGTTACACTTTTGTGGGAAAATGATTAAGTTTCTGGCAAGGGATGTCATTTGGGAAAACTTGGAGTAGCAGGGTATTTTCCTGTGCCTTTTTCTTCCTTAATGGATATCTAACCAGCAGCATTAATATACAGAATGATTCTAGCATGACATTTTTATTTTTGTTTTAATAATATTTGATTTTTGTTGCTGATACCTTTAATTACTCAGAATCTTTTCCCTTATGATCTTGGGGGAACGATTGTGTTTTTAGGGTACAACTGGGCAGAAGGGGGCACAAGGAAGTCCTAGTTCCCCAGGAAGCAGGGTAAGTATTTCTGCAGACATTTATTTCCCCTCCTTATCCCTTGGAGACACCACAGAGGCATTCACATTATTCGTTGCTACAGAGTCAGCTGATCCAGGGACCATACATATGCAGGGGTTCTAACTCTTGGCACTGTTGACATTTTAGGCCAGACAATGCTTTGTGGTGGTCCTGGACATTGGGGTATTTTGCAGCATTCCTGATCTCTACCCAGTGCATGTCAGTAGCACCACCCCAAACCCCTGCCCATTTGTGACATCCAGAGATGACTTCAGATATTGTCAAATGTCTATGGAGATGTCATGGGGGTTGGAATGGGAGGTGAAAATCACCCCAGGTAGGAACCACTGTGGTGCAGTCTGCCTTTCCTTTTCCACTTTGCAGATGGTTTTGAATGTCTTTGAAGAGAGTGGATGACTTGAGCATTTAATGCCCTCCTTTAGCATCTGAGCATCTGTGAGCTCTGTCAGAATAGTGTGAAGTTGGTAGATTACATAGTTTCTCTTTACATGTTGCTGATGGAAAATAAGAATCAAAAATAAATTCTTCCTGAATGGACCAAAACCCTGGTGATTAGGGTCAACTCCAGGGCCACCTCAAGGTCCTAGGGTAACTTGATAGCATCTGTGTGATATCAAGCCTATCACAGCAAAAACAGAGGTGTTAGATTTCCTGATATTTGAAAGGAACAACCAAAACATCACCTTTCCAATTGTGAACTACTGAAGTTAGAGATGATATTTGTAATGTTAGAAACTCTTCTATCTCGTGCTCAGCGTGGACATCACATAAAGAGAATAATGTGCAAAGTTCTTGGTTTTGGCAGAGTTTTTTGCATGAGGGAACTGAACATACTCGGCTTTCTTTTCTATTACAAGTTCAGAATCTTTTTATCTTTTGAAGGCTGCGGCTGCCCGCTCTTCTCTCTGGGATACATAGTGGAGATAGTTTTCTGATGCCTTTGTTGATCTTGAATCATGTTGCTGAAGGGAAAGGATCTGCCATCCAATGGCTGAGGTTTCCCAGTGCTTCTGGGGACATTTTTTAGGACTTTGCCCCCTTCCCCCTACAAGGGAATTCAAATCTAATAAGAGGAAGCAGTAAAGCAGCAAGATGAACTAAGTGTTATAAAATTTCAATATAAATATGTGTTATTGGCTTAAGAGAAAACACTTTCAGTTTGAAGGAGCTTTACAACTGACATATTTATTTATCAGGCACTTTCAAAAAAGAGGTGCTGGGGTAGGGTAGGGGTAATTCTTAGATATACTAGTCAATGACTTTTAAGTTACTCTAGGGACTGGGGGTTCTCAGCCCTCTCGTCTTCTTATACTCAGCTTCCTGCTGATCACCTCCTTTATGACTTCTGAATTAAGTAAGGCAATGTTGATATAGAACCAACCAAAGGTGGTGGAGAGGGTAGCTTTTCTACCCTCTTTTCTACCCTCTCCACCATCTTTCCAATGAAAGATAGAATTGTTCATGAGGGTCAGAGCCCTTTAAACGATGTCAAATTCTGAACTACACAACTAGACCCTAGACGTTGCCTTCTGCGCGACAGAATTTCAACTTGTAAAAATTAAATGTAGTATCAGCTGTCACTACAACTTTGGATCAGCACACAGGAAAATACACTTAAAAAAAAATACACTTGAGTCTGTATTCCAGTCCTATTGCCTTTTGCCTGCCACACAGAAAGAATCCTTACAAATAATATTTATATTTCTACTGTATTTTGTACCAGGTCCCAATTACTTCACTTTCAAATATTAATTTGCTTAAGCTTCCTACCATATCCATAAGGCAGATACTATTATGATATCCATATTACAGATGAAAGCATCAAGGAACCTTAGGCTATTTACCCAAAGTCACAACAGCTAATAAGTGGCAGAGCTGGAATTTGCAGTAGATGTCTTACATCAGAGACTGGCCCCAGCCACTCTGGGTGAGGATTATTGTGCAGTTGTCTTGTGTCCAACAGGCTTTAAAGAACAGAGTTAAGCTCAAGACTACCTGACTTCTAGGGCTGTGTTTCTGTCTCAGGATAGCAGTGTGCAGCGCTGTTACATGCAATAAACATTATTTTATCCTTGCTTTTTAATGGACACAGAATCAAATAGTCCTAGAAAGAGTAGCCTCCATCTTAGTTTACTATCTCTTTTCTATTTTCATGTCATGAGTGTGACCAGTCACATCCAGCTACAAAGAGCTGATAAGTTACCATAGGCAACTTCTCCTAAAGTACATCTACATTTTAAAAGGAGAATACCTTGAATCAAAGGTCAGAACCTTAATGGAAAATTCTAACCATCTGACAAGCTGGTGGAGCTGGTACTTGGTCAGGGTGTTTATTCTAAGCAACTGCAGGTAGGGGGCAGTTGAAAGAAAATGGCAGTATTGAAATGCTTTCCATGCAGCAAATGAATCAATAGAGTTGTTTTATTTTTTTATTTTTTTTTAATTTTATTTAGGCTTACATGTTAACTGTGTAAATGATTCATTGTACATAGATAGAGGATAACATATCAATTCTCTAGTTGTAAGTTGTATAGAATCACAACATATATGCAGTCATACATAAAGTTAGGGCTATGATGTCCATCATATTCCACCATCCTTGTTTTAAATATTTGTTTTGTACCTAAAGAAATCATAAGTTTGTTTATCTTAGCACAAAGTGAATTGGTGGTTGAAAAGGTTCCACAGTTCTCTTAAAGGTGTGGGGATTGCAGTGGTGCCAGAGTGCAGATTTTTATTGTGGTTTAAGGGAAAAGAAGTAGGGGTCTGGAACCTGAATCATCTGGCTTGGTCACCTCTGAGAAGGAGAGGGCAATGATGCCCCTAGGTGGCTGCTTCTGGTTAGGAACAGACAGTTGGGGCTTGAGGCATCAGCCTGGCTGTTCTCTGGTGAACCTAGTGGTAACATCTGGACCATCACAGAGTGCTGTGGACTCTGTCAGCCATTTTCTCCCTGTAGAATCCCATAGAGGCAAACTTCAGGGGCCTACAGGAAGCACTATGTCCAGCAGTTTCACTCTTTCCTGAGGTACACTCAGAAGGCCAGAGCAGAGAGGTGGATGTGACTCTGCTTGTTCTCTGTGGGCAGCTTGGTATAGAGTGCTTTGTGGGTTTGAGAGAGAATATTAGAAGACAGGTTCCTTGAGGGTGATTTGATTCTTAGTTTGAATATTAATTACCAATATAATATTAAGGGCAGAGGTCATCAGATTTGTATCTGGTCTGTAAAAACATTTAGATTGATTGGCAATCCATCCCCCAAATGCTAGTCTATAATGAAGCACCCAGTATGAAATCTTATCTGGGGAGAGTGCCTTAGTGAAGCCCTTTCTGTGAGCAGCTCACTATTTATGTCAATCAGGGAATGAGAGAAGCTGGTCGCCAGTAGGAGCACTTCCATCCAGACACACTGACACTTTGCTTGTTCTGTTCCAGGGACTGGAAGGCCGAAGGGGGCCCCCAGGTGCTTCGGTAAGTACCCTGTTTTCTATGGTAGAGGAGACCAAGAACATTTATCCCCTGCAAATGGTTCTGGGATAAATGAGTATCTGACAAGGATGATGTAGGAAGTGCCCAGCATTGGATGTGACCCCCACTGACAAGTGGGAAACACAAATGACCAACAGTTCAACTTCCAGAAACAGCATAGGCCTGACTTAGGGCAAAACCTCCTTTACAGATGCATTGCAGACAAGAAGAACTCACACAATTCCAAGGTCTGTGCATTTGACTGACTTGCATGTGCATTGGGAATTAATGCGCAGGAGAGTGAAATTCTTTATGAAAATAAGAAATAAGTTTGTGTGCATTCCTTAGGCAGTCTGGAAAAGTAAAATCCTAGGCAAAGTAGGGGGTGAGCTACAAGTCAAATAAAACAGTATTGATGTCCTACTTAGATATCATAAGGAGAAAATCTATATGGAAACAATGTGGAGAAAATCTTAATGCTGGAAATTCTTGTTCATCAGGGTGAACCAGGAAATCTTGGACCTCAAGGTATGCAGGGAGCTGAAGGATTACAAGGTTCACAGGTATGTTGGAATATTCCATTAATATTGGTAGATAATGTGGAGTTACTCTGATGGGAAGAAGTTAGGTAGCTCTGTAAAAATAAGTAACTGAGAAATTTTTAATCTGTACCCCCACCATATTCTGCATTTGTCATCATGGGGGGTGATTTTGTGATTTTGGACCATCAAACCTGCTCCAACATTTGCAGTTCACTAATAAGCTTTTTCTAGAAGAAAGGTGTGATCACCTGGTATTGTGTTGGGGTGTTTGTAATAATGAATGCTCAAGACCTTAATATTATATTGGTAATTAATAGTGACATCAATCAATTGGTTTTCTGTAATTGAGGCCCTGCACATAGACTCCAGTAAAGGAAAGTTAGAAGTTGGAAACTATTATTCAGAATACCTAAAGCTAAATACACAGGGATCATTACTTCTAGACTATGGCTGAGCTTTATGTGAGCCATTTACATTTTACCATGGTCTTATCATTAGTAATAAGGGCATCAGACATTAGAGAAACTGTTTTGCTCTCTTCCATGCCAGAAAGAAGCCGTGGTCATCCCTGGAGTATGGCTCTGTAACATACTTAGTCACCGTATGGAGTCCACTCTATATGGGGCCCACTTTAAGCCTGGACAGATCTGGGTAGATGTTCCTATTCTAAGGTCTTCCCAGAACTCATTTTTCGTCTAGAAAGTTCCAGATTGCTAGGACCAAACTGGAGTTGATATTCTCTTGGTGGTTCTGGGGTCTCTGAAACAAACCATGAGCCATTAGGTTTTGGATTGAGTGACCATGAAATCAGCCTAGACCCATTCACAGGCTTAAAGGTGCAGGAGTTATGGGACAATTACCTGCAGCTCTGATACTCATCCAGTGGCTCCTGGGCAGTGGGGGGCTGCTTCACAGCTGGTACTTTGATAACAAGGAACATTATTTCTGGTCTCTTTTTCTATGTGAGAGAACTATATGAAAACCATGCATTTGATGGCAAATAGGGCAGAAAAAGATACTTTGATTCTTCTGACAGAAGTTTGCTGCTAAAATGTCATTTAGTGCTAACCTCTTTGCTCTCTATTTAACACACTGATAAGCATATAGGCCCAGAGGACCATCAGAGGAACCCATTTGTTGTTTGTATCTTCCTTTTTCTATGGGTTTTCTTTCTCCTCTTTGGTCTATTTCTATTTCTCCCTGCAGGAGAAGGATAAGTGTCTTATGCCCAGGCAAGGTAGTCCATAATAAGATCTGTTTCTGAGTCTGGGCCTGTCCTCAGTTACTCTCCTACTACAGGCTTAATCTCACAGTTAGAAGCCTTATTGGGGGAGGGGGGCTGGCTCTTTGCTTTTCCTCTGTGGGGGTGTTTCAAAAGCACTAACCAAGAAAGTAAGTTTTGGGGCTGAGGTTGTGGTTCAGTGGTAGAGTGCTTGCTGAGCACATATGAGGCACTGGGTTCAATCCTCAGCACCACATAAAAATAAATAAATAAAATAAAGGTATTGTGCCTATCTACAACTAAAAATATTTTTAAAAAGTGAATCTTACCGACATCATTGCCTTGTATTTCTTTTGTTACCATAAAAGGGGTCAAGTGGAAGTCCTGGCAGGAAAGGAGAAAAAGGAAGCCAGGGGCACAAAGGACCTCAGGTGAGTAACTGAGACATTATGGTCAATGGCTCCAACCTTTTCCTCTTACTGCGAAACATCTTCATATGTTGTTTATTTTTAAATTATCTACATAGGGATTATTTCACTTTTGTATTGCCATGGGTCAGATGTTTAGTGCAGCTCAGATTACTTACACCTGACTAAGGCACTCATCTTTTTCATTCATGGGGTTTAACTCAGTACAGACCCACTTCATCAGCCTAAAGAAAGCATTTGGCAGGCCCAGCATGATAACACTTGCCTGTAATCCCAGCGGTTCTGGAGGCTGAGGTAGGAGGATTGTGAGTTCAAAGCCAGCCTCAGCAATAGAGAGATGCTAAGCAACTCAGTGAGACCCTTTCTGTAAATAAAATACAAAACAGAGCTGGGGATGTGATTCAGTGGTCAAGTGCCCCTGAGTTCAATCCATGGCATTCCCCTCCCCCCTGCCAAAAGCATTTGGCAGAATAAAAATATGCTAAATCATGAACATTTCCTCCCAAACCTGATACATTATTCAATTACGTTTTTCTACTTTTTCTAACTTTTAAAATCATCAGTGCCATGTGCACATATCTCCTTTGAGCATAGACATTTAAGCTTGACAGCAAGCGATCCCTTATTGCTCCAGTCTCTCTGATTCCTAAGTCCAGCTCTTGAAGTTATCCACTGAATCTGTTTGTTTCCTGAGTAACAAGAGTTTACATAGTGAGTATGAAACATTTTCTGGATCTATCCAGTTCTTAGGCTCAGAGAGCAAGAGTTCAGAGGGCTAGGGATGCCTGTATTTGCTTGGTCATCTTCCTAGAGGATATGTGAAAGACGCTTTTGCCCAGTTTTAGATTGGAAAATCTGAGATATATCCTGCATGCCATCGTGGGCATACACATAGGGACATGCATAAAGCCATCAGTGCATTGCAGCTTGTTGAGTCAATGGTGACCTTTATCTTTCTAAGACCTCATATGGACTAGTGATGTCCCAGCAAATGTAGACCTGTGGTCCTCTAAGCAAGCCTAGGCCTTGAGCCATCTGGTTCAGCCCAAATGCCTCCCTCCACTGGGTGGCTGTGTCTCTTGTTAAGGAGGCACTGAGGGGCTGTTGGGAATGACATGAAGAAAAGTGAAACATTTCTAATGGCTTTTCCAAGAATGGCTGTAGTGTTAACTTTTGTATCTCTCCCCCCCCACTTTTCTTTTCAGGGTTCTTTTGGGCTAGTGGGACCTAAAGGGAGCATTGGAAGACCTGGACTTACAGGAAGAAAGGTAAATGTTATTTCTTATGGATTTCATGTGCTAGGAGCAAAAATACCTGCATCCTTTTTCTGATTTTATGTTCATTCTGCACATAATGAATCCAAGCACCCCAGCCTTCTGCTCATCTGTTCTCTTGTAACTGCTAACCTCTCCCTTTACTCAGAGAGACAGCGATCTCGCCCATCTTGAAACAAGGCCAAGAACTCTTCCTAACTCCCTGATTTCCCCAAAAGCAGAATTGCTTGGCCTGACTTAGGAGGGGTGGGGGACCTCAGAACTCTGGCTGTTCTCTAAACTCCACCTACCAGCCTGGTGGCTCTGTTGGAGATTGTCAGAGCAAACTATTTGCCTCATCAGAATCTCACTTGTCTGCTTAAAACCATCCATCAGCCCATCAGCTCCCACGCTGGGTCACCTTTGGGCCTAGGTCTGTGCAGTCACATGGGGCTTCTCCGAGATGGCCTCTTCTTGATTTAAGGATGTGCTCAATCCTGGAGATGCTTAATTTCTGAGCAAAGGGCTTGTTTTCCTTTTTCAATGAGCCCAGCCAGTTATGTAGTAGGGTTTCTTTTTCCCATGGCCCTTGGGGAAAATCTTCAAACTTTAAGGTAGTAATAAGTTAAATAAGTTCTGGGAGCCAACATATAGCATGTCAGCTATAGTTCATGATACTGCATTGTATAATTGAAATTTTGCCAAGAAAGTAGATATCAAATGTTATCACCATGAAAAAAACAAAGAGTGATAATATCACTAGAAGAGGGGAACTCACTCAGCTCAGGGCTAGTAGGATCCTTGACTATGAAGGAAAAGAATTTCAGCAGGTGTGGGCAGAGGCCCAGAGATTTATTTAGGAAAGCAAAGAATACATATTCAGGGGTGAATGTAGGCCATCTTGAGAGTGAGAGATGTTTTTAGAGTTTTCTGGTGCTTCTTTTAAAGGACACTTCGTGAGGTGTGGGAAGGTATGTGAGGATGACATTCTCAGATCCTCGAGTTGATGTCATCTCCATTATCTGATGGGTAGATAATGCTGTAAAGTCCCCTAAATTATTGGTTTCTTAAAATATCCTCTCTCTCTTAACTTACTCTAAGTATTGGTGGCCACATTAACAGCATGCAAAGTAAACATCACAAGTGAGTGAACTTAGAGTTACTTCACTTGATTTAAGTGAGATTTATAGATTTCCCAGATATTTGGGAGTAAAAAGCCTGGAAAAGTCTGTGGTCTTTTAAATTAAAATTGTGTTTCCTTGTTCTTCCTTTTTTTCCTTTTTTCTTTTTTTGGTACTGGGGATTGAACTCAGGGGTACTCGACCACTGAGCCACATCCCCAGCCCTATTTTGTGTTTTATGTAGAGACAGGGTCTCACTGAGTTGCTTAGGGCCTCGCTGTTGCTGAGGCTGGCTTTGAACTCATGATTCTCCTGTCTCAGCCTCCCAAAGTGCTAGAATTACAGGCATGTGCCACCGCGCGCGGCCTCCTTGTTCTTTCTTTATGTCTCCTTTCTACCTAATTTCCTTATCTCCTGTAGGATACCTCAATAATAAAATTGAGGCAGTAGATGTGTTAACTAATTTGATTTTGGTAATCATTTCCTAATGATTATGTGTATCATAGCATCATATTGTACACCTTAAACCTACACAATTTTATCTGTCAGTTACACCTCGATAAAGCTGGAGGGGATCAGAGAGTAGCTCAGGAGACCCCTTGCTGTTTACCCTGTTTAGCTGAGGGCTGCTCTGCTCATCTTCTTCTGGTGAGCCCTCTGTTACCTTCTCCCAGCTCACACAACTTTGGGCTCAGCTTCCTTGTTTCTTTCTCTCTCTCTCTCTTTTTTTTTTAGTTATAGATGGACACAATGTCTTTATTTTATTGCTTTGTATGTGGTGCTGAGGATCGAACCCAGGGCCTCACGCATGTGAGGCCAGTGCTCTACCGCTGAACTACAATCCCAGCCCCTTGTTTCTTTCTCTTAGGCAGCCTCTCCAGACTCACAAATCTGGCTTGGACTCCCCTTCTCTCTGCTTCCATAGTACCCAAAGCTCTTTAAAAAATTTTATTAGTGCATAATAATTATACATAAAAGAGGGATTCATTATGACATATTCATACTTGCACATAATATAATTTTTATTAATTTCATTCCCAGTACATCACCTTGCCTTTTTCTCCTCCCTCTCCCAATCCTCTTTCTCTACCCTATTGGTCTCCTATTTTTATGAGATCCCTTTCTTCCTTTTTTCCTCTCTAGCTTCTGTTTATAAGAGAAAACACCTGATCCTTAACTTTCTGAGTCTAGCTTATTTAGTTCAACATGATGCTCTCCAGTTCCATTCATTTTTCTAAAAATGACAGAATTTTGTTCTTTATCTTCATTTATGGAATGAAACTCCATGGTATATACACCACATTTCTTTATCCATCCATCTGTTAACAGACACCTAGACTGGTTCCATAACTTGGCTATTGTTGAGTTGTCCTGCTGTAAACATTGGGTATGCATGTATCACTGTAGTATGCTCTATTTAATTCTTTTGGATAAATACCAAGGGGTGGTATAGCTGGGTCATATGCTGGTTCCATTCCTAGTCTTTTGATTTCCATGGTGGTTGTACTAATTTACATTCCTACCAACAACTTATAAGAGAGTTCCTCTCCTCAATAGCCCATATCCTATTTGTATTCTTTTTTTTTTTTTTTTTTTTGGTACCAGGGATTGAACACAGGGGTGCTTAATCACCGAGAGCCTAATTCTCTTCTCAACCAGATTATGCTCGGTAAGGGCAGGACCATATTTATCATGTTCAGTGGTCTGTTTTCCAGGACATTAAGCAATTGTTGGATGAGCAAATGCCTCAGCAAACAAATCAACTTTCCCTGGAGTTCATTTTCTACTCTTTGCTTCTCCTTCAGTCCTTTTATGAATGCTGGGAAAGCAGTAACTTGAGTCCAGCTCTGGTCTATGCTTGATATTTTCTGCTTTCCTTTGGGAAGATCATTATTTGTGCCTTACACTCTGTTCCCCTGGTGAGCACTGACCCCCCTCACTGGGACACTTTAGTCCCCACATCTAGTGGACAGACCATCCTGTTGTGGGAGCTAGGTTTGATTTTACTAATTTGAAGCTCTTCTTGTCTCATTGACTAGGGAGAACCTGGAATTCTTGGAGATCCAGGGCCAGTGGGGTCACCTGGACAGCGGGGAAAACAGGTATGAAGTTTGAAACCCTTCCCCTCCCAACTTCAAGTGCTAAGTTCTGAGGTAAGGAGAAGGGGGCTGACACTACTGGTACAAGCACCTGTAGTATGGAAGGTATTTCAGCATGTAGGAAGATATAGGGACATTTCTCCAATATCCTCTCTCTCTTCCTCTCTCTCTCTCTCTCTCTCTCTCTCAGGCTGATCTGTCTGTTAAAGTGGGGGAGAATATTATAGGGAGAGACAGAGAGGATAATGAATGAGTTAGAATAGGGCATTGCAATATTTTAACAGCCAGTATGGCCATGTGGGTACATATTGCTAAACAACAAAACTGCCCATTTTTCTCCTTGTCAAACTCTAGGGTGACCACAAGAGATAGGCAGGTAGGGTCAAGAAATACAGCATCACCTTTTCAGGTTTGCACTTTCTCCTAGTGGCTCTGGCTATACCCAAATCTCAGCCCTTGGACCACCAAATATAGGGACAATTATTTCACTTCTTCTTTAAAAGAACATTTTTATTATAAACATTATGTGTACATATTATAGAAAATTTTCCAGTGTATTATTGACCATAGCTGAGATGTAGAATCAACCTAAATGTGCAAGTGAATGGATAAAGAAATTATATATATATAATATATATAAATATATATATTATATATATAAATATATATAAAATAATATATATTTTATATATATATATACCACTACCTCTTCAAAGGTTTCTAATCTTCCTTTATGGCAGTTTTTATCCATAAAATTAAATCAAAATGCTTGTAGAAATGGTCCAGCTCCTTCACAGTCTTCTAAGTGCCTTTTTGTGATCTAATTTGAAAACATGAAAATTCAAAAAGGAAAAAAAAGAAAGAAAAAAAAGACATGAAATTTACCAAGCTTAAAAATGAGCAAGGGATATGAAAAGAATCTCACCATTTTGAGAAATTTTTATTAATATCCTGGAGATAGCAAAAAATAAAAATAAGAAAGAAGCAAGAATCACTTTATTTTCCCTTCTTAATAATGTATCATGAGCATTTCTTCATAGTCTTTACAATTCATTACATTTTTCTCTCAATAACACTTGATGGTTTTTAAAATATTCTACCTTAGTTTATTTGCCCAATCCTTTATTATTAGAGATTTAATTTTATTTCAGTTTTTTACCATCCTAAACAACACACCAATGAATATTCTTATACCTAACTAAAATTTGGACAAACACAATATGTGTGTGTATTTTTTTTTGTTTTTGTTGCCATGCTGGGGATTGAACCAGAGCCTGGTGCTTGCTAGGCAAGTGTTCTATCACTGAGCTATATCCCTGCCCCATAACTAATTTCTACATAGAAGTTTCTAGAATTTGCATAGCTGAGTCAAAGAGTATGTACATGTTTCATTAGGCTTTGAACTCTACTTGGACATGCCATTAGGAAAATTCAAACAATATGTTTGTCCGTGTGCAGGAGAATGCTTGGTTTAGGGCCCCTGCACCAACAATGGATATTTAACTTTGTACGCCCATCTTTACCATTGACACAAATGCTATCTTCAATTGTTAAATTGCATTTCTATGGTTACCAGTGAGGATAAACATGTTTTCCCTGTACATCTATTTGCCAGTTAGAATCATTCTTTGGGGAATTCCTCACCCCTATTCATGGGACCAACTTCTAAGTTTCCAGGCAAGAAACTGCTACTGACTCTGAGACCTGAACAACCATCCTTTTGTTTCCTGCACTGGTTAGAGTGGGAATGGCCAGAGAGGTACCAGAGCACACATCAGGAAGTGCAGGAAACCTAGCAACACACATGTTCCCAGTGTTCAGGGTCACCAAGTAGGCCCCCTCCACCTGGAAGTCCACAGTGCTTCTCTCCTGGTATTGGTGCAATTAGGTTTTTTGTTTTGTTTTTTTTACCTTTGAGAAATTGAAATGATTTGATGTGTTTACAGGGAGATTATGGCATCCCGGGCTATGGTCGTAAGGGACAAAAAGGAATACAGGTAAGTATGGAAAAAGATTCTATTTTTTTAAATTGATAAATCAAGCCTAAATAATACCAGAAGAAATAACCATACTGTGTATTGATTCATTTATGCTTTCTGCTGAAAATTATAGGGCCCAAGAGGATTCCCTGGGGATATGGGGCAGAAGGTACTGTGCACATGAACTTCTTTGTAATTACCATGATCTTAACCTACTTGAGGGTTAAGGTTGTGGGTTCGAATGCAGTAGGAAGGGGGCTGGGTGGGAGTGGTGCAGTTGTTTCCCTGGAGCTTCGTGACCCCTATGATCCTTTGTATTAGAAAAGATCGTCCTGTCCTTCATTGCCTGGTGTCCCACACCTTGAAACCCCACTTCTAGGTATCCTCTCTACTTTAGTTCTTTGTTCTCATCTTGATTTCTCTGCCTTCTTTACCTCATTCACTACCTTGGCTATTACTACTTGTCCTTCTTTATGGTCGACCTGTTTCCTCTTACCTGAAAGCTTGCAATAGTCTTCTCACTGACCTTCTATTTTCATCTTCTCCCTGCTTCTGTTGGTCCCAAATACTACTGTCACTGGATTTTTCCCAAAGCATAGTCTTACTATGCTACCTTCTTTTCTTTTCTCTCTCTCTTTCCTTCCTTCCTTCCTCCCTCCCTTCTTTTTTCTTTTCTTTTCCCTCCCTTCCTTCCTTCCTTCCTCCCTCCCTCCCTCCCTCTCTTCCTTCCTTCCTTCCTTCCTTCCTTCCTTCCTTCCTTCCTTCCTTCCTTCCTTCCTTCCTCCCTCCCTCCCTTCCTTCCTTCTTTCTTCCCTCCCTCCCTTTCTTTTTCTCCTTTCTTTTCTTTTTTTTCTTTCTTCCTCCCTCCCTCCCTCCCTCTCTCCCTTCCTTCCTTCCTTCCATTGAACCCAGGGGCACTCAACTACTGAGCCACATCCTCAGCTTTTTTTTATTTTTTATTTTGAGACAAGGTCTCACTAAGTTGCTTAGGGCCTCACTAAGTTGCTGAGACTGGCTTTGAACTTGTGATCCTCCTGCTTCAGCCTCCCAAGCCACTGGGATTGTAGGCATGTGTCATTGCACCTGGTTTATTATGTTACTTTCCTGATCAGATCTCTTCCAGAATTCCTCCTTGCCTATTAGATGGAAATCCATCTCCATACTGTATAACCAGACAAGTCTTCTATTTCAACCAGAGTAGCTCACATTATATCTATATGCACAATGATTCTATATTAATGTTTTCTATTTCAAAAAGTGTTCAAAACAGTGTCTTCCACATAGTTAGTGCTCAAATCAAAATGTAAAATATAGGTTAAAAAATAGAATGATGTCTAATAAAATCCCCTGTAGGAAAGCAGCCAGTTTTTGGATCCTCTTAAAAGTATTTTTAACTGATGAATTACCAAAATATTCTCTCCTTAGGCAGAAAAGGATACAAGACAGATAATTACAGAAAA
>CM053409.1:22071383-22094441 GCA_028644305.1 Xerus rutilus | reverse complement strand
TTTCTGGTAGATTCTATAGAAAGGGCACAGAACTTAAAGTCAGAAGCACTAGGTTTGAATCCAGATTCTGCTAGCTGTATACCCTTGAGATAGTCACTGGGTCTCCCAGTTTATTTCTAAAATGGGGATGACATATCCTCTCTTGACCACCTCAGAAAGTAGTTATGAGGATCAGATAATCCAATGCAAACACTCTGCAAACTTTATAGTGCAAATATTAAGAGCTATTGTGATTTATTGCTGAAGGCTTTAGAAAAGGGACGGGATTGCATGAACTGCTCAAAGGTGTCCTGACAAAGTGTCCATCACGGGAGATGGCTGATAAAATTTGCCAAAACCATGATTTTTGCCTTCCTATCCTCAAAATTAAGACTTTAGAGAAAGCTGGAAATAGAACTGCAACTTCCCACTCTGATTCTATTACAAGAGAAATGTCACTCCTGGAAGCATTCCCAGCCAGTCAGGCACATTTCCCACTGACCAAATAGCCATCATTTCTACTTTAGTTCCTCTCAGGTGGTTGTAATGATTTAGTTACAGCTTTCTCCCATCACAGGCACAGTCAGGTAAGAACTAAATATTGCGAGCACCTGTGATTTGTGGAGGAGCCTCAGGCAGCATCATGTAAGGAGTGGATAAACTGCTTTTCTTGCTTTATGCATCAAGGGGTTCTTGAACTTTGGATTGTATAATGAAAAAACATGGATGGTCTTGTGATCAACTGAATCCATAGTAGAACCAGAATCAACTAACCACAGAGTAATATAATGTTTTCTTCTTTTTACATCAAGGAATGGATGAATATTAGTCCTGTGGGTGAGCCTCAAATCTCTGTGCCAGTCTGGTCTGCTCAGGATTGATCTCCTTTCCAGATACTAGGGCTGTTATTCCAGATACCCCATTTTCCTGGTCTTGCACTTGGCCTGGCTGATCTGGACTGGAATGTGGTTTCTTTATCTCAGGCCTTTTGATTCTTCTATTTGCTTAAGAACTTTCTCAAAGTTATTATAAAGCTAATGCTTGCAGGACAGTCTCCACAGGTGTGATCCTCTGTAAAATGTGGGCTTCCTCCTCCATTTATTAGCCAGAAACTGTTATTCTCTCTGCTTAAAGTGCCATGTATTCTTTTTTATTTTCTGCCATAATTTGAGAAAGGATGATTAAGACTCTACCTTTTAGTGATTTGGATTAGAAAGATAACATACTCCTATGAGTAGAATCATGGATACCACACAGTTCTAGTTAACACCAGAAGCACACCACAGGCCACTTCAGCTTTTGGCAAACAGTTTCCTGGTTATTGGATACATATGTGGATGATGGATGGGTGGGTAGATGGACAGATGGATGGGTGGATGGAGAGACTCAGCTGTTATTGAGAACAGAGATTCTTGCACTGACATTCATAAATGAGCTTCTGGGAGGCAGGAGTTCATAAAATTGTACAAGTGTGAGCATGTAATAGCATTTTTCAGAAAGGAGCATATTAGCACTCATTAGTTGCCTAAAGGGATCTATACATGAAAATATATTACAAACCACTGCTAATAAGAAACCTGATCCTGATAAAAGGAAATAGGAAGAGGAAAAGAGAAAAGCTCAAGATGCTGACAAGTAGGATTAACTTCTTTCCAGAAACTTTCCTTGATTTATCTTACCCAGTTGGTTATATTGCTTTGCTCCATGACCTCTTGGCATTTAGAGCTTAGTGTGTAAGCTCTTACTTGAGCTCTTTTTTTGTATAATGTTCATGTTGCCTTGGGTTCTTTCACATATGTTGTGGTTGCATTTTAAAATCCCTAATTTGTAACATAAATGTACCCCTTCTTAGCACTACCCTTTGTAAAGTTTGCTCTTTACAGTTTTAAGCATTCTTATGAGAAATGCCTTAAGTGTTGCATCTTTCTTACAAATGTCTTTAAGAAATGTTTTTGTTTCTTCTTACCACCCTAGAAAATAATTCAGTTCATTTTGGGTAGACATTATATTACCTAATCTAACACTGAAATAAAAAATGTTTGCAGGCTTGATGTAAGTGGAGAAAGTACATTGCAATTAGCCCACCAAAGGGAGTATTTTAACTGCTTTCTGTTAGCTGTGTTGTTTAAGAAAGAAGGGTTTTGGGGCTGGGATTGTAGCTCAGTGGTAGAGCGCTTGCCTCGCTATGTGTGAGGCACTGGGTTCAATCCTCAGCATCACACAAAAATAAATGAATAAAATAAAGATATTTGTGTCCATCTACAACTAAAAAAATTTAAAAAAAGAAGGATTTTTATTTCTCTTATTGTTTTCACTAGAGACTCCAGTTCACAAACCAATAATTTGCTGTTTTTGATTTCCTAGGGTCCTAAAGGTATGGCAGGACAGCCTGTATATTCTGTACGTATCTCCTTAATCATGAAAAAAAAAAAGGTAATCCTAATCAGTTCACCAGGAAATAAACACAACAGCTGGGCAATCACTATATTCATGATTATTCTCCCTCTTTTAAAATTTACAGCAATGTGATCTGATCAAGTTCATGCGGGACCACAGTCGTGAGTATTTATGTGTCATGAACAAGTGTGTCGGTGGTTCTGGGCACTTGGAATTGAGCCCCACTTAGCACAGGTCTGTGAAATCAGAAGGGTGAAGTCGCTGGTGGAGCAGGAAATCCTCTGTAGCAGGATTTCCTTAAGTGCCTACTGTGGGGACATCTCACATCAAAGGTGGGAGGAAAAGGGGTGTAAGTAAAAATGCCTGAGCTCACAGGGGAGATGCATAGAGGAAGAGAAGATATGCATATGGGAAATAATTAGAGACCAACTCAAAAGATGTGTGAATTTGCTCACAGTAGGATAGCAATTATGTGCAAAAGGACTGAGAGGGCATTGTATTAAGGGAATGAACGTAGGGATTTAGGGTTAGTTACTTAGACATTGACATCACTCAAGTTCTGGTGGTCCTTAAAACCAATAATGAAGTTCCTAAGGCTGTGAAACGAGGGAGTTAGAAACTCAAGAGATGAACCCAGCAAGATATCTTGGCAAATGAAAAAAGGACAGAAAAGATGGCATTCTAGAGATGGTAAATTCCTGCCAAGTGGTGGCATAAAAGAAGGCTGAAGATCCAAAGAGAGGGGACAGCGTGCAAGGCCTTGGCTTGAGTGGTAAGCCGGGCTCTTCCAACACAGGAGAGGAGGTGAGAACTAGGGCCTGGGACCACAGGGAGGGAAGGGAAGAGCTGTTGTAGGGGGAAGGAATGTGGTGATCAAGCTCCCTCCAGGCATTGCCAGTCTTCTCAGTGAAATCAAATATCTTCCCAAGGAAGACCCAGGGTAGGAAGAAAGTGCCAGGGAGGTAAAGACTGGTTGTTGGAGGGTTTGGGATTTGAAGGGAGACGTTTTTCCAATACTGAAGGAAAGGAGTCAGGCAGTAATTAGAGGATTGAGGAAAAGCAAGTAGGTTCTGTAACCACACTGGGTGCTGATTGGACTAGCCTAGGACTCCAGCATGCAGAATGGAGATAAGACTCTGAGTGACAGGCCTTTAGGGCTTTGTAGATGACATCACAAAGGCAGGTTGGACCCCTGGTCTAATATCCTTTGTTCTCCAGTGTTGTAGCAGCTCCCTGCCACGCAGGAAAGAGGGCCAGATGTTGATCTGATGGCTGGGACCCTCCCTGGAGATATAAAATAGACACAGAAGTCTGGGGGCAATAGGGAGAGAAAGAGGTTGGCCAACAGTAAAACAGGAGGGCCCAAATGGTCCATGCTTTGAAGGGAGACATATAAGTAGAAGATGTTTAAGAAATCTAAATAGATGATTGATAGATAGATAGATAAATGCCACACACTAAAAAAAGTAATTTCCCCCAGATTCAACCAGGAGTGTGTCTAGATCCATTTGCCTGTAGCCTTGCAGCTGGTTTTGAAGTTAGCCCATGGAAATTCTCTGTCAGAAAAAAGGGATCTGTTTTAGACTTTGCCATGCAGAGGAGGCTGTGGGTATATGTGGTGATTGATGACCATCAGCATCTCAGTGGCCACAGGACTAACACAAACATAATAGGGTTGGTGTGAGGGGAATCCATGCTGGGACAGCAGGATAGAAGCTCAGTTTGTTGCCTTTATTAATATATTAATTCTTTTATTAGATTAGAGAGACTCCTTTTCTTCCTAAGAATTGAATAAACTGAACATGGAAATTTTCAGGACTATGGTTTCTTAAGAGAGATTTACCCATATCGCTCTCATGTGGCTCAGGTTTTCAGAGTAAATCAGTGAGAGACACCAGATGCTGTTTTGCTCAGAGAAACCCTTGGGTTTCCCACTCCCCTCTTCCTTTCTTTCTGGATGCAGAGATCACTCAAACAGAGGAGCTGTATTTTTAATCTGTGACAAAGTTCATTTTAAAATCCCCTCATCATTCTACAAGAAAATAGAGGTTCCCAAGGTGTTCATCAGGGAAGAAAACAAGACCCCATATTTCAGTCTTATGTTGCTGAACGACTCTCTGAAGGCTGCAAGAAGAGAGACAAAACAAATTGAATTTCAGTTATCTTGTCATTTAATCAGAGCCTCATCTATTCTAAGACAAGTGATCAGTGTTTCCATTTCACCCCAAATTCTGCTCAGGTCAGCTGGACATAACTCACAGAGGACAAGGTCAGGAAGGTTCACAAATTAATAACATTCGGTGGACATCTTTCTCAATCCTTTAACCTTGGCTTCCTGGTAATGCTGAAATTAGCCTCATTTCCAATTAGAGTCAAAGAAAATCTTAAAACATTGTTGAAGTATCGCTTTGGATTAATTTTGGTCTGCGTTCCAAAAATGTAACAGACTGTTTTTTCTCTTTCTCTCTTTTTTTAATAGCTTGTTGGAAAGGTGAGTGTTCTTACCATACTATTTCTTGCTGAAATAATTATTGCATCTGGATAAGACCAATTTGAAAGAAACCCTTGCCTCCATGGGAAAATGGATTCCTTCCTTCTATGCAAATACTTTTCTTTTTTCTTATGACTACAACTGTCAATGTCATGTGTGACCCAATTATAACCTGAGGTGCCCTACCCCGAACCCCTTTATACAATTGTCCTTATTAGGTCCTATTATAGTTTTCAACTCAGTCTCTTTACAGAGTAGGTCCTGTATTGCTCAGGGATCCAGGGAACAGGGCTCTGAGTGATGCACACTCCATTGCTCTGTTACTGTCTCTGTCGATATTGTCACCATCTTAGACATGCAATGTGACCTTTCCTCCCCCTGACCCATGTTAGCACCTATCATCTCACCAAGTGCCCACCACTTGTAAACCTTGTCCTGCCTGTGGATGGTATGTCTAAGGCCTAGACTGCAGTTGGTGTCGTGTGACTCCTTAGATTCCTTGGATGACAGGGCCTGAAGCAGCTATGTCAACTTTAAGACCTCCTGGTCTCCTGGAGGCCTGCTAAAGTAGACCCTCAGAATCTTTGAGCTTGTCCCAAAGTCTGGAACCTTTCACTTTAATTCTGCAAAAAAAACCCAAAAACCAAAAAAAAAAAAACAAAAAAAACCAAAAACCTTGCATGTGATAAATGCTCAATCAAAATTCATGGATTTGAATTAAATGTATCAGGTACTGGACTGAGTACTGCGAGGAGGGAGAGAATACAAAGAGAAATCAATTCCACCTTCTAGGAGATCCTGCAAATATGTCAGTTTTAGAAATGCTTTTCAACCACTTTGCCAACTATTTCTAGCACAGAGTTAAGAAATAAGGAATACTTCAATTTTCTTATTCTGATGTTTCAATATCAGTTTTCATATTTAAAAAATTATCTGTAGTAGAATTCCTTGATTTAAAACATCTCTAAATGAATACTTTTCTATTATCTTATCAAGAATAGTGGTTGAGATGCAGAATACTTTGAGTTTAATGTACTTTGGGAATTAGCCAGATTGGGGAACAACCTAAGTAGATAAAGTTGATTATTTTTTGTGTAATCTTTTTTCTCTTCCTGTGTTCAGACTATAACAAGAACATCTAAAAATTAGATTTGATGCATAGGGAAGGTTCTCTAGGAAATTCCTAAAGTTCAGTCCATGCTAAGTCTATTTGTATTGAGTTGGGAATTGCACACAGTGCCATTTTTATAATACCTCATTGCCAACCTGCCTTAGCCCAAGCCATTCCCTCTGTACTGCCACCCTGTCCTTCATTCGAAGACCATCTTCCACGAAGGCCCTGATCTGCCCGCTCTTGAGGAACAGCACAGCCTCTGTCCTCTGAACGCTCATTAAGAATAATCACTCTGTGCCTTGTAGTATGAGGATCCTTTCCAATCCACATTCTTTGAGGGCAGAGCTGTGTTTAGCTCCTGTGTGCACATATTTCAGAGTAGATGTCACACTGCATTTTGATTGGTAGGCACTTAATAAACATTTGTTGCTTAAGTGGATAAAAATCTGCCATGTCATTTTGAAGATTTTTTTCTTTTAGGAAAGGACATCTGCAAAATCCCTAACAAACTATAATTTCCTCTTATACATTTTTCATATATGTGTACAGTAAAATTAACTTTTTGGTGTATGTGCATTTTTAATAGCTGCATAGATTTATATAACCACCACTCCAACCAGGACACAGAACACACTCCCTCCATTTCTTTTTAAAGAGCAGACTGATAGTGGGCTGTAAAGTCTGAGCAATATATAGCCAAATATTAATGCTCTACACTTATATAACAACTTCAAATTGACAAAGCAGGTTTCTTTTCATGTGGACACTCCCACGTCTAGAGCTGGTTGAAGTTCTTGCTTCACCTGTGTGCACCGGCTTCCCTGGGGTAAAGAGCATGGGAAAGGCTTTGATCCAGTGAAATAACTAAATAAATAAATGTGCTTCTCATTTTGTAGAAAAGTGTCCAGCATATCCAACAGAGCTGGTGTTTGCCGTGGACCAATCCTCTGGTGTCACTGAGCAAAGATTTAATGAAATAAAGGACATCATCACTTCCATAGTTAATGACCTTCACATCAGGGAAAATAATTGTCCCATGGGAGCAAGAGTTGTTGTGGTTTCCTATGACTCAGACACCAGCTATCTCATCCGTTCATCTGACTATGGCAGCAAGAAGCAGCTCCTCCAGCTTCTTTCCCAAATAAAATACCAAGTCCCTACAGAGGCCCAGGACATTGGTAATGCGATGAGGTTTGTGGCCCGCAATGTTTTCAAACGCATTTATGCAGGAGCCAATGTGAGGAGAGTTGCTGTGTTTTTTAGCAATGGTCAAGCCGTTAGTAGATCATCCATCCTCACAGCGACCATGGAATTCAGTGCCCTGGATATCAGTCCGGCAGTCTTTGCTTTTAATGAAAGAGTTTTCCTTGAGGAAGCTTTTGGGGTAAGAATTTCTTTTGGTAACATCTTCATTTTTAAGGCAGATGGAACTGCAGGATGGAGGTGGTGGGAGTCGGGTGAGATGCGTGGCCTCTTGATCCCCTTTACAGCTTTTGTAGTTGTTTTTTGTCAGAGTCTGTGAAATCCCAAACCTGATAATAACAATAGACAAGAACAGTGTACCCACCTTTGTTCAGCTCCTGCTGTACGCTAGGTACTGGCCCTAGAACGTCACCTACGTATTCATTTATTCTCACAATGCTCTGAAGTGAATGCAGTTTATTTTAGCATTTTATTTATTTATTTATTCTAATTAGGCATACATGACAGCAGAATGCATTTTGACTCATTCTACACAAATGGAGCACAACTTTTCACTTCTCTGGTTGTACATGATACAGAGTTACACCCCATGTGCAGTCATACATGAACCTAGGGTATTGTTGTCCATCACATTCCACCATCTTTCCTGCCCCCATGTCCCATCCCCTCCCTTCCCTTCCCTTTGACCAAAGTTTCTCCATTTTTTCCCATGTCTCCTCCCACATTATGGATTAGCATCCACTTATCAGAGAGAACATTCAGCCTTTAGTTTTTTTGGGATTGGTTTACTTTGCTTAGCATGATGTTCTCCAACTCCATTCATTTACCTGCAAATGCCATAATTTTATTGTGAATGCAGTTTTTATGTCCATATTAAAAATAAGAAAGCGCAGGCCCAGAGTGTTCTGGTGACTTGTCCACTTCTCTCCAGCTGCTGAGAAGCTAAATCAAGAATCAAATTGAGTTCTGTCTGAAATAAAGGGCCATGAACATGTTGTGTACAGCCATCTGCAGGCCTGGTATTTCTCAGATTTGTTATCTGCTCACTGTATCTTATTAAGCAGTTGGTCTTAACCTGTGATAGATAAATTTCAGAGGATCTTTGATCCCCTAAAATGGTTCAAAACATTTGATATGTGTGAACATTTTCCTCCCAAAGAGTTTCTGTCCCTTTTGGATCAACAGACTTTAGAGGGATCAATGGCCCCCTCCACTTACCCACTAAGAACCTCTCCATCCAAGGTCCAGTGTCATTTAAACATATTCAGATTATCCATGGAGTACCTGTTTCTGGAGCTGGATGAAACCATTATGTCATTCAAATACACACATTTGCACATTTCTAAAATGAAAAGACAGGAAGTTCTCTGTGACATGGAGAGAATCAATCTCTTAACACACTCAGGAATTTTCTGAAAATAAGAGCCATAGAAAGAGTCACAAAAGACTCTGACAAAAAAGCATTATTGGAAGTTGAGGACCTGTAGCTTTCAGTTTTCTTGCCACCCTAATTTTTCTCTCAGGGGGAAACAAGTGACAGTTCTGCTTTTAGAGCTGCGTCACATTCTAGAAGAGGAGAAATCTGAAGATAAACCTCAAAGTCAATCTCATCCTCTGATAGGACCAAAGCCCAAACCTTATGGAGAAGAAAAGAGACTGCCGCTCTTGTTAGCAAGTCACTTGTAATTTACAACATCTACAGTAAATGATGCAGGAAGCTCTTTCTTATCACTCTGCCCTTACCAGATAATAGCCTCACGTGTGAATTCTGTCATGTGTCACGCTTCAGCAAGTCTCCCTTCAGCGATGGCATGAACATCCCTGCCTCTCCACTCTCCTCCACTCAGGATACCTCCTCACCCTCTGCCCTCACTCCTCCTCTCCACCCTTTTCATCAAGTCCTCAGTGACTCCATTCTGAAGGTGTTGAAATGCCCCCCTTCTGTCTAAGGGTGTCTTTTTCCACATACTTAGCAACATTGAATTTTATCTATCAGGCTTTAAAACTTATTGGCAATATGATAGGTTGCAAAGAGTATTCCATTGTTGTTGCTCTGATCGATATTTTTTTGTGTGTGACAAACATTTTTTGATAAGTGCATTGGCTATTTTCACTGTCCTGCAGAACTACCACCTCTCATTTCTTGCATCACTTGTGTTTTATGCTATTTTATTTGGACCAGTCTACTCTAAAATACTTCACCTTGCCTTTTTTTTTTTTTTAAATCTCTGTACTGTAAATGGAATTTAGACTTGCAATGTCCCACTGATGTTCTAGAAAATTCTAAAAAGTCATTGACGTTTTAGTAGATTAAACCTTGTTTTCTCTATGGAATATGTATTTGTATACATATGGAATATGTATTTGCCCAGGATTTTTCATGTTATGAAGTTGGGGGAGAAAAGGATCAGTATTTAGGGATTCACATTCCCCTGAAGTGTAAGCATTTATTATTGCTGGAAGAGATTCCCAGTCTAATAGACATCAACATTTCCCTATCGTTCTAATCAGAAGAAAAAAGAAAAACTGAACTTTGTTGGCCCAACTTCTCATTGCAGTTATTGCTCTATTTCCTAGCTCCCCGTATAGCAGCAATTTTTTTTTTTTTTTTTTTTTTAGGAAAAAACGTTGTCTACATTTGCTGTCTCCACTGCATTCTCTCTTGAACTAACTCCAGTAGTGTTTTCATCTCTATTACTCTCCTAAAGCTACACTTATCAAAGTCAACAATGATCTCTGTGTTCCTGCACCAGAGGCTGGTAACAAGTGCTCAGCTCACTTGACTTATTAGCAGTACATGACATCATCGTTCATCCTACCCTTCTCTTCCTGGAAACATTGTTCTTCCCACTGGCTTTCAGTGTACTTCAATTTCCTGGTTTTTCTCATATCTCATTGGTTTCCCCTTCTTGGTCTAGTCTTCTGACATCTTTTCATCTTCCTGACTTTGAAATGTCAGAATTCCCAAAGCAGATTCCTCATCCCTCTTCCCTATCTGCTCTTGGTCTCTTGAAGTTTTCACCCACACTCATGACTTTAAATACTCTCAATAGTAGAAATTTGTATTTCCCCTCCACACCATGATCCTGAACTCTAGATTTACATATACAGCAGCCTACTCAGCACTTCCACTTGTGTGCTTAATGGATATTTCAAACTTACCAGGTCCAACATGAAACTCTGGATTTCCCTGCAATATTTGCTCCATATTCAGCATCTCAGTTAATAAAAATTCCATCCTTCTACTTGTAGTTATCCATAACTCCTAATATTTTCTTACATTCAACATCCTTAATTTTAGCATATATGTATATTAAAATCCTTAATTTTAGTATATATACGTGTGTGTGCCTATATTAAAGTGTATATGTACATATGTACACACACTTGAATATATTGATATTTATTAGTAAACACCTAGTACTCATGTAAATCCTAGTATTAAGTACTAAGATTAATATTATTAGTAAAACTATATATCCAGAGTTGGGCCATTTCCTAGCACCTACACTTTTTTAAAATATTTTTTTTAGTTGCAGATGGACACAATATCTTTATTTTATTTATTTTTATGTGGTGCTGAGGATCGAACCCAGTGCCCCATGCATGCGCGGCAAGCGCTCTACCACTGAGCCACAATCCCAGCCCCACACCTATAGTTTTATACCTTGATGCAAACACCCATCATCTCCTGCCTGGACTTTGTAGTCACTTTTTCATTAGTGTTTTTACACCAATCTTGCTCTGCTACAGTCTGTCTTGATACAGCAGCCAGATTAATTCTATTAAACCCAAGACACTAGGTTGTTCCTTTGCTCCAAATATGGCAGCGTCTCCTCATTTCTGAGTTAAAGCTAAGACCTTTACAATGACTGGCATTGTAAACTCTAAGTGGTCTGCCCCTAGGTCCTCTTCTAATTTCTCTGACCTCACTTTCTCCTCTTGCTCTCACTTTCTCCATCCCTGGCACAGTCCTTGGCATGAACCCTCAAGCAAGCCAGGCATACTCCCTGCATGCAGGAGCCTTCTTAGGACTGTTTTCTGCCCCAAATTCTCTTCTCCCAGATATAACTGCACCCCTCCCTCTGAAATTTGCCTAAATGTCACTTTCCCAGTGAATTCTATTTAAATGTCACTTCAACATCTCTCATCCCTATTACTCTGCTTTTTTTCATATCAATATTATTACCTCCCAACATATGAGGTAATTTACATATGTATCTCACCCTGGTAGAATATAGAGTGGAGGTTTTATCTGGAATTTCTATATCCCCACCCAATGTGCCTATGTCATTGTAGGCATCCAATAAGCATTTGGCTTACCCCTGTGAATAAATTTCCTTGGTTCACCAAGTCGGCATTTAATCTTTGCATGTGGGACAAACGGAGCCAAATACAAATAACACCCCAAAGATCCAATTTCATAAAAGTAGAGAGTAGGAATGTAGTAAATACTTTCTAACTGTAAGGCCAGAATACTTATAAAAATGTTGTAATGCCAGAATTGTACAGAAAGAGAAGGTGTGGCTTTTCTGACCCTTTAATTTTCTGAGGGAGAAAGAAAACAAGAACAAATGTTTGTGTGGATTGAGAGATACCCTTATTACCACCTGGGAGTGATAGAGTACTTCCATTGTGATAAAAGTATTTGTCTTTTCTGGGGCCTCACACAAAGTAAATGTCTCCCAAACATATACTGACTCACCAAATGAATGAATGAATACTCTATATTGCCCATTCAGTGAGCATTAAGACAAAAAATTCATCAAGAAACAGGTGAAATCAGCGTATGAACAAAAATTTTAAGTAAACTTAGTGTCTTCTGTCTACTACCTTTTGAAATAGACTTTTAATTGGCATCTGTGATTGAAAAGTTCCACTTGACATCTTCTAGATAGAGTAAGAATAGTTGGCATCACTACTTAGAGAAGCCAAGGGAAACTTATGAATGTAAGTTTTCTAGAGGGCCCAACTTCGGAAGCTGGTGTGTAATCAGAAGCATATAAAAATTCAGTCCAGAATTTCAGGCATGGGAGTAAAGATTTAGATCCCCCCCCCATTGTGATGAACTTGAATCTGATCATGTTATCTTGTGGCAGCTTTTTTATCATAAAATAAGGATGTTGATACCTGTTCTGTGCATGCTTTTGTGGGGTTATGTTTGGGATAAAAGGGAGATAGGGGGGCATGCATGTTCGAGCAAGTGAAGATGTACTGAATAAAAGCAAAGAATTATAATGCAAGGTGATAGTGATTAATTGGGTGTTTTTCAAAGTGAGTACATAATGGTTCCTTATAATGATTAAAAAATGGGTAAGCAAGCATTCATTTCCTTTTCCATGCAGTTTGACAACACAGGAACATTTCAGGTGATTCCCGTTCCTCCAGATGGGGACTATGAACCGTTGGAAAGGCTGCGTCGCTGCACACTTTGCTATGGTAAGACCAATGAAAAGAATTTACTATGCTGAAAGCTTAAATGCCTTCTGGGTGAGTTACTGAATCTGGCTTCATCATATTTCTATTTTTTGATTATAGGGTCTATTTTCAATTTTTGCAGTTTTGGAAAACACCATATGTCAAGATTCGAATCCCCGTAGTGTTTGGAGTTTCCACAGAATGTGAAAATTGGCTTAGAAAATTATCCCAATTGATGTAGACTTTCTGGGAGACAATTTGGTAGTTATTAACCCAAAGCCTTTAAAAGATTGAAAATATTTCCTAAATGAGTTTAGACAGGATTGTGGACTTCAGGTGTACTTGCTACTTAAATTTGCTTTCAACACAGACCCCAAATTGTCTGCTAGTGGCCACAGAAACATTGGGATATTGAAAACTCCTCATTCATTTAAATGATGTGCAATTGAAGATGTATGGATCAGATTATTAATTCTTGGTAATTAGTCACTGAATCCCTTGATAAATATCTCAAACAAGTATCTTGTGCCAACATCCAATCAATGATACATCTCTCTGTGTGTTTTCAGATAAATGCTTTCCAAATACTTGTGCTGAAGAGATTTTCTTACCTGAAAATTCCTACATGGATGTAGCCTTCCTCTTAGACAATTCTCAGCATATAGCAAGTGATGACTTTAAGGCCATGAAAACCTTGGTGAGCTCAGCCATTGACAACTTTGACATTGCTTCGAACCCTTTAGTCTCAGACTCTGGGGATAGGATTGCCTTGTTGAGCTATTCTCCTTGGGATGGTTCCAGAAGAAAGATGGGTACGGTAAAAGCAGAGTTTGGGTTTACAACTTATAACAACCGAGTCCTAATAAAGAACCACATCCAGACTTCCCTCCAACAACTAAATGGAGAAGCCACCCTTGGTCATGCCCTACAATGGGCCATGGAAAATCTCTTCCTAGGAATACCCCACTCACGCAAACACAAGGTCATCTTTGTGATCTCAGCTGGAGAAAATTATGAGAGAAAAGAATATGTGAAGAAGATGGCTTTGAAAGCCAAGTGTCAAGGCTATGTCATATTTGTGATTTCTCTGGGCCCTACACATATGGACAACATGGAAGAATTAGCCAGCTACCCACTTGATCACCATCTGATACAGCTTGGGAGAATGCATAAACCAGATCTGAATTATGTGGTGAAGTTCTTAAAGCCATTTGTATACTCGGTCAGACGTAAGTTGTTATTTGGTTGTTTTCCTTTGTTTTAATAAGCTAGTATTTCTTCATAGTATTGATAACCTAATGCTATCCTTGTGTCTACAGCTAATCCATATATATGAATTAGATGATAAGATGGGGGTAGGGGTGGGTCATATCCTGGTTATATCCTGTTCATGACCTGGTCATGAGGTAGTGAGAACTTTTCCACAATAGTGTCTCTAAGCCAAAATCATACCAATAGAAAGCACAGAGTGACTAGAGGTTTCCTGAATCATACTTGCTCAACTTGAAGGAGTTCAGCAGCTCTTAGATGGTTTCTAGTATAGGCATTTAAATAAAAGTTCCACTTGCTATACCTGTTTTATTTACAACTTTGGCATACTCTGGAGTTCTGTGAGGGAAAGTAAATATGGCACAGTCAAGTGCTCCTCTCAAAGTCTAAACATACAAATCACATAGAAATATTGTTAAAAATGCAAGTTCTGATTCAGTATGTCTAGGGTGGAGCCTGAGTTTCTCCATCATGGGCAGATGCCTGAGTGATGTCAATGCTGGTTCAAGGACCACAATTTGAGGAGCATGGCTTTAGGTCAGTGCTCTGCAGTGTTGCCCAATGAGTGGGTACCAGTCCACAAATTGATCTGTGAAGAGATAAATACAATAATTCAGGGTAAGCATCTAGAAACTTTTAAAGCAATTCGACATTGATTGCTATAGCATACAAGTGCATCGATCAGTGGACTGGTCTCAGTGAAAAGGAATTAGAGCAAAAATATCAGTCCTCCAAGAATTAGAAAAAAAAAATACCTTGTCTTCCACCACAAAAGGTTTGAGAAAACCTTGTCTTAGAGAAATAGTTCTCAAAATGTGAGTTGGTTATTTTGCCCCGGGAGACATCTGGAAATATCTGGAAAAAATTTTAAATTATCACAACTTGGGAGTCCTACTACCGTCAAGTAGATAGAGGTGAAGGATGCTGCTAAACATCCTACAATTCATAGGACAGACTCCCACACACACCAATAAGAAGTAATTCAGCCTCAAATGTTAGTAGCTTTATGTGTGAGAACACTTTCTCTTTGCTTTCCATTACTATAATGAAATATCTGAGGTAATTAACTTATAAAGAGCAAAGGTTTATGATTCGGAAATTTCCAGTCCAAGGTCAAGTGATCCCATTGCTTTGAGCCTCTAGCACTTTATGTGAAGTATGTGATGGGGCAAACACGCTTACGTCATGAGTCAGGAAGCAAGAGAGCCAAGAAATGACCAAGTGCCACAATTCCCTTTGAAGGTACACCCTTGATGACCTATGGACCTCTCACTAGTTCCTAAAGATCTTGAGTATCCTAAAGATATACTGCAGCTCCTAATATCCCTACCCTGGGGATCAAGCCTTTAACTTATGAACCTTTGGGGGACATACATTCATCTAAACCATAGCACCATCTTCTAGAAGATCCCACCGAATGAGAACTGAGCCTGTTCTTTCTGGGAAGCTGACACGTTTAGAGCTAGATTGTGCTGGAACCAATCCCAACCACTCCACAATTTAAAGTGTTTCTTGTATTTAAGGAATGTTTCAGCACCACTGCAGTGATAATGTCTTGAAAGCACATTCTTACAGTGAAAGCTCCATCTTTCTCCTGTGACTCATACTCAATTGGAGAATCCAATACTTTCCTCTTGGAAATGCTACAGTATTTTCTTGAACCCGAGATGTCCTCAATTGTATGATGTAAAGAGGAAGAAAAAACATGCTTCTGATTAAATTTTGATACCAATTCTCCTTTTAAAAGTATTTTTTTATTTTATAACAATTGAAATTTCTTGTAGATGTGTGCTATCATCTATCACTATACATGCATGAAAAGAAAATATGTGTGAAATAGACTGGTTATGGCATTCCCAAAACTTCTTCTCATTCAGAATTTGACTCTTCTAAAAGTCAAAAATTCAAAATTCAGGTTTTTATTGATGCACCATCATTGATATGACAGCTCCATCATATTCTTGCCTGACCAGCAACAAGCATCAGATGCAACTGATCAGAAGACATATTCTCATTTTAGACACACAGAAAAAAGAAATGTTTATTTAGAATCAGAGAAATATGACATTCTCTGAGATATTTTCATGGAGTCAGGGATTAGCCAATAATCAAAAGCCTCCTTTAATTTGCTATTTTCCTGAATGAGGAGAAAAATCACAAATTTCTCAATATTCTACAACCTACAGAATAATGTCAGGACATTATTCTGTAGGTTGTAGAATATAATAGGAACATACAAATATACAATATAAAGGAACATACGAATTAGACCAGTAAGCTAAAGTCTTTTCTGTTACAGAAAAGATTTCCTCATAGGAAATTAGTGTTCACTGGTGCAGAAGCACAGAAATAGCATCATGTAATAAAACATGATCTTTCCTAGGTGTAATCCAGTAGCATAAGTCTGAGAGGAAAAGCCTTACACAATCAGAATAGAATGTCTCAGATTTTGTTTACCTGGGCTGTGGGAAGCATGTGACCCTGCATGACAATTAACTGTCAGATGAAGAACTTGAGATCTTTCTCCATGATCCTAGTAATTCTTTGGCTGCTAAAACACTATGAAATAAAGTTTTGAGTGCTATTTCTAGTTGTTCCTATTTTCCATTTTCACTTGCAGCCAAATTCTGTTGTGACATGTTATTAACATTTATTACTTCAAGAGGATTCCTGTTGGAATCCTCTTTATCTACCACACCCAATTCGTAGTTTAAAAATCTAACTATAACTTTGTTCTCTCAATAGGAGGATTCAATCAGTACCCACCACTGATATTGAAGGATGCCTGCAGCCTTAGTTTCAGGGAGGATGGTCAGAACAGTGATTTCCTGTGAGTTGGAAAGCTGTTATATTTACAAGTGGCTGTTAATTGACTGATGGGTATATTTCTGGCTCCTAGCAGGTTATTTTCATAGTCAGCAAAGTCTCTGAAGTAAAGGCTCTTCATATATTCCATTGTCTATAGCAGAAGTTACATATTGAGTATGATTTCTGGTTTGATGTTTGTGAGCTTTATTACAGTCTTGCCTTTAATAAATGCATGATTTCCTCAAGAATTCTTATACCGAAATTTACCCCAGAATAGAACCCGTAATTTGTTGTGAACTCACCTCAACCTCACTTTCCAGTTCTCCCCATCCTGAGGCTCTGGGTTCTGCCTGCATCAAACTGCTGTCTGCCTGGTTTGAACTAAACCTTTTCACCTTACTGGTCTCTGTTCAACTGACTGGATCCTGTTCCTTCCCACTAAACCCTATTCATCTTTCATGGCTCAGATTGAAGCTGTCTCCTCTTTGAAACTGATCTTTACTCCCAATCAAAATCTATAGGCCTCTTTTTTTATTCCTTTTTATACCTCTGCCAAGCCACTTATGATGTTTTTCTCAGTGTCTTATCTTGTTAAAGCCTGGGGCTGCATATGATTTATTGTTCCATCCCCAAAACATTGCATTAAAAACTTCACAATGTAATTGCACATGCAGATAATTTTAGTTAACATTGTGTCCTAAATGAAAAATAAATAATCTGTGTGAATCTTTTTTTTTTTGGGGTACCAGGAGTGCCTAACCACTGAGCAACATCCCCAGCCCTTCTTAATATTTTTTTTTAGAGATAGAGTCTCATCAAGTTGCTTAGGGCCTTGCTAAGTTTCTGAGGCTGGTTTTGAACTCCTGATTCTCCTGCCTCAGCCTCCCGAGCCGCTAGGATTACAGGCCTGCACCACTGCACCCAGCAATCTGTGTGAATCTTGACCCTCAGATTGGGTTAGAGCGGCCCATCTTGGTTGCTCTTTGCTTCTTAGATATTTCCCCAAGTTTTGATCCCTGCGTGAAACCTTGTGGAAATCCAGGTCTAGGCCCATAATTACCATCTCCTCTCAGATTACAATTAAGTCCACCTACAACTAAAATAAATAAATAAATAAAATATTTAAAAAAAAGAAAGCTGTATACTCTTTAAAAAAAAAAAAAAAAAAAGAAAACAAGCTTCTCAGAAGAGAGAAATCCTCTTAGATACATCCAGAAGCAAAATGGCAAGAGTCTCACCATCTATGCAAGTTCACATTCCTCCAACAGCCAACTTCATGGTAGTTCAATGGGAAAGCATCCAGCAGCCAGCACTTTCTGAAGGACAGTATGGCCCTAATGTCATGTAAACGTAGAGTTTTCCAAATCTAAGTAAATCACACATTCATTTAAAAGAAACCAATCCTCACAGTACTGCAGACAAAATATTGTTTAAACATGTGCAAACATAAATCTAGCTGTAAATACTATATGCTTATAGTTCTTATGTAGCTGTTAAACCAAAACAAGTGTACACATCAAATCTAAACTCAAGACAAAAATTTTCAACCCTAATTTTCATGTCACGGATAAATCTGCTTTGCCACAACTAATAGAAATAAAAAAAATATGGTATAATTTTATAAATATGTAAAATATGGTACATGCTGCAGTGGTATGTCTATGCGGGCTACCCTTACACAATAAATCCATTTCTTATCACTTATGCTCACCTGCATGACTGCAAGATTACCCACACAGTGTGTCATAATGTCATTTGGTTTTTGCTTGCTGTAAATGCATTATTCATATATGTCTGACTATTTTTTTTTCTTTCCTCATTGATTCCCCACGGTTAAAGTAGTACTTCTGGGTGCCAAATACCGGTATCAAACATAAACTCAACATGGACAGTGAAATTACATAAAATTACATGATCAAGAATAAAATGTTTTATTACATAAAAAGTTTTGTTTTATCATCCAAACAGAAACAGTCTCAAATTATAAAAGAGAGCTCTTAAACTGCCAAGAACATAAATGTCTTCACCATTTTAAGAGCCACTGATATCAAAAGGATATCTTTAGTCTCACTCTTCTCAAAGAAGTGCTTGGTAAATTAAATGACTATTTTCTATGGTGATTGGTATCAATCTGAGACACAATAAGATTGTTCCAGATAACCTCTGGTTGAGTTTCTCATCATTTATCTGGAATTCTATGCAAATCAGACTTGAAATATTTCATAAGCTGTAAGCAGATATGGGAAAAAGAAGGATAAACAGAAAATTTTTATCAGTTTTTTTTAAAAAAAGTAAAGTGTATAGCAAATCTATTATTTGATTGAAATGAACTTAGACTTCTAAAAATGTTTTTACTGATGCATTATAATTATACATAAAAGTGGAATTCATTGTGACATATTTGCACATGCACGCAACATAATCTACTCCATTTCCTTCCCTGGTGCTTCCCCTTTCTCTCCCCTCGCCCCTTCCCAGATTCCCCTTCCTTTGCTCTATTATGAGCTTAGATTTTTACTACCTAATTACTTTTCCTTGAAGAAATAATTAAATTAATTAAAGAACTATCTTAAATTGTTGGGATGTCTTATTTGCATTTTCTAAAGTTATCTAGATCCACCTAAAATTTGCCTTTTTTTTTCCTCTCCAGTTTTATTACCGAGCTATATGAGGTCTCTTCAGACGAGAACAGCCTCATTGGCCATGAATTAAATGCTGGGAGAGACTCATCTTTTGTGTTGGAGGACAGTGGTGACCATGTGGTTTACATCCCAAGTGAAATATTAGAGCCACAAAAATTAGTGGTTAACTATGAAAACAATCAGAAATCTGCAGAAACTACAAGTTTCACTTCTGGTAAGGAAATTTTAAAAGTTGGGAAAGTTTGAATGGCCTAGATCCTCATCTTTTAATACTAGTGAAGAATCAAATCAATGAAGGCTGGTATCTAAAGTAACTTTTTTCAAGTTCAAATGGTGACTACTACTTCTGATTTTATTAAAATTGGAGTAAATGGTGACAGGTACCACTAGAGAGTTTGCTGATAGTAGTACTCAGTAATGTCCCTGGTATTCTCAACAACTTAAGATTTCTCTAGAAGCTATGATTTAGCAGGTTGCAATAATATAGAAGGAGGCAGTGTAGAGAATATCAGAACAAAGGAAGGGTTAAAATGAATTTTTAAATTTAAACTGACCAGTCTCCCAGAATTCGTGATTACATAAGAAGGCACAAGTTTAATTTTTTTTGAGTTCTGGGTTTTTAAAAATATGTATATTTGTTTTTTAGTTGTTAATGGAACTTTATTTTATTTATTTATATGTGGTGCTGAGAATCAAACCCAGTGCCTCAGACATGGTAGGCAAGCACTCTACCACTGAACCACAATCCCAGCCCACAAGTTTAATTTTTGATATACCCAAAATGACAGAGCAAAAAACTCCACCACTACTTACTCTCTATATTTTACTGGCAAAGCAGTAACTATTGTCAGAATTTGATAGTTTCAAATAAATTTGATATATAAGATTACGTCTCTATTTGTGTTAAAAAGTGTAAAATTCCAGACTATTCAGCCATTCAACCCATGCATCTGGAATCTCCCAAAATGCTCATTTAGCCAGAATGCCAGCATTTTAAGCATTGTGTCAAAAATATCATGTATAGTTTAAATATGCAAGTAGGAAAGAAAAAGGCGTCATTTTCTTACTATAATAATCATTCTTAGAAGTTTTTTGGATACATTTTATTTTTCTTGGATTCAACACATATGTCTCCATAACTATTTCTGAAATATAGTATTTGAATTTTATCTTTAAAACAGCAAGACTTGCTTTTATAAAAGCTACAATGAAGAATTAAAAAGTCAATGATCAGGGCTGGGATTGTAGCTCAGTGGTAGAGCGCTTGCCTTGTATGCGCGAGGCACTGGGTTCGATCCTCAGCACCACATAAAAATAAATAAATAAATAAAGATATTGTGCCATCTACAACTAAAAAAAAATATTAAAAAAAAGTCAATGATCAATGTTTTGTTGAAAAATTAGGCATCTTAGCTTTAGAAAAAAATGATACATTAAAATTAGATGTGTATAGTATAAGGCATTCAAATATATGTTTGCAAGTTAAAGCAATTTTTTAATTCTCATAGATACGGCTTGAACAAAATAATTCAATGTTTGTTTTTTTAAATGGATATTGTTAATTTTGGTTGTTCATTAATGATATGGAAATTATAATACCCTTCCAGGCACAGGTATTTATGATGGTTTGGTTTATAAAGAAGAATGAAAGGTGTTTTGACAGTGTTAGAATAGTAAATTGTTATTTGTGATAGCTTTGTTAGAGGTAAGCATTTCAAAGTCTCATCATTCAGACATATGAATTGTTTCAGGAAAGATGCATATGACTGGGTGGAGGCTGATAACTCATCTTTGAAGCCATCATTATATACCATTGTTCAGTAGTAAATGAAAAGCTTTTCAATTAGTTTTCCAGATGTCTGAGAATCAAGACATTTGTAGCCAGTGTAAGGTCCAATTTGGGTGAAGAAATAATTATCCATGACTCTGGCAAGGGGAAAAAATGTAGATCCACTCTACCCAACTTCTCCGGCTGGAAGTTCTGTGGAGGATTATGTCAGGTTGGGATGGTCTGGAAATCAAGTGTCTCAAACCTAAGGATAATGTGTTTATTTTTATCCTTCAAAATAAATCTGAATCTCAATTCATTTTTTTCTAGGGATTTTGTGCTTTCTTTTTCTTTTAAAGTTATCTCCAGCCAGTTATCAAAACTGCTAAGAAATTTCTGTATAAAGTGTTATTCTTCTGGAGAGTAAATTGTTGTTCAGATACCCTTTTCAGCCACCGAGAAATGAGCGTTGATAATTTTCAGATGTATTGCACAAAAAAAAGGTTGATAACTTTCATAAGCACCTCCATATGCTGTCTTCATTACTCATTTATAATGTAATTCTTACAAGGTGATGGTTGATCTTTCTGCCCTTAAACTGAGAGTCTTGGGGAAAGTCAGCAATTCTAACCATTTAAAAAATTTATAGTTCCTAGCATCCTGTGGGCTGGTGGTTAGTTGTATAGACCCTCTTTCACCAGAAACTCAACCACTGACTCTCTTCCTATCGCTACCTCTCCTGCTTCTTCTCACTTGCTCTGATTTGCTTTGAGTTCATCTTTAATTCCATCACCTTATCTGGCCCTTAGAGCATCCCAAGGGCAACCTGAATTAGAAGGATCTGGAAGTCCACCATGAACACAGGTTCTTTTATTTATCTATCTATCTATTTATTTATTTTTCCCTACATTTTTATTGGCACATTTTAGTTGTATATGCACACAATATAACAATATTATTTGGTTAATATAATTTCCCAGTACTTCCTCTTTCCCATTCTTCATCCCATCCCTGGTCCCTTTCCTCTATTTTACTGATCTTCCTTTGATTTAAAAAAAATTTTAATTTTTTCTAATTAGTTATACATAATAGTAGAATGCATTTTGACACATTGTACACAAATGGAGCACAATTTCTCATTCTTCTGGCTGCACATGGTACAGAGTCACACCAGTAGTGTAATCATACCTGTACATAGGGTAATAATGTCTGTCTCATTCTACCATCCTTCACATCCCCACAGCCCCATCCCTGCCTTCTATACAATTCAAAGTTCCTTTATTTTTCCTCACTCCCGACCCCCGCTCTGCCACTATGGCTCAGCATCTGCTTATCAGGGAAAATTTCCGCCTTTGGTTCTTTGGGATTGGCTTGTTTCACTTAGCATAATATTCTCTAGTTCCATCCATTTACCTGCAAACACCATATTTTCATTCTTCTTTAAGGCTGAGTATTATTCCATTGTGTATGTGTACCACACATAAGCATCACAAGTGATTCTGACGTAAGCTGAAGTTTGAGAACCACTGCATATCATATACTTTGGTGTGCCAAAATTTGGTTTTTGTTTTCAATGAAGCTGAAATCAACTGGGCATCCAGTACCAAAGGAAATAAGTAATAATTCATACTTCCAAAGGATTCCTATTTAACTAGGTTATAATTTTATTTTGCTCATCCAAGAACATCTATCCACCCATCTATCCACCAATATCTAACAAAACGCTTTTAAGTTCCAAGTGTAGAGATTATCTTAGAGATTCTTGTAGATATTTTGACCATGATATCTGCAATATAAAAATACTTTGCAGAATGCAGCCCCATCCAATTACTTAACCAATGGAATGTACTTTGTTCTTTGGAACTATGTAATGAAGAATGGGTAGTTTAATTCTAAACAAATTGCAACTCTTGACTCAGTGGTGAGCCTGGCACTTTCATTAAAGATACTGCATTAACAAATGTTTAAG
>CM053409.1:22047622-22070883 GCA_028644305.1 Xerus rutilus | reverse complement strand
TTCATCTGGTGTATCTGTTTCCTTCGATAGCGTATTTCTTGACAAAATATATAAAAACAGAAGCCCAGTTGTGACTCATTGATATTTCGATATATGTATACATTGTGTAATGTTGAAATTGGGTTAAATGTATCTATCTCTTCAAAAATCTATCATTTTTTTATAGTGAAAACATTTAATATTCATTTTTTCTACCTTTTTGAAATACACAGTAAATAATTATTACCCATAGTCAGTGCAGTGTGCAAACCATACCAGAGCTTTGTATGTACAATGTTTTTATGAATCAGTTAAAAAAAATTTCAACACAGTAAAACATGTGCCAGATTTTTTAAATGTAGTAAGAACATATGAATGTAAGACATTTCAGTTTATTTATATTATCTCTTGTTAAAATATAGTTTGGACATATTGATTATTATCAAAATTTAAAAATACTTAGTTAAATCTCTATCTTTCTGGGAGGTTAAGTAGTTTCCCAATAAAGAATCAATCATAGGTAACTTACAGGGAGAATTTACAAGAAAGAAATACTGATCAGGTTATCTCTCCTTGGTGTTTCATACTTTGTGACCTGTCACCATTTGCTGGGTGACCTTTCTTGCCTTCCTTGCACCTTCATTATTACCGGTGGAAATTTAAGGAGTTGAACTAGATAAATTTTTTTAAAGTTTATCATGTATGAATCTGAGCACAAGTATAGAAAAAGTTTGTCTTAGAAAAAATAGAAATGATGCCATATATATTTCTAATTGCCAATTATATATTCTCCCCTATGAAGTAATCCTCTCCCCATAGACTTTAGGGTGGGAACTTTGAAACCTTTGCTTAGCATTCCCTTAGCAACAACAGCAATAGAATCTGCCCTGAATCTTAGTAACATGAAATGAGGAGACATGTTTTAGAATTCTTTCCTAGGAATAAGGCTTATTCCTAGATTGTTATTATCACCCCAGTTTAGAGTGCACGTGAGTCCACAATTTCAGGAGGGAAAAAATGAACCTGTATTATTACCTCGCCATTTCCCCAATTTAACTTGAGGGGGTCTGCTCAAACAGTGAGCAGTGTGCAGGGGGGAGTTAGACAAGCAGATTCTTCATCTGTTCTCAAGATTGTAACTAAGACAGAGTGCTCTGAGGCTCTGCTCTCAGCAAAGTGCTGATAAGTTAAACCCCAAGCTTAAGTCACAGGAAATAAAGCTTTACGTCGTGATGCATGTACTGAGTACTCCACTTCTTTGGGAAAATTTGGATTTCATAAATGGTCAGAACCATTTTTTCTCATCACTCCTGGGATAAGAGAATTGTTTTTGCTACCAAAAGATGTGGTCTCAGCAAAATGGAAGAATACATATATCAATCTCTGCATGGAGTGTGTATGTGCTTGTATGTGTGTTTGCATTTGTTTAATTCTCTGCCAAGGGCCCCAGAGGGTGGGTGACTATCACAATAAATATGAACTTCTTCAAAGCCTTTAGAGAAAAGAGTGGGGGAAGAATTCTGTAACCAACACTTCATATCTAAAGTCCAACAGAAATGACTATGGAATAGAAATAACAGACAAGAAGGAGTCAGTTTTATGAGACTTTTGTTGCAGGAATGCACATTATTTCTTAAAAGGGGCTTTCCTGGAATATATTTTTTAAATGGAGATGTTTACACATATTTATTCAATAGTCTTTCTCATAAAAAAATGACCAGTTGTGACTAATGTCAATCACTTTATTACAACTATGAATGAATGCAATGAAGTTCACTGAAGTTTTCAATTTATTAATTGTCCTTCTTGATTTTACTCTATTATTAAATGCTTCTATAAACATATATTAAGTGATCCTATAAACATGGAAATGTTATTTACACTTTACACCAGAAGACTCAGAACTTACAACAACTCTAATCAATTGCTCTAAAGTTGGATGAATTATCTTCTGAAGATCCTTACTTATTTCTTTAAAAAAAAACAATAGACATGTGATGCGCTGCTTCTCCAGAGTCCTAAAATGGGTGTTAGTTCAAGCAATTCAAATAACACCATCTCTTCTGACAGAACAAATTTCAGCATAAGGCTTCTTCAGGGCAGGGCTTCTACCTCTGATTCCATGAAAAACTCAAGATAAAATTTTTATAAAACTTATCTGGTCTCTTTACAATGTGCCTAATACAACAAGCTTTCTTCCAAATTCAATATTTCTCTTTTCATGCTTCTTAAAGAACTTCACAGTTAGGGTGAACAGAAAATGGAGGCTATAGCTTTCCAGTACAATTGGTCGCACTTCTTATATCAGTTGTTACAATCACTGTCCTGTCTCCTTGAATGAGGTTTTAAGGGAAGATTACTTGCTTTCTGACAAAGAGATCAAGCTTCTTAGTTATTCTATAGATATGTTTAAATTCTGAAATTTATTAGTATTAACATGAAACTATAGCCTTGGCAAATGGAATATCTGGGCTGTGTGGAAATACAATTGTCTTAGCTTAAGCTCATAAATAACTGGAAAGTGATAAGGAACTTCAAGGAGTCTCATGCATCTTACCAAGGCATTTCCTTGCAGGCTGGAGAATCTCAGACACCACGGATGGTGTCGTAAGATCTAAATACTTGGTGCATTGCATTGTGCTAAGTAAGCCAGAAAAAAGACAAATACTGTTATGATATCACTTATTTGTGGAATCTTAGGGGAAAAACATGAAATTCATAAAAACAGAGTAGCATGGTGATTGTCTAGGACTGAGGAATGTGGGCAGAGTGGGGAGATGCTGGTCAAAGCAAATAAACTCAATTATAAGAAGAATGAGTTCTGAAGAGCTGATGTCTAGCTTGGGGGCTGTAATTAATAAAACTGTATTTTATACTTGAAATTTGCTGAGAATAGGTCTTCAGTTTTCACACACACAAACACACACACACAATAATGTGAGGTGATGGGCTAATTAACTTGATTATAGTAATCATTTCACAGTATATAGGTATACCAAACCATCATGTTGTACACTTTAAATGTCTTCAGTTTTATTTGTTGGTCATACTTCAATAAAGCTAAAAATAAAAATGTATTTAAAAGGAACTTAAAAGTCATAATTAAGCCAGGCACGGTAGCACATGCCCATAATCCCAGTAACTGGGGAGGCTGAGGCAGGAGGATCACAAGTTTAAAGCCAGTCTTAGCACCGTGCAGATGCTAAGCAATTCAGTGAGACCCCGTCTCTAAATAAAATAAAAAACAGGGCTGGGGATGTGGTTCAGTGGTTTAGTGTCCCTAAGTTCAATCCATGGTATCACCCCCAAAAACAAAAGAAGAGGTAATTAAATTAAAATAGAGTAATTTAGGATGAGCCCTAATCTAACACAATTGCTGTCCTTGTAGAAGAGGAAATTACAAGTACAGAGGGAAGACCATGCGAATACACAGGAAGACTGCCACCTGCAAGTCAAGGAGAGAGAACTCAGAAGAAACCAATCCCGACACACAGATAAGGAACTGCCAGCCTCCTCAAGTCATGAGGGCTCCTCAAAATCAAATTCTGCTGTTCAAGCCACAATATACCCAAAAGGAAAATTCTGGAAAAGGCATTGTAATAGATCAATCGACTTCTTTATGGAGAGAAAATATATATTATTAAGGCCCTTGACTTTTGACTATTAAGGCCCTTAAACTTTTCTCATAATTTTTATGTAATAGGTACTCACTCAACATAGTGACTTATTTTAGATGTATCCAAGAAAAACCATTCTTATCAGAAAAAGGAAAGTCACTTTCAAAACCAGTTTTCAACTTGTGCTTTTTTCAATAATTTTCAATTAATCTCATTGTCAACTAGAGTTAACAGCTCTCAACATGACACAACCTCTTTGCTCCTCAAATAGAGGTATAAATGTTTCTAAGGTAACATTCTTGCAGGCGGATGGGGGTTGTACCCCACCACCATAAGCACCAGAGGACCAGCAGGGGCAATGGGAACCAAGTGGGAGAACAATTTGGAAAAAGCCAAGCCTCAGAGAGGAGAGATGGGGTCAATATAGGAGCTTGCCTGCACACAACTCAAGAGGATTTTATATTGTTTGACTTGGATAATGTGAGTCTCAGCTGTGTCGTAATTTTCTTTGCTGTTGCTGCTCCACACTCCTGGGAGCTCACACACTGACCCAGGCATGCGGGCTTGAGCAGTCCACCAGCAGCCTCCCCCTCCCGCTTCCCCGCTGAACTGTGTGCTGGATTCTATATGCTTGCTCCCAGGGCCAGCCAGAGTGCCAGAGAGTTCATCCTTCTGCAAGCATCTCTTAGCCAACGACAAACAGGGACTTGGTGTATTCTGCCCAGCATTCCCCAGGGGGACTGAGCTGCAGCTGTCCATGCTGGTAACTTGGTTGATAACACAGCCCTCATTGGCTGCCTTCCCTTTCCTATCTCAACTCTCCACTCCTAAGATCTTCAAGGGTCATTTCCCACCTAAACTATTTGCACATGAACTCTTGTATCTGGATCTGCTTTTGGATTGGAGTAGGGGCCAAACTAGGAGTCTCCATGCCTAGCACAGAGTACATAATAAAATGTTTAATTGAATTTCAGAAGGACAAAGACATAGGAGAGATTGCTGCAATACGATCTACCACCTTGTATGCCAGATTGCTTGGTTGTTTATATATCATCTCCATATCCACTTCCTAGTTCATTTTCTATGTTCCAATCTTGCTTTAGCAATTAATAACTGTGCAACTAAGCTTGGGCAGCCTCCTTGATTTTCTTGGGCCCATTTGTTTGCCTGTAAAAGGTATCAATTACATGGGGTTTACTAATTATTTTTGTTGTTATTTCTCTGTTATTATCCCAAGTCTTTAGGCAGTTCTGCAGGGCTCTTTTGTACTTTCTTAGTTGTGACTCAGAAATCAGGGAAAACCTGTGAGCCCCTTCTTGGGCCAAACAATCAAGATGGGTACTTGGGAGTAACATCAGCATCTACAAGGGAAAGTTCCCATGAACAAAATAAACCTAGGGGTCAGAGTCAGTCACGAAGTCCAGGTGCTCCCCATACCCTTGCCAACCTTGGAGGATTACATTTAGTTTGATTATGGGAACTAGTAGTCTTTCTTATGAAAGGCTGGATAAATTTTACTCCATCATGAACTTTGTTTCTTTTCTATTTCTTTAAACAAGTTTCAAGAAGAGCATTTAGAAAATTTCTGCTGAATCTTAATTATACCCTAATGGCCAATAAGAGTGAATTGACCTCTCATAACTTATACAAGTGGAACAAATCACACAATGAGAGAATTTGGTTCAATGCCTCTAGCTTCTTAGCATTTATTTGCCCATTAGGGGGGAAAGTCCTTCTCTACTCTGACTTTGTGGCTGATTCAAACACCTCAAGGATCTCTCTTTGAATGACTCAACAGTGACCTAAGTAAGTAATTGAACCAGCACATCTGATTCCATACGATAAGTGAAATCTGAAAATTTCAGAAAATGCATGAAATTCAAGGTTGAATTTTTGAAAGTTCAATGAAAATCAATATTGTAAAAAATCATATGGTCTTAGAGGGCACACAAAAGTAAAGGTGGAAACATTTATACTGTTCTCAACTGAGTGACCGAGAGAGTCCCCAACAATTGGTCATTTCCTAACTGACCAATTCTTTTGAATTACAGAAAGAGACAGCAACCCTGAGAAACACAGACTTTGATCTCCTGTACTGTGGACATCTTCTTTATGCTCCTTTTTCACCTCTGGTCTACTTTATGAGCCTCAAGTCTTCTTGTACATGTCTTGCACTTAAGAGAAAAACTATGCTATCACCGATAAGATGACTATCCCCTCAATGCCATGCTTCAGTAAAGTTACAACTCTAACTCTTCCTCCTTTCTTGGCCCTATTTTTTGAAAAAGTCCACTCTTTCTTTATCTCCCTTTCACCACACTCTGACTTCCACCCCCACCCACTCATTTCTCTAGCAGCAGTCACAGGGCCCTCTGCATGGCCAAGTCCAAAAGATGCTTCCCAAGCCTATTCTTCTTGACCTCTCTGTGGCCTTTGGCACCATCCATGAGTCTCTTTCTATAGTGTTTTGGCTTCTGAGATAGATCTTTTCCCTGGTCTCCTCCTACCATGTTGGCCTTTCCTTCACACCAAGTTACCACATGATGGAGAGTCTTAAGATCTTAGCATCCTTAAGATCACCTGGATCTGACTTTCCATCAACCTTCCCAGTACCCTAACCTCCCTTATCTTTTGCTCATCCCATAAATGTGAGTTATTTCCTAGGACTCTGCTCTCAATCAAGTCCCACTACATCTATTATACTTTATAAACAGAAACCATACATGTCACTCCTTCTACTCTAAACCCTCGATTTCTCCTCCATCCTTTCCCATTCTCTCTCTCTTATTTTCTGTCTACCCACTTCTCCTTTCACTCACCTGTTTCTGCCACATCAGCCTCTTCTTTTTGCTCAAATGCACAATTCTGCCCCTGCCTCAGAGGCTTTGCACTGATTGTTCCCACAGCCTCGAATAATTTTTTGCATCCTCCCCTGCTATCCACTAAGGTGTCCTCAATCCCTTCCCCAAGCACCCCAAGAGTGTGGTCTCATTTGCTTTGTTCCATGATGGGTGTGGCCAGGGTCCCATATAGTAAAGAATGATGAATAAATGAACTTTCCCTGCACTACCTCATACGCTGCTGTAATTTCAACTACCCATTTTTATAATGAACCCAAATCCATGCCTCCAGTTCAGGACTCACATCCAAGCCTGAGACCTACATGTATCCATCTGACCACTGAACCTCATTACTTGGACAGCTCCCAGGCATCTCAAAGTTAAAATATCCAAAATATAATTATTTTCTTCTACCTTCCTCTCCAAACAACCTCTTCCTCCTCCTATGTTCACTATCTCAGAACCTGGTGCTGCCCCCACATAGCCATAAGCCAGATAACCTTTGAGTTATTCTAGACTGCTGCCACTCACGTCTAACCTACCTTGCTCTCTACCTCCTTCTCCAACTTCATTTCGTATTAGGCTCCTTCATCACCCAGCACTCAGACCACCACTGGCTTCTGTGCTTCATGTATGTTACTCATTCTGTCTCACTACCCATCTCTTCTCTCAATCTTTCTTATCCAACTTCAGTTACATTGTTTATTCCAAGTATCATCTTCTTTCCAGGGTTCCTTCCATAGTGTCCTGTGTATACAGACCTTTGCCACCTACATATCCTCTTAACACTGGGCTCTGAGGTGCTCAGGGCAGAGACCTTGGCTGATGGCATCCTGGTGTCTAATAAAGCATTTACTACACAGAAGGTATTTAATATGTGTTTGAAAAACTAATGGATCCTAAAAAGTGTCTGGGTTAAGTATATTACTTAAATTTATTTAAAAATATATACAGATTACCACTATAAAATTATTCTACTCTTCTCAGTGGCTGGTTCATAGTAAGTAGTTAATATACAGTCATTCCCAACCTGCAATGGTTGAACGTGTGATTTTTTAATTTTCGCAATGGTGCAAAAGCTAAACGTATTTGGTAGAAAATGTATTCCAAAATTTGAATTTTGACTGGCCATTGTGGGGCATGCCTGTAATTCTAGCTACTTGGGAGGCTGAGGCAGGAGGAGTGCAAGTTTGAGGCCAACTTGGGCAACTTAACAAGACCTGGTCTCAAAATAAAAGTAGAGGGCACTCTGAGGATATAGCTCTGTGGAAGAGTGCCTCTGGGTTCAGTCCCCAGGGAGAGGGATTGAATTCTGATCATTTCCCCATCTAGCAATATGTGGTACAATACTCACTTGCCATGTTAGGCAGTGGCAGTGAGCCACAGTCTATCAGCCATGCCATCGCAAGAGTTTAAACAATTGATATGCTACAGTGTGCTATGTTGCTGAGCTAGGATGTTCAGTAGTTAGGTCAATTAAATACATTTTCAACCAGTGCTTTTTTTCAACTTGTCCTGAGTTTATTGAGATATAAACTTGTCATAAGTCGAGGTGCATCTGTATATATTTTGCTGATTAAACGAATAGATAAATACAAAGAAAACAGCCTTGACATTGGCAAGGCGATAGTAACACAGCATGAGATCAAGTAATGTGGGTCACTACTATGGCACTGGAGCTCACTGGAGTTGACAGTAGGGCAAGATGGCAGAAAATAACACAAGAAGGAAGATGAAGGAGGATGAGTTTGGACTCTGATCTCCAGGCAGTGGGGAGTCCTATGTAGCTTTAATTAGCAAGGTGATTAATCAGATGTGTAACTTAGATTTTTCTGTAGAAAGAATGAAGGATGAATTGGGAGGAGTTGGACGAGTGAAGGAGACTGGACTTCAGAAGGCCAAACAGAAGACAGCTTTAGTAGCTTGAGGGTCTAAAGTGTGAAGGTTTAGTTGAATTGAGTCCTGAAGACATTTCAGAAATCAGCGTGGATCTTCCCAGGCTAATGGTACATGACTTTGTCCCAAAGTCTTCAAATATAAAAGGACAAAATTCCCAGAGGCCTACATTGCCAATAGTAGACCAGCAACTCTTCTGATGTAATTAGTGTCCAGTTTGATGAGTTTGCCATGAGCTTTAAAAACTGATCCAAACACACACGGCACCCATACTTCCCCATAAGTTACAGATGCTCTTGAAAAAACTCCAGAAATACAGAAAATGGAGAAAAAATAACCACCATTGGCTATTTGCCCATCATTTCTCTAGTCTAGAAATCCAGGATTGCACAATGGGAAAAAGTGGGGTCACTTTAGGCAACCACCTGCAGTCAGAGAACTCAAGAACCTCTCTTCTTTCTCCATCATTTTGCTCTAGGCTAGGTGAAAGGAAGTCTACTTTAGTCTAAATTTGATCCAGTTGTGAAAATTGATTTTGACATTAGAAGGTCCAGGACATCACATAGAATATTTTGAGATATTTGAAAACTGTATGTCCCAGGGATTCTGCTTGTTGTTAAACAGACTCACCAAGCCTTCCTCTTGCATGGACATGATCCTTGGTCCTGGGTAGGCCATGGCTAACATGTTCACAATTTCTAGGAGCTCTTCTATCAGACTAGATTTCTGGCAGGGCTATGATAAAATGGGGATTGTGTTCACATGTATGGTACATTTTTAAAAGTAGCTTTGGGTCGGCTGGTAATTGTCTAGAAACTCTGCAACCCAGGAAACACATCTGGCTTTTTCAATAAAGACTCTGGAATGAGGAAAGCATATTTGTGTTATGAAGTATGGTTTTTTAAAAATGATAATACTATAGAGAATATAAAACCTTGAAGGGGAGATACTGGGAAATTGACCAAATTATGTTATGTGACTATTTAATATGTTACAATGTGTCCCAGTCTTATGTATAATTATAATGCACCAATTAAATATTAATTAAAAAGCAATATAAAAACTTGGAATACTTGATTGTAATCATTTTAGGTAAATGCAAAAATAATCTGAGACATTCTAATGCTTGCTCTTTTGTTGTTTTTCTAATATTCTCCCAGACTTCCTTGGGCCAAGCCCAGGGATTCATAGAGGAATCCTCATTTTGCAGCCACCTGTCCTGGTGCTGCTCTGCCAACTGTGGGAACCAGAATGTGAAGCCTCATGGCCCGGGACACTCAATGAGGGTCACTGGAAAGTCTTTAGTATTCACACTCCATTGAGAAAGAAACTGAGATGAAGGACATGGCCAACTTGCAATTGTTAAAGGATCCACCTGAGACTTGAAGTTATGTCTTGGATTCCAGAGCAATTACTATTCCATGCTAAGCAATCTCCACTGGAACTTGTCATTGGTGAAGGTGACATTGTGCCATACATGGGACAGCAGGTAAACACACACTCCAGAGCTATCCACATTCTGATCCCAGTTCTACCAGTTAGAAGTTTCTCTCCCTTTAAATTTGTCTTGACTTAGGATGACAACAAATACGGAATTTTGAAAATCAAACATATGGCTCCCCTGCAGAGGGACAGTGCTCCCCTTGTCCCCCTAGTTGTTCCATTTGCTTGGGACCCTGTATTCCTGCCTTTTCTGCCTAGCTTAATCTTTACATTTCATTTTGAAGTTAAGCTTCTTTTGGTCTTTCAGGCTTAGGTGAGGATCCCTTCTTCTATATTCTCCTGGCATCACTTACCTGCTCTAGCAGTTGCCACCCTATTTTGTTCTCATGTCTTTCTCTCCAACCAGACTGTGACTCAGATCTCAACTTAGTTACTTTTGTATCCCAGGCATTTAAAGGTACATAGTAAATGCTCAAATATTTATGAAACAGATAAATGAATAGGTGAACGAATGGACAGAAAGTGAGAGCCAAAAAAAAAAGAAAGAAAAAGAAAAAAGAAAAAGTCAGTAGACAAAAGAGCAGAGGATATTCTTGAGACTCATGAATTTCTAGCAGTGAGGTCCCCGGTTGGAGTTTTTTCCTCCTTCCCTTTCCTTCTCCCAAGCAAACGTGAAAGATTCCCACCAACCCAAAGACTCTGGCTACCTAGCTAGACCCTGCCGTCTGTAAGAAGATTCCACAACACAGGCAAAGGCGCCAATGGACAGGGGTTGCCACAGCAGGAGCAGAGCCACTGGCTTTCCTTGCGCCTGGATCCGCGCGCCCTGCCTGTCTGGGGGCGCGCAGAGAAGGCAAGCACCAAGAACTTCCCAGATTCCCGCCCTAGAGTTTCTCCCAGGGTCAGCAGCGGAGGGAGGGAGTACTACTTCGGAGAGAAGCTGGCGGGGCACCTAGAGCCCCCAGAATCCTCCCCACTCCTACTGTGTCACCTCCCTAAGGCTGCGCTCCTCTCAGGAGACGTGCTCTGGGCCCGGGGCCGCCGGGGCGGGGAAGGGTCGGACCCGGGGCGGGGAGATAAGAGTTTATATATCGAGCAGTAGGGGCGTAGGAGCTGCCACCCGCTTGTCCGCGGGACACCAGAAGACGAGAGGCTGCCCGCGCCACCGCTGGTCCCTTCCAGGTCCGGGAGGAGGTCTGCGCGGTGGTTCCTGGCTGACGGCACTCAGCTGCGCTCTCAGCTGTGCGCTCTGCCCGCCGAGCGCGCGCTGAGGATACCCGCCTAGGGACTGGGAAGTGCAGGGCTAGGGGCTGCGTAGAAGTTTCCCTGAGGTAAGTCCAGGAGCCAAAGTCCACTGGGGCCATAAAGCCAGAACTAGGTTTACGAGTGGGGAGTAGCTGGATGCAAGGGATCCTCCATAATAGAGAGGGCTGCACGAGAAGGATGGGGTGCAAGGAAAGATGGACTTTCAAAAGCCCCAAATTGCCTTCTTTGGCTTTTCACCCCTTCCTTGCAGTTAACTGCTTTCACTTAGCCATTCTTTAAAATTTTCTGCATCCGACTGCTGAAAAACTTAAAGGACAGTCTGTTGTATATTCTCTCCTTCGAGCTTACTGCCCGCACACTCGGTTGCCACCAAGGGCCAGAGGTGCCTCACCCTACAATGTGTCCCCACGCCCAGCACAGGGCCTGGCGTGTGGCAGACACGCAAGGTCACTCTGGGGACTAATGAATGAGGTTAATCAGCGTCAGCCAGGAAAAGTGGTTGCCAAGCCTGTACATACCCAGCCTGCGGGTTTGCTCTGGCACTTCACAGAAATCTATCAAAGATAGAGTTTTTATTGTCTGAGAGGAGAGGGGAAAGCAGGAAAAATGCACGTTTTTATCAGTTCCAGTTACATTTTTGCTATGAGTGGAGCCTCAGCTGCCTGGCTCAGGGTCAACTGTGGGAATAATTTTGAAGAAGGGAAGAGACTGGATGGAAGAGGGAAAATCTTGGAACTAGGAAGTGATTTTCTTTTCTTCTGTGTTCTCTTTTTTTTTCTGTGTCCTCTTTTGATAAAGATGTCTCATTTCCCCTTTTAGAAGTCTACTGTGTAGAAATATTTAAAGAGGACCTTTGCCAGAGTGTGAGTGATTTGATAGGGGAGTTAGGTGGTGATGTTGAGGAAGATCTGAGATGATTAAAATCACAAGACCTGAGAGAGGAAGAATATTAGAAACTTTTTGTTTAGAATTTCTGTTGCTACAGAATACAGCAGTCATTGATTTTTTTTAAAGGATCTATTTGATGAATACTTTTTTCAATATAAAGCTTCCAGGTATGCCATTTGAAAGTTATAATGTTAAACTTATTGTTTAGTGTCTTCACAGGTAGGTTCATATACATAAAAATCCTGAAACTTCTAAATAAATGGTTTAAAACACATAGCCTTAAAAGTTTTCATCCTTTTAAGAGAAGGCATCAGTTCCTTCCTCCTTCATTTTGTTCCAAAATATTAAAAATGCAGAGGAGAACTTTGGGGAAAAAAGGATTCCCTTCCACTCAATTTTATGACATCGATAAGGTTTTATGTAAAGAATTCATTAGGAAGTAAGCTTTTTTTGTAGTAACAAAAACCTTTCAATTTTACTAAATCTCCTTGTGAAGTAATTCTTCAAAAATATCCTTGTTTAAAAAATACTCTTGTTAAATATGAAATACAATTTAGTTTTCACATTCTCTTCTGATAGTCTAAATTTCAGAAAATTTTAAGTATTTTGAATATTAAGGTAGGATATATTTATTTATCATTTGCCTAGACAGTAGCAAGAGCAGCTAATGATACCACCAAATACAGGTCAGGCTACAAGAATTATGAATAGAATTGGTGCGTTGTTTATTCATCTATGTGTACAGTATACTATATAGTCCTATCAACATAATGGTCTTTAAAATCACTGAAAAGAATTCTCTTAGTAAATATTACCTGACCCTACAATGTCTCAAAAATATGAGATTGTTAGTTATACTCTCTGCAAATAAATAAGTGTTCCCATCTAATGAGTAGGTGTATGAAATCAAAGAATACCCACTCCTACTGTACCAAAAAATAAGTGAAGATTTTATTTTCTATTTATAATTCTACTTATGTCATGAATATAAGACTTTTTCAGTGATTAAATGTTGATCAAACTATTTTTTTCTCCCTTCCTGACGTGTTTATTATTGTTGTTGTTATTTAAAGTAGCAAGTGGCTTAGTTTTGCCCTCAAATGGGTCTAGGTTCAAGTTAGAGATGAGCTTAGCAAGTTCACCGAACCTTGCTGAGTTTTATCTTTCTCATGTGTCACACAGAACAGAGATACCTACTTACTTCACAGGGATATGTGAGAAAAAATAGGATCCTTGTACAATACCAAGCACACCTGGGTCATAAATGAGGACTATGGTGATAGTGAGGTGGTGATAAAATGTAAGCATAGTACAGAACAGCAAATAGAACTGCTCCCAATAATGGGACATGGGGGCAGGGAAGATGGTGGAATGCGATGGACAACAGTGCCCTAGGTTCATGTATGACTGCACATATGGTGTAACTCTATATTGTGTACAACCAGAGAAGTGAAAATTTGTACTCCATCTGTGTACAATGAATCAAAATGCGTTCTGCTCTCATGTAAACCTAACTAGAATAAATAAATTTAAAAAATAACTGTTCCCAATAATTTAATGTTGAGCCCAATTTTATTCCATGTTCTGATCTCAATTAAATACCTCATTTCCTTGGAGTACAATACGTGCCTAACTGAAATGAATGACTTGCCAAATGTCATAATCTCCTTCTTTTTCTGCAAGGGTTCCAGTTTGTAAAGATGGTTTAAGGAAAGACCTGTCACTCAGGCAAAGTTGCTGCTCTGAAAGAGATGTTTTAGGGGTTGGGGGTGGTTATGCAGAATTCATTACATATTTCTCATACAGTTAGGGGAAAATTTCCCCAGAAAAGTCAAGCATTTCCTACAGGTAGGTGACTTTATAAAGTGCAGTTGATGTTTTTGTTTCTATGAATAATGGTTTTGTGATAATAAAAATATCTTCTTTCAGCAGCAGCATATTATATTTAAATTTTCAGAATTTTAAAACAAAGTCTCCAAAAGTGACCCTAAGGTGTTCAAGGAATGGGGACTTGAAAAGGCACAAAAGATCCTTTACAAAACAGTGACTAATTAAAAGCCAAACTTTTTAAAATGAAGGAATAATAGAGTCTTTGTCTCACTGCTTCTCCTCATTTCTCACCCTCCTTCCAAAACTGTTCTATTCTTGGAGTGACCCCAAAACCCTGGAACAGGAATTTGGAAGAGATTATCATGAATAAAAATGGAAACAGTTTAGCTAATATAAATCATGTGCAGAAGAAAAGATATCTTGTATTTCTCATAGTACCTGGCACTTAGTAGGTACTCAATAAATATTCTATAAATCAATGACTGTTAAAGTTTCAAAATTTCAAAATTCCATGAGGCATGCTTCTCATGTGAAGCTGGAGCAGTTGCACTTAGAAAATCAGATAGCATGCAAAATTTCAAGGCACTTAGAAAATCCATACCATGCAAAATCTCAGGGAAAATCCATAGCATGCAAAATCTCAGGCAGGACAAAGGAGGCAGCATCATCTTTCTTTGTGTCCCTGCCTCTGAGGTTCAGTCTTGCTAAAGCAAGTAATAGCTGGTCTATTATTTCTGACTCTTAAATCTTACCTTTATTAGTTATCTGGATTGACTGAGATAAATTCAAAAATTAAATGTTCTTTTTGGTTCCAAATAAGAGGGCTAAGAAAATTTGCTGATTTAATTTTGGCATGATGAGAAAGTTTTTTCTCCAAATGCTCAAGTGGTAGAAGGGAGGGGAAAGAAAAAATTAACATGAAAACTTAGTTTTATGAATGTAAACCTCAACATTCACTTCAAGTCACATATTTAAGGGTTTAATGTCCACATAACCATTTTTAACCACTTATAGTTAAGGATTTGGGTGTTAATTTGACTCTAGAATGTTTTGTAACACCCAGAGTACTGTATCCTACACTTTAGAAGAGAAAGACTTTTTTGCCAGAATTAGTTGCCAAAGACATTTGTGTTGGCTTGAAAAACCATAAGCTAATCACTTATTGAGTCCTTTAAAAACAACTTGATTAATGTTGGGCAAGAGATTGTGACTGAAAGTCTCCATTATAGGAGTCCAAATGCAGTAGAACTTTGAAGATCCTAAGCAAGTCATAGTCACATTTGGCTATTATTGTTTGGTGGGGCAAAAAAATCCCACAGTGTGTCAAATGGCCTATATACCATTTTTTGATATCCCTACCTCACCCTAAGCTAGAATGTATAGTTGACTTTATCATCTCATTTACTTCTACATTATCTTTAGGATAGTTATAATCTTTAATACTAAAAAGACTATAGGTACATAGGCATTGAGATGGCCTTAATGTCCAGGCTTTTCCTGATGACTTTCAGATGATGTTGGAGCCCTGCCCACATTCTCTCCTTCAGTGCATGGTAGAGGCTACTTCCTTTGAACACTGTGGCTCTGTCTGAAGGCTTTCTCTGGCCTTGGGCACATGCCTGACTCATGTGGGATAGGACAGAGGCCTGGGTATTAACACCCCTGGGAGCAATGCCTCACCCAATAACAGGTGAAAACAGGTGAGTAAATATTCCATTTGCTCACATCCTGGGGGAGGCAACTTCTGAGGTATGATCTATACATCCTTCCCAGATGCCCAATGGAACTGAGTTCCAGGTGCCCACAGTGGTGAATTACCTGCTCACTAACACTGGCTTCCTTCCCTCCACTGTCTCACTTCTCCACTCTTCTATCAGTGCTTCCAGGAATCACCTCCCAAATAAATAATTGCATGAATTCTTATCCATGGTCTGCTTTTATTCTCATCTACCATCAGCTTATTAGCTATTTCAGTAAGTTGAGTGTAGCTCATGGACACCATTCTAGCCAAAAATTAAATCAAGAATAGAATTCTTGCTTTCCACACTAGAGAACAGAATTTTGTCTAGCTAATGCCATTTCACTTATGTCTGGGTCAATTAGTTTGTAGGTCATGACTTTTGTCCAGTTACCAGTGAAAAGTTCTGCTTCCTCACATGTTGAAGTATAACCTTAGAGAAGCACACCAAGGCAAGCACACAAAGCAGGCTTTATTTTAAAAGGGGCAACACAGACTTCTCCCAGAAGGGAGAAGGGCACCATAGCTGGTATCCTGGTATACCAAGAAGTGAGTGCATTCTGCCTTTTTCATAGGTCCTAGGCTTCCTTTGTTCTTCTGTTCTCTTCCCCTTATCTCTCTCCTTCCTGTGTACTTGACCAGGCCCAGGAGATGCTCATTGGGTTGGCCAAAAAGTGAGAAGCAGATGGGCTGAAGGGGCCAAGGCGTGTGATCTGGGCAGGAAGGGGGCATAATTAACAACTTTTATAACTCCCTGTAGGGAGAGATAATCCCTGGGACAGGTTACCTTAGCAACAGGTTGGAGCCGGACAGGTTTTCTTGATAAGGGTGGAGGAAGGGCTCTGAATGCATGAACATTTCCCTCTCCAACTTCCCAGACCCAAATTGGCCTCCTTGATCCTATCTGACCTGATTTACCTATCTGTACTGATTGCCTCTTTTAATTCTGGCTTCAACCTGATCCTAAATACCCATCAGCTCTTGGGAACTTGGGACATGGTAGAGATGTCAGTGAGGACTCAATGTGATCTCAGAACAGTGAGGGCTTGTTACTACCCCACAGTTGGAGAATAGTGTAAAGAACACATTCTACTGATTATGGAAAGTGGCTCAAACATACATGCTCTGCAAAGGAGGAGCTGGTCCCTTGGTATTCCTGTTAGTTGTTCCTATCCCCTACACAGGTTTGGTCACCATTAACTTACTAATGACTTAATCCGTACCGTCTGGCCAGACCTCACCTGAGAACTCCAGACCTACTTACCTAACTTCCAGCAGGCACTTGAACATCACACACCAAAGAAACAAGTCCCAAACAGTTCTCTTTATCTTCCCCACAAACCCTCCCCTTTTCTGGTGAGTGGTACAACCCAATGGCCTCCCCAGAAAGCTTTGCAGTAGCCTGGAAGCCCTTTCCTCCCTAGCTCTCATCAACAACCCCATATAATCGTTTTCCAAATCCTAACAATTTAATTTCCTAATGATCTCTACAAACGTCTCCCTGTCATCATTGCTCCTAGTTCCCAAACCACCAACTCTCACTCATACCACACCTGCTCCCTAGTCCACCCGCCCTCCTCTAGTCTTGGTCCCTTTGTGGTATTCTCCATATTCCATTCTGAGTGAACTTCCTAAAACCATCTGCTCATCTTTGTTCTTTTAATATGCTCCAGTAGTTTGGGATAAAATACAAAATCTTTATCCTGGTTGAAAATTCTCCCCCCACCAAACTTGTATCTCCCTCTCCTGCCTCCTGCCTCCTGCCTTCCTATTTCTTTGCCACCACTCCAAATCCTCCAGTTCCCTAGGAAGAACTTGCTCTTTCCCATTTCTTTCCATTGCATCTGGAAATTTCTAGAGTTACTATTCTCTAGACCATAAACTGGGTTAACTACTTCTCTCCTTTTGCAGGTTAACAACTATGTCCATTCCTCAGGGAAAGCCTTACTGGACCCTTTCTACTGAGAAGAGTTACCCTGAGTTGCTAGAGTACCCTGGGGCTCCCTTAGTCATATTATTCACCCAGAAAGCTGTGATGTCCTAGTCCTTCATGTTCACCAGGCCATCTTCAGTGCCAGTCACTTAGTAGATACTCAGCAAATACCTGTTGTATGAATAAATGAGCTGAAATCAGATTTTTTATTAACTGATGATCATGGACAAATCACATAACCTCTCTGAACTTCCATTTTTTCACCTAAAGTGGAAATAATATCCAAGTGCAGGGTGATGGAGAGCATTTGAAGGAAGGATGGCTTTTTGATTCCTGATACATAGTGTTCAATAAATACTGGTTACTTTGGATTCAGCAAGATAAGATGATATTGTATTGACTGTGATGTTTTAGGACTGCAGAGGTCACATTTCAGGAGGTGTAAGTTAATAATGCACTTTGATACAGTGGCTTTGGGTGGAACTGAGAGAAAAAAGTGTCATTTAGCTAAAATGTCTTATTTTTATGATGTCTTTTCAAATCTTGCATAGAGTGTGTTTTTGGAAATGTAAGGGATATAAAAACATGTAATGGCATCTAATTCCCTTACACAGTTTCTTCCAAATGATCCTTCTTCTTGGGATTCAACATCTGCATTCCCTGGATTAATGCCATGAATCCAGCTTCTAAACTGAGAGCTTTTCCCACGAGTTTTGCCTTAACAAATGCATTCCCCACTGCGATTCCTGCTTGGTTCCCCCCTTCTCCATGATTACTGTCATCATCCTGCAACAGCACCATTAAGCACCTAATTGTTGAGCCTCCAGGGAACTGTCACCAGAATGCTCATGAACCAACTTGCACATTTATAGGTGATTTAACTGGGTAGAGGCGAGCTCTAAATGAATTCATAGGCTTGCACTGGTCAGTAATTAAGGCAATAAAAAAAACCTTCTCAGTAGTGAGCAGTGAGTTAAGTATATAATTATGGTGAAAATTGGGATAATAGCACTTCAGGGAATTGTCAGAACCATTTAAGGTGTTTTTTGTTTGTGGTGCTGGGGATGGATCCCAGACACAATGCCAGGCAAGTACTCTACCATTGAGCCACATCCCCAGCCTTCGGGATTATTTGGTAGGAAATTACTTCTTTGGCATACTTACTTCATGTCTTTAGCAAAGCAGTTTTCAGGTTTACTGGGCCAGAGATACCCCAGTCCACCCCAGACACACAATGTTTCTAAATCCCCTTTGTTTCTATATATTGCAAAAGTTATGGCACACCTATAATTCAGTCACTACACCAAGAAACATAGACAAATTGCTGGTTGATAGTATTGTCTATATTGGAGTCCCACCTTATTTTCTCAGAGAGACTTAAATAGGTAAATCCCCAAATATTTATTCCTAAGTGCAAAATGCTTTAAAATAGATACTTTTTTTTTACTTCCCAAAGCTTGAGGGTTTTCATTTATTTGCTCATTTACTCTATTTATTGGCAGTCCACCAGGTCTCTCCATTTCTTCATGGAGGAAGTTGCCATTAGGCATGATGTGTCCCTGTCATCTCAGTCATCAACTGCAAGTCATTGAGTTGGGTGGTGCATGGGACACTGAGAGGTTGGGATTCTGGACCTTCTATGCCTTCTAAACTGCCTACTGGGAAAGGAGATGGGTGCTGTGGATGCCGAGTGCAGCCACCACACTAGCTTCAGTCGGTAGGCGAGAGGTGACTGGACCAGGACTGCCCCAGATAGAAGCTGATAGTGGACTCCAGGTCTTCACAAAGTGCATTTTGAACGCTCCAATCCAAGGAGTTTTCTATGTCAATTAACTCATCCCTTATTAAGCACTTGATATACATTATTGCTATGGTTTACATATAAGCTGTCCCCTCCAAGCTCCTGTGTTAGTGTAAGAATGTTCAGAGGTGAAATGATTGGGAGCTGTAAGCTCATCAGTCCATCCTAGTTTGAATGGACTGACTGGTTGGTCACTGTAAACAGGTGGGGCATGGCTGGAGGAGATGGCTCATGGCGGGCATGTCCCAGAAGGGAGCATTTTCCTTCAAGCTCTTTCTTTTTCCTCTATCTGCTTCCCAGCCACCGTAAGCTGAGTAGCTTTTCTTTGTAGCACCCTTTCTGGTATGGTGTTCTGCCTCACCTCAGGCAGGAGCAATGGACTATGGACTCAACCTCTAAAACCATGAACCCAAAATACACTTTTCCTTCTCTGAGTTGGTCTTGTGAGTATTTTAGTCACATCCAGGAAAAGCTGACTAACAGCTCAGAGAGAAAAGTACCGATATCATCCCCTCTCCCAAACGAGTGTCTGAGGTTTCATGGGTTGTTCAAATGACAGCTGGCTGGTGGCTGGGCAGGGTGGGGGTTGAATGCAGAATGTGGTAAAACCCAGACTTCAACACTGCTCCCTGTCTCTTTTGCTGAGATTGTTCAAATTTCCAAGAGTCCATTCTAATTTTTCTGAATCATTTTCCGTAGAATTTAAGAGCAGAAATGGATCTAACAAATAAATCATTTCAAGTATTTTTCAAAAGCAAAAGTGATTGAGTCTTCCTCTTACTCTCCCCTCCAATTGAATCATTTGATGACTTCTCATTGATCCAGGGGAAAACACAACAGATGATTATTGGCTCCTGAAAGGCTATGGATAGCCTGGTCTCATTTAGCACCTTGCTTCTCTTCACTCTGTGTTCTGCTCATACCAATGTCCTTTAATTCCTTGGCCATAGTACTCTTCCTTCTGCCACAGGACCTTTGCATGAACTATCTTCCCCTCCTGGAATACCACACTCCTCCTGGCCTGGTAAACTCTCACCATTCCTTCTTCTTAGCTCAAACTGCACTCCCTCAACGGAGCCTTCCTTGATCTCTCTGAGCTAATCTTTTCTCCTTATTATGTGGGGGCTTATGTCATCACAGCATATGTGAAGGTATTATTGACAAGATTGGCTGATGAATTGGCTATGGGATTTCAGTGAGAACTTTTCTGTAACTTTACACTTATTGATGTAATTCTTTCTTAAATGCTCCATACCCTCAATGGACTGTAAGCTCCATGAGGACAAAGCTTAAATCTGGTTTTATTGTTTATTGCATGCTCTTTCCTTAACACAGTGCCTACTATTTGGTAGATGCTCAAAAATATTACTTGAGTGAAAGAAAGAATGGATAAATATGAAAACTGAAAACTATTTTATGGATGAGGAAGATGAGTCTCTGTTGGGGTTCCTTGCTTCTGAGACAATTTTCCTCTTCTTCTTTAAACTTGTGTTCTTTTCCAGTAATGATCATTGATTTTATCTTACTATTGATGTGTGTCATGCCTAGGATCCAAAGAGCTTGGCCTAAGCCATCTGACTTATGTCCTGTTTTGAAAGACACTACAGATCATCAGCCAAGAGCAGCTGGTGTGCTTAATCTTTGCATGAGAAGTTAGCCATTCAAAAATGTTCACTCCCCCACAAGGGCATCTTGAACAAAATCAGTTGAGGCAAACTCTGATTAAGAGGGAAAGGAGAATAGAATATAATCAAGAGTTTCCTCTGTTCTCTTGGAAGAGAACAGCTGCCTGAAATGTAACTTTCTCAAGGAAGATCATATCCTTGGCCCCCTGCCTTTCTAATTAAATTCTTGATATATATGGATAGTTCATTTAATGAACAGATGGTAAAATTGGATCCTTGCTCTGCAGAGGTTTACCAAAGCTCTTGAAAATTTCTGTCTGATTGAATATTTAACCCTAAAATACAAAAGGAGGAAATGAAATCTAACCTAGCTGCTCATCACCCAGAACCTTCCAGGCTGCCTCCTCTCTGGTCTGAATAGTAATTTGTTCTTTCCCATCAAGTAACTTCCAATGTTATGTTTCCTCTATTTGTTGTCCCTGGCTTGGAAGCAATGCCCAGTGTGTTTTATACTTTTCAGGGATATTTCTCATGCCCTGAGACCCAGCCTCCACCCTCAGGAGGCTTCCAGTCTAGCAGAGGACAGACAGGAAAGAGATACACACTCAAAGGAGTGTTTAATCACAGATTGGACAAATGCTTTGAAGAAAAATAATAAGATGCTACAAAGGAAAAAAATCACAGAGGGGACCTAATTTAATGAGGAAGTAGCTGCAGTGCAATGAAGACCCAGAGGATGGAGACTGAGCAGGAGCAAGGACAGAGGGACAGAAACAAAGTGGCCACAGTGGGTGGCAGTGGTCAAGATGGGCAACGGACAGGGCTTTTCAAACTTTGATGTGCATACAGATCACATCTGTTAAACTGCAGCTTTTGATTTCGTATGTATGACAGGAGACTCTGTCTTTCCAACAGGCTGATGATGTTGATCTGTGGGTCACACTTAGAGAGGCAATGGAATGGGGCAAAGGTTGGCAAAGGTGTTCCATAAAGAGCTAGATAACAAAACATTTTAGACTTTACAGTTCATGCTTTTTCTGTTGCAACTACTCAATGGTGTCATTGTGGTATACAAGCAGCATAGGTAGTGGCTAGATTAAAAACACAGCTGTTAGCAGAACACCTGCTCAAAGCATGCACTCAAAATAGGTCAACGTTAGTCTTATGAGCTGTGCAACTATGGGGAAATTCATCAACTTCTCTAGTTTTATTTCCTTTATCTTTAAAACAAGGATAAACTCTGCCTCACAGGGTTTTGTAAGTTAAAAGCTTGTAATGGTTAAGTTAGTGTGCCTAACCCTTAGCCCAGTTCTTTGGTCAAACACTAGTCTAGATGTGGCTTTGAAGGTAATTTTTATTTATTTTTATTAGTTTATTTTGAAGGTAATTTTTAGGTGTAATTTACATTTAATCCAGAGGATTTTGAGTAAAGCATAATGTGGGTAGGCTTCATTCAATTGGTTGAAAGCCAGAGGTCCCCAGAAAAGAAAGGAGTTCTGACTACAGACTCAAGACTGCAACATCCACTCATACCAGAACTTCCAAATCTCTCTCTTTTCACCCTTGCCTCATGCACACATATATCCTATTGGTTCTGTTTTCTGGAGAACTATGACTAATACAATGCACCCAATATGTGTAGGTCAGAGTTTCTCAACCGGAATAGTTTCTCCACCATTGACATCTGAGCTGGATGCTGCTTAGCTGTAGGGAACTGTCCTGCACATTGTAGGATGTTTAGCAGTGTCTGTGGCCTCTGCCCACTAGATGCCAGTAGCAACCCCCCATCCCAGCAGTAAAACTAAAAATTTTCTTCAGACATTGCCAAATGTCTCCTTGGGGTGGAAAATTGCCTCTGGATAAGAAACACTGATACAAACAACTACAAAAATGTGGGAACATTTTTCCCTAGTTCACTCCCACTAAGCCAGGGCTACCCTGCTGCCCCTGAAGCCCACACACTCTTCCCTTGGCATTGTTTTATCTCCAACACCTGGCATACAGCTGGAGTTCAGTAAATCTTTGTGGATTGCATACATTTTGGCTAAGCCTCCTGCTCAGTAGAGGGCAGCATGGTGAATGAGAAGGAAGTTTGTCACAGTGCGGTTCCCAGACCTGCCACATTAGCATCACCTGGGACATGGTTAGACATGCAAATCCTGGAGCCCACCCCAGAACTACTGATTCAACAAGATTATCATTTTCCACAAAGTGGGAGGAGGTGCTTAGGATGAAATAGGACCCTTGAAAAATATCAAGTGGACAAATGACTGCACAAATTTGCATCCTGTATTTTCATTTTGTTTTAGTTTATTTTCTCCTTCTGATAGCTTTTGGCAAGGTCTTTTCTTTGTCCTTCTGAGATTAATATATAAATTACCTAATGGGGCAGTTGCCAAGGCAAT
>CM053409.1:21939660-22047122 GCA_028644305.1 Xerus rutilus | reverse complement strand
CAATGCATTAGAATAGGATGGAAGTAATAAAGTTGTTTAGTATTGACTGGATCTGGGATCTAAGCTTTCAAAGTAAAACCAGAAGTATTTATTCAGGATTGTTAAGGGAAAAGATGAAGCAAAAATGACTTCTGAGCCGGGTGCTGTGGTGCAAACCTGTAATCCCAGCACTTAGGGAGGCTGAGACAGGAGAATTGTGAGTTCAAAGCCAACCTCAGGAACGGCGAGGCGCTACGCAACTCAGTGAGACCCTGTCTCTACACAAAACACAAAATAGGGCTGGGATGTGGCTCAGTGGTCGAGTGCCCCTGAGTTCAATCCCCAATACCAAAAAAAAAAAAAAAAAAGACTTCTGTTTCTAGCCTGGGCACTTTGGTGAGTAGCAGTACCATTTACTGAGATGGCAGTTGTATTCAACTCTGCATTATTTAACAGTTAATTTTCTGTAATTGTTTTGTGTATTTGGTACAGCTCCATAATTGGATAGTAGGTCTTCTATTGCCCTTCACATAGACAAACACCTGGGGATGCTATATTCACATTTGATTGATTGACTGATTCTACCTCTACCAAGTAATAGCTGTATGACTTTTGGCAAGTTACTTAACCCTCAATCTTGTCTGTAAAACAGGTCTAATAATTATTACTACTCATTTGATTGTTGAGAGAATTGTATGACTTCTAAAATAATACCTGGCACATAGTAGGTGCTCAATATTAGCTGTTCTTTGTATTCATTCCAGAAACAATAGTCAGTCAAACCAGGAATCTTATGTTTTAACTCTCAACTTTTTTTGTTCAATGCAAAATCAGAATATTTTTCAAAGATACCTAATCCTTGAACTGACAGAAAATCTAAGCCAACTTTAGAATGATTCTCTATGTGTGAATCTCTTTAGTTACCTCTTGCTTTTCCAGATGTGAACCTTAGGAGGTCAACAATTAGCAGATAGTTATTGAATGTCTACTTTAAGCTTCACCACTAGTATACTAAAAAGGAACAGTTAGACCTAGTTCCTACTTCCTACCATATTAAACCATGCATGCTTTTGATTTAGCTATAATTAATACATATTTTATCAGTGACTCAATGTATTTTATTACTTCTCTGGTCCTCCCGGGTATTACTGGTCAGAGTTCAGACTGGTTGATGTCATCATTGGCTTTTGTGAATTCTATTAGTATGGCTGCTTTTCTGTATCTTTGGTCAAATACAGAAAACAGCAACTTGGAGATACAGAGCCTCTGTTCAGACTTAATGGGATCAGCTGTCAGCAGCAGAAATTTACAGCAGTTAGTATCCATTCATTGAGAAGCAAGACAAAGAAATAATTGCCAGTAAAAATATAATTACAAACATAAATTATCATTCTAACACATTGGATAAAATTCTTTAATCTATAGAGAACTAGATATTATGCAAAGCTTTCCTCAAGAAAAGCAATGTAATATAGTGGGAAAGGCACTGGACTTGGATCCATTTTGTAAAACTGGAATAATCATTTCTACCTGCTTTACATAGAATACTATTAGGAGTAAGCAAAAAAAAAATGGCTATAAAAGAGCTCAAGAAGGTGAAAAATGTTATACCTACACAAGTCTGTATATGTGTTAAGGTTTGGAAGAGAACAGGAGACAGACTTTAGAATAAGGAGTAAAGTTCCTCTTCAGGGTATTCCTCAGTGAGTGCCTTTTCTAGATTACTCACAAGCTGTCCTATTATAAAGACAGCAATGACAAGAATAAAATGAATACCAGCTAACAGTAACTTAATATATCTACTGCAAAGTAGATGGTATGCTTTTTCGCATAGACCAATTCATTTAATCCCAGAAGAATTCCTTGAAGTGGGTATGGTTGCTAACATCATTTTATGGATGAAAGACAGACTCAATGTGATTAAATTACTTATTTATCATGCAATCGTGAGGCACAGAACCAGGATTTTAATCAGGCAGTCTGATGCCAGAACGCTGAAATTTAATTACCAGCCTACACTGCCTTACATCTGGATCTAGCATGATTAAGGAGTGACCTCAGTACAGAGGGTTGCCAAGTCATTTTTAGTCACCCTCTTCCCATCTTCTGCTACCGTTCCCCAGGAATTGGTTCTACTCCTCCTATGTCCACAAGGCCTCAATGCTCACAATTCCTTTCCTGTCCCTGCTAGTTTATGTTATCCTACCATGATTTGGAGGCTGCATTGGCTGTAGCAAATAAACCCCCAAATGTATATTGGTTCACACCCAATAATAAGTTCAATTGTTACTCACTTAACAGAAGTCAGTGGGCAAATGCATTTGGAGGACAGGGCCCTCTCCAACCAGGCATTTGAATCCCCACACTGAGAGTAGCCCTGCCCTTCAAATTTTGGTGCTTTAAGGTTGCATCTATCCCAGCTAGTTAGAAGACCAAAGAGCTGGAGGGGCATCATGTGGAAAGTTGCCTGCTAACCTTCCCCAGGATAGATCTGGAAATGCAGTCCCCAGCTGGTAGCCATGGCTCAGCAGTAACTTCACAATAAGGAAGAGAAGGGGCAGCTCACATTTTTGGTGAACAGCTAGAACTATCTGCCACAGGGATTGTGATTACTATAGGTGGTATTTTTGTTGTTGAAATTTTATTTTTTGAGTTCCTGTAATTATTAAGTCCTGCTGGATGTCATGGGGAGTTGATGCAGGGAAAGTTTTTTTTCTTTTTTTCTTCTTTTTTCTTTCTTTCTTTCTTTCTTTTTTTTTTGTCAAAACATGCTCCTTGCTTCTCAGTTTCCTGCCCCACTTATAAAATTTTATCACACATGACAGCCTCAGGGGGACGGATTTCTCCCTGTGACTGTTCCAAACCTACTCTCAACATTTCAATGGGCTCTTGGACTAACTGCTTAATCTTTTTCTTTCCACTAACAGTATTTAATTTTAGAATGTGGTTATTTTTATATACATTAATTGGATTGATTATAATCTTCAGTTCATTATACATTCTCATCCATGGGTCATTTCAAGAAGCTCTTGTTTACTTGCTTATTTTTTCTTTCTTTTGGTACCAAGGATTGAGCTCGGGGCACTCAACCATTGAGGTACATCCCCAGCCCTTTCTGTATTTTATTTAAAAACAAAGTCTCACTGCATTGCTTAATGCCTCACTAAGTTGCTGAACTTGTGATCCTCCTGCTTCAGCCTCCCTAGTCACTGGGATTACAGGCATGTGCCACCATGCCTGGCTATTTGCTTATTTCTTAATAATAAAATAAAATATGAACCCCTACTCATATGAAAACTGAAATGTCAACAGTAAGAGGTTTATGGTGAGTTTCCTCCCAATCCCATTCTGAACCTTATGTTTATTATCCAGTTACTTTTTTAAAAAAATATCTTTTTAGATGTTGATGGACCTTTATTTTATTCATTTATTTATATGTGGTGCTGACAATCAAACCCAGTGCCTCACGCATACTAGGCAAGCACTCTACCATTCAGCCACAACCCCAGCCCTTATCCGTTTTCTTTTTAAAAAATAATAGACTGTATTTTAGAGCAGTTTTAAGATATAGAAAAACGGAGCTGAAGATTCAGAGAGCACCCCTAGCTCCCTGGCCCACACATACATAGTAGCCTCCCCTGTCATCAACATCCTCATTAGACTGGAACTTGTTCTTATGACTGATCAACCTACCTACGATGGTACATCCTTATCACTCAAAGTTCACAGTTTACATTAGGGCTCACTTTTGGTGTTCTGTGGGTTTGATCACTTATTTCTTTTCAGTGCTGATGTTTCCTGAATGCACCAATGTTCCTTTATCCACTCACCTATTGAACATTTTTGTTGTTTCCAAATTTTGACAATTACGAATAAAGTTGTTATAAACATCCACATGCAGGAGTTTTGTGTGGACATAATTTTCAACTCATTTCGGTCAATGCCAAAAAGCACGATTGCTGGATCATATGGTAAGAATATGCTTAGTTTTGAAACCACCAACCTGTCTTGCAAAATAGTGGTGCTGTTTTACACTCTTTCAAGCCATGAATGAAAGTTCTTATGGCTCCACATTCTTGCTTAGCAATATTTGATATTGTCAGTGTTCTGAATTTTTGTCCATAGATGTATAGGGGGATCTTCTTTGAATTTGCATTTCTCTAATGACATATGAGTAGAACATCTTTTTATGTTTAGTGCCATCTACATAGTTTCTTTGATGATAACCCATCAGGTTTAGGTCTTTGGCCCATTTTAAATTAGCTTGTTTGTTTTCTTATTGTTGAGGTTTAAGAGGCTCTTTGCTTATTTGGGATAACTGTCCTTTTTAGGATATTTTTTTTTTTTGCAAATATTTTCTCCCAATCTGTAGCTTCTCTTCATCTATGAATCTATGTTCATTTTTTGCACACGAACATTCCATTGCTCCAGAAGCATTTGTGAACAGGCAGTCTTGGCTCCATCACATTGCCTTTGCTTCTTTGTTGAAGGTCAGTGGACTACACTTGTGTGGGTCTATTTCTGGGCTCTTTATTCTATTCCGCTTATCTCACATCAATACTGCATTGTAGCTTTATAAAAGTCTTAGAGTCATCATACAGTGTCAGACCTTTGCTCTTTTTCAATATTGTGTCAGCTATTCTAGGTGTTTCGCCTCTCCATAGAAATGTTAGAATAAGTTTGTCCATATCCACAAAATAGCTTGCTTGGATTTTAATTTGGGTTGTGTGAGTCCACAGGATAAGTTGAGAAGAACTGACATCTTGGCAATGTTGAGTCTTCCTATCCATGAACATGGACTCTTTCTTCACGTGTTTAATTCTTCTTTTATTTCTATCAGAATTTTGTAGGTTTCCTCCATATAAATCTTGCATGAATTTGAATTTTGTTCTACTCTTATGATTAAAAATCATTCATTTGAATATTGATTTTAAGAATTTCATTTTGGGGATGCTAATGTAAACGGCACAATATTTTAAATTTTAGATTCCAATGGTTTCTTGTTGGTATATAGGAAAATGATTGGCTCTTGTATGTTAACTTTATGTTCCAAAAACTTGCAATAATTGTTTAATAGGTCTAGTTTTTTATAATGTTTTCCTTTCTTTTGAATATAGACAATTGTGTCACCTGTGAACAAAGACCATTTTGTTTCTTCCTTGATAATCTGTACACTTTTTGTTTCCTTTTCTTATCTTACTTCACTAGCTAGGACTTCTATTATAATTTTGAAAAGCAGTGGTGAAGGGGGAAATTCTTGCTTTGTTTCTGATCTTAATGAGAAATCTCCTAGTTTCTCACCATTGAAGTATACTGTTAACTGTAGATTTTGTATATTCTTTATCAAGTTGAGGAAGTTCTCTCTACTTCTAGTTTACTAAGTTTTAATCATGAATGAGTGTGCAATTTTGTCAAATGTTTTTATGCCTATTGACATGATTTTTCCTTGGCATATTAATGTTGTCTATTACATTAATTGATTTTCAAATGTTAAGCCAACTTTACATATTTGCTATACATTCCAGTTGACTGTTGTATATAATTCTTTTTAAGCAATATTAGATTTGATTTGCTGATTTTTTAAAATCTGTATACAAATCAAATCTGTATACAGGATTTTAAAAAATCTGTATACATGAGGTATTGGTCTGTAGTGTCTTTATAGTGCCTTTGTTGAGTTTTGATATTAGTATAATGATAGCCTCACACAATAAGTAAGGATGGTTTCTGTTTTATCTTCCAAAAGAGATTGTAGAGAACTGGTATATTTTATTTCTTAAGTGCTTGGTAGAACCTACCACGAACACATGTGGGTCTAATGTTTTCTCTTTGAGAAGAGAATTAGTCATTGGTTTAATTTATTTATTGGACATAAGCCTATTCAAATGTTCTATTTCTTCATGTGTGAATTGTTGGCAGATTGTGTTTTTCAAGAAATTGGCCCATTTCATCTGAGATGTCAAATTTATGGCATAGAATTGTTCACAATATTCACTGACTAACTTTGAAGTGTTCATAGGATCTGTAGTGACGTATTCTATTTCATTTCTGATAATGATAATTTGTGTCCTTTTTCTTTTTTTATTAATCTGGTTAAGGATGTATCAATTTTATTGCTCTTTTCAAAGAACTGGTTTGTGGTTTTGTGGATTTTTTTCTATTGATTTCTTGTTTCCAATTTATTGATTTCTTCTAATATCTCAAAATAACTTGTGTTTCCATTTTCATTCAGTTGAAAATATTTTAAAATTTTTCTTGAGATTGTACCTTGACCCATGTGTTATTTAGAAGTATAGTGTATAATCTCCTGGTATTTGGGGATTTGTCCAACTATTTTTTTGTTATTGATTTCTACTTTAAGTACATTATCATCTGAGAGCACATGTGTGCTTTCTTTTAAATTTTAGAGTTGTATTTTATAGCTAAGAATGTGGCTATGTTGGTGAATGTTCCCTGTGAGCTTAAGAATGTGTATTCTGCTGTTGATGGATAAAGTTGTCTATATGTGTCTGTTATATTCATTTGATTGATGGTGTTGAGTTCAACCATGTCATTATTGATTTTCTGCCTGCTAGATCTGTCCTTTTCTGATAGAGGGGTATTAAAATCTCCAATTATAATAGTGGATTTATCTATTTCACTTTGCATTTCTATCAGTTTTTGTCTCATGTATTTTTTATTTTTATTTTTTGGTACTGGGGATTGAACCAGGGCTCCTTAACAACTAAACCACATCCCCAGCCCTTTTTAAAAAATATCTTATTAGAGACAGGGTCTCACTGAGTTGCTAAGTGCCTTGCTAAGTTGCTGAGACTGGCTTTGAACTCACAATCCTCCTGCCTCAGCCTCCTAAGCCACTGGGATCACAGGTGTGCGCCACCTTGCCTAGCATTTCATGTATTTTGACACTGTTTTCAGACACATTCATATAGTGGATTATTATGTGTTCTTGGAGAATTGATCCCTTACCCATATATAATTCCCATCTTTATACCTGATAATTTGTCTTGTTCTAAAGTTTGTTCTGTTTGGAATTAATGTAACTACTCCAGCTTTTTGGGGGGCGGGCAAGTAGTGTTGTTATGGTATTTCTGTCTTCATCAATTTATTTTTAATCTAATGTGTCTTCATACTTGAAGTGTTTCTTATAGAGAACATTAGTTGGATCTTGTTTTTGTCCAATGTGACAGTCTGTCTTTAAACTGTGCATTTAGACCATTGAATTCAATGGGATTATTGATACACTCACATTAATGTCTTCCATATTTGTTACTGGCTTCTATTTGATGCCCTTATTCTTTGCTTCTATTTTTGTTTTCCACTCTCTCCTCCTGTACTTTGTTGTTTTAATGTAACATTTTTTATTGCATTTCTCTCCTTTCTTAGTATGATGATTAGACATTTTCTTTTACCATTTTTAGTGGTTGCCTTGAAGTTTGCAATATACACGTGCAACCAATCCAAATGCACTTTTAAATAATACTATCCTGCTTCATGAGTAACGAAGCACCTTATAATAACAAAATAACCTAATTCCTCCCTATGTCCATGGTAACTTTGCTGTCATTCATTTCTCTATATAAACTTAGATATAAATATGCATAATGAAATACTTTATCGCTTTTATTTTGAATAAATGGTTATCTGTGAGATTAGGAAAAATGAAAGGTTTTATTTAACCTTTAGTTATGTTTTCTACATTACTCTTTCTTTCTCTATGTAGATCTGATATATATCATTTTCCTGCTTTCCAAAGAACTTCTTTTACTATTTCTTGCAAGGCAGGTTTACTGACAAATTCCTTCAGTTTTTGCTTGAGAGTATTTCTCTTTCCTTTTTTCTATTTTGTGTGTGTGTGTGTGTGTGTGTGTGTATGGTGTACTACATATACATAGTGAAATGATTATGACAGTCAAGAAAATTAATATATCCATAATCTCACAGTTACCATTTTTTATGTCAAGCGCACCAAAAGTCTTGAATACAATAAAATATTATTCATAATCCTCACACTGTTCATTAGATCTCTAGACTTACTCTTTCTACACATGTGTAACTTTTTATCCTTTGACCTGCATGTTCCTAATTCTTCCCTTCCCCCAGTAATCACCATTCTATTCTCTTAATACTATGTGTTCAACTTTATTTTTTAGATTCCACATATAAATAAGGCCACATAGTACCTTTTTTCTGTCTGACTTTTCTCACTTAGCATAATGTCCTCCAGTCTAAACCAAGTTGTAGCAAATGATAGAATCTCCTTTCTTAAGAATGAATAATATTCTACTATATATAAATAATGCATATTATGTATAATTACACATAAATATATATCACAATATCTGTACCCATTATCTGTTGACAGATGCTTAGGTTTCCGTTGATTTGGGGCTATTGTGCAGAGTACTGCAATCAACATAAGAACCAGGTTTCTTTAAAAACTAGTGACCTCATTGCCTTTGGGTGTGTACCCAGAGGGGTCACTGCTGTGTCATATAGTAGTTCAATTTTTAATTTCTTTAGGAACCTCCAGTGTATGAGTTCCCTCTTGTCTTCACCTTCACCAAAACTTGTTATCTCTTATCATTTTAATAATAGCGATTCTATCAGAGGTGAAGTATCTTAATTGGATTGATTTGCATTTTCCTGATGACTAGTGATGTTGTTCATATTTTCATATGCCCATTGACCATTTTATTTTTTGGAGAAATTTCTATTCAAGTATTCAAGTTCTTTGTCCATTTTTAAATTAGGTTATCTGCTTTTTTGTTGTTGTTTTTTGTTTTTGCTATTTCTATATGTCTTTACATGATCAGATACTGAGTTGGATGAGTTCTTTATATTTTTAAAATATTAACTCCTGTTATGATTTGGATCTGGTTATGCTCTGGATGTGAGATGTCCCCCAAAAGCTCACATGTGAGACAATACAAGGAAGTTCAGAGGAGAAATGATTGAGTTGTGAGAGTCTTAACTTGGTCAGTGAATTAATCCCTGATGGGATTAATTGAGTGATAACTGGAGGCAGGTGGGATGTGGCTGGAGGAAGTGGTTCATTGGGGGCATGGCTTTGGGGTATATATTTTGTATCTGGAGAGTGGCATCCCTCTCTCTGCTTGCTGATCATCGTGTGAGCTGCTTCCCTCTGCCACACTCTCCCACCATGATGTCCTGCCTCGCCTCGAGCCCGGAGGAATGGAGCTGGCCTTCTATGGACTAAGACGTCTAAAACCATGAGCCCCCAAATAAACATTTCCTCCTTTACAGTTGTTCTGGACAGGTCCTTTAGTAGCAGCAATGAAAAAGCCGACTAAAACAGACCTGAAATGTTCTCCGAAGGCCATTTCCTGAAGGCTGTTGCCAGCCTGTGGCACTATGGGGAGGTGCTGGAAGCTTCAGGAGGCGGGCCCTGGCTGGAGGAAGAGGTCACTGAGAGCATGCCCTCAAAGGGGGTATTTTTGCCTCAGCCCCTCTCTCACTTCTTCACTCCTTCTTTCTCTCTCTTCCTGTTTCATAGCCAACATGAGGTGACCAACTCAACTCTACCACGTGCTCCCTGCTATGGTGTTCTGCCTTGCCAAAGGCCTGAGGTGACAGAACCACATGACCATGGACTGAAACCATGAGCCAGAATAAATCTTTCCTTCTTTAAGTTGTTTTTCTCAGGTATTCTGCCATAACAGTGGGATGCTGATGACATACCCCTAATCAGATATATCAATTAGAAACATTTTCTGTCAATCTGTAAGCTACTTTTATATTTTTTGACTGTTTCCTTTGCTGTGCAGAAACTTTTTTAGTTTGATGTACTTTTTTTTTTTTTTTTTTTGCTTTTGAAGTCAGAGTTTTTAATGTGATACCCAAAAAACACTTCAAGGCCAATGTCAAGGAATTCTTCTCCTATGTTTTCTTCTAAGATTTTTATGGTTTCTGGTCTTACATTTAGATCTTTATGTGTGCTGTGAGGTAAAGGTCCAAATCTATTCTTTTGTATGTGGATATCCTATTTCTCATGATCATTATGAAGAGACCACCCTTCTCTTATTGCATCTTCTTGGTACCCATGCCTCCTTCACTTTTGTTGAACAATTTTGCAAGATAAAGAATTCTCAGAATACTTAAAATATTTCATTCCATTCTCCTCTTGATTTTATGTTTTCTGAGACGTTAGTTGTAATTTTTATCTTTGCTCCTCTGTGAGGGCTTTCAAGGATTTTGTTTTTCTTTATTTCTGAAATTCAAAAAATACTAGGTGTAGGTGTAAATGTCTTGGGCATTTAATCTGCTTGGTGTTCCCTAAGTTTCCTGTATCTGTCATTGAGTGTCTGACATTAGTTTTGGGAAATTTTCAGTCATTAGTATTTCAAATATTCCTTCTGTTCCTTTCTTTTTCCTCCTGGTATTCTTATTATATATACGTTTTATCTGTCATAGCTGTTTTTCCTGCAGTTCTTGGATATTTTGTTCTTTTTCTTTCAGTCATTTTTTCAGTTTGCTCTTCAATTTTGAAGGTTTCTATTGAGATATCCTCTGTCTCCAAGATTCTTTCCTCAACCACGTCCAGTATGCCAACTGGCCCATGAAAGACATTCTTCATTTGTATTCATGTTTACTTGTAACTTTTAATTTTAGTTCTTTACAGGAATTTTCATCTCTCTGCTTACACTGTCCATCTTTTCTTGCATAGTGTCTATTTTTTTCTGTTATGGCCCTTAGCATGTTAATCATAGTTATTTTAAATTCCTGGTCTGATAATCCCAATTTCTCTTTTCAAAGCTTAATTTTCTTTATTTTATCTTTAATTTTTCAGTTAGCTGATTTCTGATCTTATTTTAGTATCTCTCTATTTCTTTTGGATTTATTCTGTTTCTCTAATTTCTAAGTTGGACAGTTAATTTTGAGTGGATTTTGGTTGAAATTCCAGTCCCCCATACTCTGTGTGCTAAAGGATCCTAAAGGATCTCAGAAGAATTTTTGACCCAGAAAGGATCAATGGTGGAGACCTGCTCCTACCTATGCTGTTGCTGGTCCCCAGGACCTGCCACAGGTGGTCATCTGAGGGGTAGCTTCCTCCATGAGACTGTTTCAAAACATATGCTCAGGGTTTCAATGTGCTCTTGGCTTCAACATGTAACTTTTTAACTTTCAATGTGGAACTCCTTATGCTTCAGCTTAGGAACTCAGAGAGGTGAGGCTGGGAGTCTAAACCACACATGACTGTTCAGAAATGGAGTGGAACCTAGGAGATGAGACTTCCATAGCCCAGGTTCTTTCCACTCAGCCAACCACCTCAACATGAAAAGTGTTCATCTTACAAAGTGGCAAGGTCACTTGCATGACCTTGTTTAAATGTGATCTAAATGTGAAGCTTCTATCTGTGATTACAGAAAATGCAACTGGAAGGAAGTATGATAGGAACAGTGAAAACTGTGCGACTTGCTTGCTCCAAGAGTGCTCGTGTGTTTTCCTTCCCTGACCATCACTGGTGCAATACTCATACCTGCTGAGTGCCAAGGACTTACCTTGCAACATTGTAATGTGAACTTAAGTCTCACTTGGAATACTTTTCTTTCTATCTTTTGACTTCTGAGGAGTAGAACGGCTTGAGGAAGGGGAATAGTTGGCTAAATAAGACAACAATCAAGTATCTTTGACACTGTGGCGAAGACCCAGTGTTATCTCTTACAGTGAAACAGCTGATAATATTCTGTTTCTAAAGAAAAAAAATGGGTACTTAGAAGTCATGTATCCTGTATGCCTCATTTTAAAGAAAAGAGATGACATTTATCTTCATTTTTGCTGAAATCTCTTCTGTATCTCTTCTGGGCTCTTAATATATATATATATTTTGCAGACTTGACCTGGATTGTGATTTGGCTTGTTCAGGGCAGAAGGCTCCCTGAAGCCCCTGCTTCTCAGTAGCTTCAAGAGAGGAGTTACACAAATTCTGCCCATTCAGGGTTTGAAGCCAAAGCCTGGATGGCTGTGTTGCTTTTGCAGCTGTAGTTTAAATTAGAAACATTCTACCTTCTCAACTGAAAGTTTACAGAGCTCCAGATTTTTAAAAAGGATTTTATAACACATGCAAGACTTGCATTCACCTCAGCTTGCTTGATTTAGAATGGCTGGAGTGCAACAAAACTCAGATTGAAGAGACCCATGCCTTTGTTTCAATAATGAGAGGCAATCAATCTCCTTGTTCTATTAGGATGGAATGTATTATGAATTTACATTTTATGTTGATTACTTTAAATATCTCCTTCATTCTCCCCTCATATGTCTCCAAGGGATCAGATATAGAAAAAATGCAAGTGTCATACTACTACCGGAAAATCCTGGTCATTTATGGTAGTAGAATAACATGTAGATCACAAGCAGTTTATTCTTGCTTTGGTGGGCAAAAATGAGCCCATTCTCCCTGCCTCCTGAGCTTGAACAGGTGATGTGGTCCCGCCACTGGTCCTTCTGCACATTACCACCCCTGCATTCACACAAAATAGGGCACATAGTACCTCTAGAGAACTGTCACTGGGCTTCAACACTGTGTGGACTTACAGCACAGCAGATTTGGGGTTCCATTTAAAGGCTGCAAGAAAATTGTTGCATAAGATGCAACTCAGACAACTTACGTTTTAAGGGACCAGTGGCACTGACCATCCACGTGAGGCAACTTGTAGATGCCACGTGCTGCTTTGGGACTCTTGTGGCCTTATTTAATCCTTGCTCTTCTCTCCAGGTGCTCAACCTTTGCTCAGTACTATTTTCTTCCTCTCTTGACTGCTGAAATCTTTGATCTTATGGATTCATCCCAAAGCACTTTCTCTTTTATCTTTCATAACATGAAAGACTGCACTAATTTATAAAACTCCTAATATATACAGAAAAGAAGAAAATAGTGTGAAGCGTTGCTTTGGAAAAGTAAAACCACAAAGCTATGTAAACAAGTATCAATCACTCTCGTTCCTTAGAAAAAAAGACATAAAATGGAAAAAAAATGAGGAGACACTTTGGGTTCATAATATTGGGTTTGGGATGCGCAGTAGCTAAATTTTAAATGACAGGTTTAGGAGTCACACAGACGTGAGTTCCAGTTTCAACTGTGGCCCATTTACCAATGTGACTTTGCATCAGTTATTTATTTCTCCTTTAGGAATCGGTTTCTTTATCTACAAAGTAAGAACAATAATAGTGCCTGTTTACTAGGGCTGCTGTCGATATCACACAGAACAAACGTGAGCATGGCATAAAGTAAAGTCTGGTGAATGGTAGAATTTATGATTGATTGTTTGACACAATAAATAGAAAAAACATACAGATGATATGACTTGGTTTTCACTTTAGGCAATCCATGTTGGGACTCAGTTCCTCTAAAATAAGTGAGTTGAACTAAAGATAATCTCTTAAGAGCCCCTTCCAGCTCATAGACGTGAATAGGATGGGTAGATTGGCTTACAGCTTCAAAACTTCACATTGTCTTGATTTCTTGTGAAGAATTGGAACCAAGTCCCAAACAGCAGAATGTCAGAGTGACAACAGAAGAGGTGGAGAAATAGGGACAGCATTTCCATGTCAAAGGTCCCTTTTCTAAAGAGGTAAAATTTAAGCACTAGCACCCTGCCTGAGGTGGCACAAGATCCCCATATGTAGTGTCGCAAATACATCTGTGGGTAGCAAGTAAGCAGGATATAGAGACCCTCATTTGCTAACACATCAAAAAAATGGGTCCATTCATTGTTTTTGTTCAAGGGGAAAATGATTGAATGAGCTCAATCTGTGTTTCATTTTGATATTTACTTTCAATATCTTTAACATCCTATTTGTTCCACGGAAGGAACATTTCAAGGTGGCTAAAAATGCTGGAGGAGTAATTGGAATTGGAAAATCCTTGCTTCATGATTTGCTGGGTGGTTGGATACTAATTGTGTTCCTCATTCTAAAGAGAAAGACATTACATGAAATACAGAAAGTCACTGTTCAGTTTTTGATTTTTGTTTTGGTGGGTGTGTCTTCTCTCAAGTTTAGGGATAAAGGAGATAGTTACCTTTCTAATTAGAGGGGAAGAGGGGAAAACAGGGAATTTTGGCCACATCCAAAAATACTTATTATACAAAGATGAAACACACCTACACGTTCGTGACGATAAGATAACATTACAGGTTTTAGACTACGTCCCGACTGTGAATTCAGATTGTCGTCACAGTGAACAAACAGAAAATGACACTAGGGTCCAGGGAAATGAGTAATAGGGACACATGATACTGTTGGAACTAACATGCATCTGTCTGCCTCCATGACTGCCTAACATCTCATGTCTCTACAGGGTCCGGGGACCAGGACAAACTCTTACAACTCTGTGAATGATGGTTCATTTTTCTCAAAGGCACTTCACAGATTAGAAGGTCAGTGAACCCTGACATTCCTTTCCCCCTATCATACCCAGTTCATTGTATCATTTTGTGAGTCTGGATTTGTAAATAACATCCATGGCCATTGGAGATGTTTATATTTTTGTCTTTTCAGATTCCAAGTTGGAGATTTTTTCAGGACATAATATGAAAATGTGGCTGATTTTGTTCTTTATAATAACGTGCTTCCATGTTTCTGTGAACCAAGATTCTGGTAAGGAAAAAATATGAAAAGAATTCTTTCCCTTAATTTTCATCATAGTAATGAGATGATAAGTGAATTTGACCTACTTAAAAGTTGTTTTGTTTCACTTTGTTTTGATTTTGATAGTAACATAGTAGTGAGGGTGGGGGCAGTAGGTCAATTTTTTTTTAAGACTACCCTCTGTTCCTTTGAAAATTCTGGACTTTATTCCTTGTTAATGATAAAAAGATATGGAAGCTGTCATTTTGTCCTCAGTTTCAACCCATTTTAGGTCTTCTGGGAGGTTACATGAAAGTTCTGTTATATTAGGTTCAAGCCTGCAAAATTTGGAATGTCTCTTTCTAATTCATTTGTGCCAAAAGATTGTCTTGGTTAATTGTCCAGATTTTGTTCCAATTTAAACTGTTAGTCTGTTTATCATAAAAAACATATTTTCAGGGGCTGAGGTTGTGGATCAGTGGCAGAGCACTTGCCTCCCCCATGTGAGGCACTGGGTTCGATCCTCAGTATCACATAAAAATAAGTAAAACAAAAATAAAGACACTGTGTCCATGTATAACTAAAAAACTTTAAAAAAAAAAAAAAAAAAGAACATGCTTTCACCCTGGAGAGAAAGTTCCGTAGCCATCTACCGTCTGTCAGCAATCTGTGTGCAGTGGAATTAAAGTCCAAACACTGACTTGCCCTTCACCACCTCTACTATCTAATCAAATAATTGGTTCTGGCACTGGTTGGTTCACATCCAGGACCACCTACAACAGCTTTTACAGCTTTGTTGAGGACTCTGACCTTGGAAGCAAGTTTTGTGAAGAGATAAACTAGACTTTGCCCTGCGAACATCATCCTTGGATGTCTCACTGAGTCTTAAGCTTTATAAGGAGAGGCAACTTTTCTTCCCAGTCATTTCCTTGTTCAGACATAATGAAGGACCTTGTCAGAAGCTGAATCTGCCTCTTGTGCCAAGCACCTATACTTCCTTTCCCTGCAAAGCATATAGGGGTTTATTAAAGGTCCCTGGTGGTCCTGAGCAGAGCCACCCTGAGCAGGGCTCACCTGGCCATCCGGCCTGAGGTCTGATGTTGCCTCACTTATTTCCTCCCCTGCAATGCTGTCTGATCATGACAGGAACCTTAGATGGATTGGAATCACATTATTGAAAAGACAAAAGAGGATTATCTTATCCTCTATGGCTGGATCAGACCACTGTAAGGAAAATGAAATAACCCAAAGAACTAAAGCTGGTTACCTAGCAATTGCAGAAAAGAAAATATTGACATTATTCTAATTTGATTAGAATTTTTCTAGTAAAAATTCAGATAGTGAGAACTTCAGAGTGAGGGGAACCTTAGGTATTTTCTAGTTGAATCTATTTAAAGTACAGGAAACCAAAGACCAAGAAGATCAAGCATATTGGATGGTTTAGCAGAGCTCAGTCAGTTAGCTGATGGCAGAGTCAGGGTCTCATTATTTGTTGATACATGCTATATTTCCTTAAATATAAGCCACACACATGTACATGTCAACCCACATACTTCCCTCTCTTCCCTGGACAAGAAATGGATCTTATGCTAAGGTAGTGAGAACTCTTGATCTAAATGACCACCGGTAAATGACATAGGTGTTTGAACCCTGTGATTCTCTACATGTAAATATACAATTCTAAATAGCTAGCATCAAATCTAGCATTAAATGAAGCTTTAAAAGTTCAGCAGAATATTATATTTTCATATAAAAATTATTTATACTTTTAATGAGAGTTAAAGCTATAATCCCATTTCTAGCCTAAAATATATTGGTGCCCATATTTTTCACATGTGAAAATAAATTTATCAATTATGACACTCAGTCATATGAGTCTTCAAAAATATAAGTAACTTTAAAATAGATTAAGCCAATTTTATATTTTCATGGTTTGTGTATTTTTAAACTTCATCAACTTGACACTAGAATAGAAACTAATATGTTTATAAGTTAACCAGTTGCATTGCATAAATGAGAATCACAATGAAAGACTTTCATATTTCAACACTCAAATCAATTAGAAGGAGCTTGATTCTCAATTAAAATTTGTATCCTGTTCATATAAATTGAGATCAAATTCTGAAAGCCAATATCAACTATCTGCTAACAGTCTAAACATCCATGATGTTTTACTTCTCTAATTTACCTATTCCTAATTAGTTAATTTTTTTTTTGCAAAAATGATGCTTAATTTTGGATCAATTCAAAGGAGAAGCTATATTAAAGAATCAGCCCAAGAAACTAATATTTCTTTTTCTCAAGAGAAAATGCAGTTTGGGGCTATTATTTTCAGCTGATTGAGAAGGTACTTAAAAAATTAATGAATGTGAAAAGTAAGTTTTCCCCCATGTGACTGGCATTAAACTTAAAGGTTTTGCTTTGTTCATATGTTTGTTTGTGGTTTCGTAGGCCCTGAGTATGCAGATGTTGTGTTTCTAGTGGACAGCTCTGATCACCTGGGAGTTAAGGCCTTCCCCTTTGTGAAATTTTTCATCAATAAGATGATCAACAGTCTCCCCATCGAGGCCAACAAGTACCATGTGGCCCTGGCCCAGTACAGTGACATGCTCCACAATGAATTCAACCTGAGTACCTATAGGAGCAAGAACCCCATGCTGAACCACCTCAAGAAGAACTTCGGGTTCCTTGGCGGGTCCCTGAGGATAGGAAATGCTCTTCGGGAGGCTCACAGAACCTACTTCTCTGCACCTACTAATGGAAGGGACAGGAAACTGTTTCCTCCTATTTTGGTGGTCCTGGCTTCAGCCGAATCCGAGGATGATGTGGAAGAGGCTTCGAAGGCCCTTCGGAAAGATGGGGTGAGGATCATCTCCGTGGGGATGCAGAAGGCTTCTGAGGAAAACCTGAGGTCCATGGCCACATCTCAGTTTCACTTCAACCTTCGGACGGTCAGAGATCTCAGCCTTTTCTCCTCAAACATGACGCAGATCATCAAGGATGCAGCCAAGTACAGAGAAGGAACAGTCAATGATAAACTCATAGAAGGTAAAATTGGAATGCACATATAGGAATGATGATAAAATGCCTTTGAAAAATCAATACGGGGATAGGATTGAAACTCTTTGAATACCCCTTTCTCAAAAAGGGCCGCATATTCAGATATTAAATATCTGTGTGTTCCAGAGGATCCAATAATTGTGACCATTTTAGATCTAATCATGCCTACAGGTCTTGGTTCTCATGCTTTGCTTCTCCATGTTGCATGTCCTTTAGATTTCTTAAAATTCAGGGATGTCCTCTCCCTGCTACTCAGCTTACCTCTGAGATATCTCCCTGGGCTCTAGTTGTTACATAGTTTCATTACGGGCTCATTTAAAAGGTAGCTTTATTGCTAAAGAAATCTATGACTCCTGAAGCCACATAATGTGATCACAGAATGTTATAGCTAAAAACAACTTCGGGTTGCCCAAACTCCTGTTCTGCAGGAAAGAACCTACAGGTGTCTTTACCAGTGATATGGCCTGACCCAGGGCCTGGTTGTAACTTGCAGGCAGAGCTAGGTCAGGTCCCCAGATTCCCAGCCAGGTAGTCTGAGCCCCACATTGCCTCCCTCTCTACTGCTCTGTTCTGAATTAGTTTGTTCTCTGTTCTGTCGGGATACATGTCCTAGTCTACTAACAAGAAAGTACAAGAGTTATGAGCAGCATGCAAATGGGGAACAGGAAGAGCCAATAAAAAACAATTTGCTCCAAGTGTGCATGTCCAAATAAGTAGCATAGGAAACTCACATTATTCTTGGATAAAGCAGTTTTGAAATGACTTACATAATGACCTATTAATAGTAGAGAATGTTTTTCTTGTGGTACCCTGTGACAATATGAATCCTTATTAGAAACATCTCTCCCAAAAAAAGCAATTGAAAGTGCATTTGTATTCATTATCATTCTTAGTAATATTTGGACTATAACTGCTAATTATAATGGCAATGGTGCTTCAATGATTTTAATATTTAATAGCTACTGCTTGTTGAGTGAATCTTATGTATTAGTCCCATACTAAGTATAGTATCTCATTTAATTCTCATAGTATCTCCATGAGATAATTATCATATCTCCATTTGACAGTTGAGGAAATCAAAGCTGGGAGCTTAAGATCCAGCATTTGAACCCAGGCCCTTTTGATCTCAGCTTCCTAATCATTTCACACATCTCCTTCTGTCTTTAATCAGATAACCAAGCTCTGGTGTATGTTCTCCATGTCTTCTGATACTCAGCAGAGATGCCACACCTCCAGCTAATCTTGTGCTTGTTCATTTCTTGTCCACACAGTTTGCCAAGGCCCTTCTGTGGCTGACGTTGTGTTCCTGTTGGATGTGTCCATCAATGGCAGCCAGGAGAACTTTGACTACCTTAAAGCATTCCTGGAAGACAGTGTGTCTGCCCTTGACATCAAGGAAAACTGCATGAGGGTCGGCCTTGTGGCCTACAGCAATGAGACCAAAGTGATCATCTCACTGAGCAAGGGCATCAATAAGTCAGAGGTTCTCCAGCGTATACAGAGCCTCTCTCCCCAGGCTGGGCAGGCCTACACGGGGGCTGCCATCAGGAAGATCAGGAAAGAAGTCTTCAGTGCACAGAAAGGCAGTCGGAAGAATCAAGGTGTGTCCCAGATCACGGTGCTGGTGACCCACAGAGCTTCAGAAGATAATGTGACCAAGGCAGCAGTTAACCTCCGGCGCGAGGGTGTGACCATCTTCACCATGGGCATCGAAGGGGCCAGCAAAACCCAGCTGGAAAAGGTAGCATCTCACCCTGCCGAGCAGTATGTCACCATGCTGAGCAACTTCTCTGATCTGGCTGCCCACAATCAGACATTCCTGAAGAAGCTGCGGAACCAGATAACACACACCGTCTCTGTCTTTTCAGAACGCACCGAAACCCTCAAATCAGGTAAAAAGTCTTGCTGAGAGAAGGACTGTTTAGAACCTTTTTCCTTTTTTCTTGTCTTTCAAATATTTATATATGCAAAACGAATCTGTTGAATATGATTATGATGTGAGTGGGTAGAATGAGTTCCTAATTTCTATTTTAGCTCAATAATATGAAATCCAGTTAGGGGAGAATAAGATCTATTGCAGTGCCAGCGTAGAGAGAAAGGATTTCCTTTCTCATTTCCTCTAGTGTGGCTCTGATTCCATCGGTCACTCTATACCCCCTGGAATACCATGATTTGCTATTTCTCTCCCTTTTCTTTTTTCTTTCCCTTTTCCCTTACCCCTTGCCCCCTTATTGGAAATTAAACTCAGGGGCACTCTACCACGGAGCTTCATTCTCAGCTATTTTTTCATTTTTTTTTTGTTTTGTTTTGAGTCAGGGTCTTGCTAAGATGCCCAGGTTGACCTAGAACTTGTGATCCTCCAGCCTCAGCAGCCTGAGTTTTCCCTACTTTGTATTTCTTTATTTGTTTATACTTTTCACTTCCCTTCTCTTCTTCCCTCACCCCCACTCCAAATTCCAATTTGCAGAACAAACAGGAAGTGTGATTTGGATCGAAGACAAGTAATTAATTTGTTGTGAAGTACCACTCTAGTGTCTGCAAGTTTAGGGAGAGAAAGAAAGGGCAATGTATTTCATGATTGCTATATTCGTGTGAACACAGTGATGCTGAGGAAATATTTTTACGCATGTATACACACACCACATGTTTGTACACATTCTGTAACAAGTATTTATATCCTGTTTACTGTAAAAGTGCCATTATCTTTCACACATGAGTTTGCTGACAATATCCCTACTCTAGTTAATGAACTAGGATTGGGTGAGGAGTAAATCATTTATTCTAGATTCCAAGAAAAGGAGCTCACATGTCTACAATGCCCTGCTAAACACCTTCTTCATGTCACAACATACCACTTGACTTTTGACCAATCATCTTAAACTCTCAGAAGCATTCATTTGGCCCAACTGATGCTAAGATCCCCCCTTTTAAGCTAGGAAAGCAAGCCTTTTAAACCCAGATGCCGTTTCCCACTTTTCCATCTGCAGTGGCTTAGACTTACTCATTCTTCTTCCCCTCTGTGCCCATTTCTCCTCCACATTTGCCCCAAATGCCACATTCAACTTTTTGATTCCATTGTAGCTTGTGTGGACACGGAAGAAGCGGACATCTATCTGCTCATTGATGGCTCTGGGAGCACACAGGCCACAGACTTTCAAGAGATGAAGACCTTCCTGTCGGAGGTGGTCGGGATGTTCAACATTGCTCCCCATAAGGTGCGCGTGGGGGCTGTTCAGTATGCTGACAGCTGGGACTTGGAATTTGAGATCAATAAATACTCCAACAAGCACGATTTGGGAAAGGCCATTGAGAACATCAGGCAGATGGGTGGGAATACAAACACGGGTGCAGCCCTGAATTTCACACTGAGGCTGTTGCAAAAAGCAAAGAAGCAGCGAGGAAACAAAGTGCCTTGCCACCTTGTCGTTTTGACGAACGGCATGTCCAAGGATAGCATCTTGGAGCCTGCGAACAGACTGAGAGAGGAGAACATCCGCGTCTATGCTATCGGGGTCAAGGAGGCCAACCAAACACAGCTGCGAGAGATCGCAGGAGAAGAGAAGAGAGTGTACTACGTGCACGAGTTTGATGCCTTGAAAGACATAAGGAACCAAGTTGTCCAAGAAATCTGTGCTGAAGAAGGTGAGAGAAATGATGTCCCTTGCCTTTTGACTTCAGCTCGCACTGAAGTTGCCTTTGTGGTAATGTTTGACATTGCTGGTTAGGAGGAATGACATACATTTCTTGTTCATCTGTGCAAATATAACTATGTTTGTTCTCCAGGAAAAAAACCACACTAGTCTATTATAGTGTTGTTCTAATTGGTGTCTGAAAAAACAACAAAAATATCTGGAGAGATTCTCCCTAATAATTATTAATCAGCTTTCTTCAACAAATCCCTGCAGGCTAGACATGTGATTAGATGTCATGTGTGTCATATGATCAAATGATTTCAGATTTCAAGGAATACTTCTGGCTCATTTAAATTTCTGTTTTATAGAACCTTTATGAAATCTATTAGAGCTGTAAGTCAGTGGTTTTCAACCAAGTGTTATTCTCTCTGGTTGAATTTGTTAACTTCTAGAGATATTTTCAGTGTCATAATCATGAGGCCCTGCTAGCATCCAATGAGGAAAGGTCAGGGATACTACTAAACATCCTGCAATATCCTACAGTGCCCACTGCTCACCACATAAAAAGGGATCTGGCCCAAAATGTCAATAATGTTGAAGTTGAAAAACCCTGAGTTATATATTTAAACAAATTACTAAATAACAGCAGAATAGTCTTATCTTTATTGTTTTCAATGCTTTATTTACCTACTAATAATCCTCACCAAGTACACATTTAACTTCCATACTAGATTGTTTGTGCTTTGGATTTTCCTGTTTGCTCTTAATTTTTTTTTTTTTTTTTTTGCATGGAGTCAGCTTGAACAAACATCCTAATTTCTCTTCTGCAGCCTGCAAGGACATGAAAGCCGACATCATGTTTCTGGTGGACAGCTCTGGCAGCATAGGACCTGAAAACTTCCAGAAAATGAAAATATTTATGAAAAACCTAGTGAGCAAATCTCAGATTGGGGCAGATAGGGTGCAAATCGGTATAGTCCAGTTCAGCGACATCAATAAGGAGGAGTTTCAGCTCAACAGATTCACCACCCAAAGTGACATTTCGAATGCAATAGACAAAATGGCTCACATTGGAGAAACTACCTTGACCGGTGGTGCCCTGACCTTCGTGTCTCAGTACTTCAGCCCTGCCAAGGGGGCCCGGCCCAACGTCAGGAAATTTCTCATCCTCATCACAGATGGCGAAGCTCAGGACATAGTAAAGGATCCAGCAGTTGCACTACGGCAAGAAGGCATCATTATCTACTCCGTGGGAGTATTTGGCTCCAACGTCACCCAACTTGAAGAGATCAGTGGGAGGCCAGAGATGGTTTTTTATGTTGAGAATTTTGACATTCTGCAGCACATTGAAGATGATCTTGTTTTTGGAATATGCAGTCCCCGTGAAGGTAGGCATGACTGTGTTCATAAGTGGGAATATCCAAGTACCAGATGTGGATATGAGTCATTTTCTTTTGGAATTAAGTATGACTCTATTTGGAAACTGTAATCTTTTCATTGAATTGAAATGTTTATGCTAGGATCTTTGACCTGTTGAACTCAAGAAACAGTGAGGAACAATTTGGGTTCACCCAGTCTCATTTCTGTTTTAGACAAATAGACGGTGGGTGATGAATCCTTCATTTAAGAAAAGTGGTATCACACCAAGTCCTAGGTCTGGTTCCTGGATAGTAGAAGCTGATCAGAAGTTCTTGTGGAAGTGATTTATTGAGGCAGTATTTTCGAAAGAGGAGGAAAGAAAGGAGGTCAGGACGTAGGCAGGTGCTAAGCAAGGAGTTCATTCTAGCTGGAGTCTAGTTTCAGCCTCATCCCATGGAGAGTTTATAGCATGAGTTACACCAAAAACTGGTCTTATCTTAAGATGAGGGATCCAGCCTGCCTACACTGTGCTACTAGATTACATGTGGGTATCCGAGGTAGTCAATTGGGACATAACCTCTAGACAAAGGGACTCCCTTTAAGCCAGGCATCTAGTCTCTATAAATTTTTGTTTCTTTTGTAATTTCTAAAAACAACACTTAATCAAATGAGATATTTGTGAAAACACTTTGATATTTATTAAATATTATAAAGAAGGATTATGGTAAGGGAAACTTGAACAATGGATGCTTCAAAGGAAGTGAAGAGCACTGTCCCCACTCTCTTCCTGTGATACTGCAGAGTAATGGAAGTGATCAAGCAAATGCTTAGGGCTGGGGATGTAGCTCAGCTGTAGAGCACTTGGCCTGTGACATGTGTGAGGCTCTGAGTTAAATCTCCAGAATAATAATAATAATAATAATAAACCAGCTCAACAAATATAAGGGGCTAATTTATCCTGTGACACCAGGGCTTAATGGCAGGCATATTGAAAAGTCTGTGTGGGCGATGGCTCTTAATGGGATTTTAGGGGAGGAGAGGAACATTTAAGTAATGATTCTGTTCAACTCCCACTACAAAGTTTGATGATCATGGCCTGTGTTTTGTAGAAAGGGGAGAACACCTTGTTTTTAGTCCCTGGTAATTCTACCTAGTACAAATATAAACTCTTTGAAGGGTTCCAAAACTGAGCAATCTACCCCCGGCTCTCCCTCCAGTCCCCTGAGTAATCCAAGCAAGATTTGCAGCCAGCCTAAGACCAGAGGGACCTAGTTCCTTCTTTAGTGGAGTCAGCCTTTCTTGGAATTTGGTTTATGGCTCTGTACACAAAGCCTCTAATTAACAGTTAGGTACATGGGCTCTCCGGTTTTCAACAGTCCTCACATGGCCAAGGACTGGTTCACAGAGGAGGAGATGCGGACAGCCTCTGAGAGGGAGAGGGAGGGGAGTACTTCTTCACAATCCCATTTCTCAAGAAGGGATGAGTTAACAGTTGGATCATACCTTTCTAAGGCCTGCAGAGATAATGCGCCACATAAGAACAAAAGGACCAGCCTTCTTAATGATAAAACTTCTCCAGAATGGATGAGTTGGCGTTTAGAACTCAGAACAGATGAGCTCCTTTAGATGGAACGTGCTTCTCATGGTCTTTCCTGCTCTACTTTTCCGTGGCGTTGACCTCAGATTTAAGAAGTTCAAAGTGTCATTCTAGGATAATTAAACTAGGTCAAGTGAGAAATGGGCTTTTTTTTTTTTTTTAATGTTGAGGACGAATATGAAAATAGATGTTTCAAGAAAGTCAAAAGGGGAGAAAATGTAATCTTGAAAGTCAGCCATCATAACCATGAAAAGAACATAGTGTTGCCAAATTAATTTTTATCTGATTATTTCCCCAAAAGTTTATCTTAGGAATATAATCTCAAGCTCCCTATGGCTTTAAAGAAAAAAGACAAATTTGTATAAATGAAAGCATATGTTGAAGGAACCATTTATATGGGAAAATTTACATAAAACTTTGATTTTTTTCTTTTAGTCCAAAGGTTTTTGAAATTCTATTCCTGATGAGCCTGTGTTTGTCTTTCCACCCCTCCCAAACCTTTGGTAGGTTTCACCTCATATCTCTTGTCCTAAAAGCTTACCTGATCATCACTATGTATTGGCAGTGCAAAAGTACATGTGTCTCTGTTATCCAGGGAACTGATATTCTAATGTTCAGCATGATGCCAAAGAAAACACCAGCAACTTAAAAAACAAAAACAAAAAATGTTTGGGGACTCTCCAAAGCTAATCTCACATTGACTTTTCTTTTCCTTCCTCTTCTAGAATGCAAGCGAATTGAAATTTTAGATGTTGTGTTTGTGATCGATAGCTCTGGCAGCATTGATTACGATGAATATAATATCATGAAGGACTTTATGATTGGCTTAGTGAAAAAAGCTGATGTTGGGAAGAATCAGGTCCGGTTTGGAGCTCTGAAGTATGCTGATGACCCAGAGGTGCTGTTTTATCTGGGTGATCTCAGCACAAAATTGGAGGTGATTTCCGTGCTCCAGAATGACCAGCCCCTAGGGGGTAACACTTACACAGCTGAGGCGCTAGCCTTCTCAGACCACATGTTCACTGAAGCTAGGGGCAGCCGCCTGCACAAGGGGGTCCCCCAAGTCCTCATCGTGATCACCGATGGGGAGTCTCACGATGCTGAAAAACTCAATGCCACCGCAAAGGCCTTGCGGGACAAAGGCATTCTCCTCCTGGCTGTGGGGATTGCTGGTGCCAATCCGGTGGAGCTGTTAGCTATGGCAGGATCAACAGATAAGTACTACTTTGTGGAGACTTTTGGAGGCCTGAAGGGGATCTTTTCAGATGTGTCAGCCAGTGTCTGTAACTCTTCAAAAGTTGGTAAGCCTTGTCAATCAAGTTTTTTCTTATTATTAGCAAAGGGTCAAATGAGGGAGATGCCAAAGCAATAGTCCTTAAGGGAGAAGTCTTCCAGAGAAGAGAGAAGGAGCCAAAGTTGTTTCAGCTGACTGCCCTACTCTGAGATTCCAGAACATGGGAAGACCTCAAGGTCGCTTCATGCAGCCTCCTCCCTCAAAAGAAGTACCTTCTACAACTTCCTAATCACTTTTCCTGAACTATTCTAGTGCTGGGGGATTCATCAGTTTGGAACAGGCTTTATTTATTAAAACACAAATTTGCTTACACGTTATTCTATCTAGTTCTTCTTCCCCCTGATTTACATGAGAAATCAAATACTATCTCTGAGAATCAGCATGGAATCTTTTCTCTGTGTTTAAGAATCCCTTGTTTATTCACTTATTTCTAATATGGCACAAGCTCATTTAAAATGTCATCTTATACTTTGGAGTTCGAGGGAGATTATGTGTTACTAAAATGCCTCAGTAATTTTTCCCAAGATGTGTTTTACTAAAAAATGTTATTTTATTAGATGAATTGCTGTTAATGCACAATTCCAACATCTTGGTGTAGTTCTTTTTCAAAATCATTTTAACTTTTCTGTTTTACATATGCCTGCATCCATAGAATGCAACTACCATCTTTTTTTTTTTTTTTTCTTTTCCAATGAAACTAACAGAATCTGGGTCTTCACTGGGACAAATCTCTTATAAGAAAACAAGGACAAATCTCCTTGTGGCTAATGTCTAAACTTTGATTTGTCCTTCTCAAGTCCACTGTCAAAGATGGCACTGCATTTCTATATTGAAAGTTCTCCTTTGAGCAGAAAGACAGTATTTGCTTTCCTTTATTTGAATCTGAAACAAAGGAATTTAATGAGCTAACCAATTTCTGAAGACTTTACAGTATTTCTTTTGATGTCTTCCTTATCTGAACTGCGGGAATCTCAGAGACCTCTAATCTTCTCTGAGGTGACAATGAGAAGTAATTAAGTTGGGCCAGTGGTGGGATCACTGGGGAATTCTGGGAAATGATAATGTTTACCAGAAAGCCAAGGATCACACAGGAGTGTGTGCCAAGCATAACTCATTCATTGGCCTCTCTTATCCTTTTTGTTTTGTATTTGCTGTATTAATACCAGAGAAGTAGCTCTAACATATTAAATTGTTGACTCAAAAATATTTTTTTTCCTCAAGTAGGTATTTTTGCCTATGTACATCAAAGAGGGCTGAAAGAAGAGGAAAATCAACTAGAGATACACCAGAAGGCATGCTCTTAAGTCCTCCCATTGATTTGACCTAATAAACCAGAAAAATATTTATTGGTTCTGCTGGCCAGAGAGGTCAAGTCAATAACATAAACCATCTGTTTCTGTTTGATTTCCTCAATGGATATGTGTTATTTTGGGTTTTTTCCTTGCTGTGTTACTACTGTCCCTGGGTTTTCTGGAAGGGGTAAGACTAGATTGCAGATGAGAAAAAGTTATTTTGTAGCGCCATTCCCAGTTCTCTGGCATCTCAGAAAAGAAAATGGCGTCAGACCAAATGGACAAGCCAAGAGAAATATCAAGAGATGTGTGAGTGGTTCATGCCTTGTGCTGCCTTCATTTCTTTTTACTTCCCCTCCAATTAATGTGACCAGAGAGCAGCATTAAGATAAGAAACCACTTTCAGAAATAACATCTCTATGTGGCTGTAAACATTTAATTTGCTTTTGGTGGATTAAAGAATGAATAATACTCTGGTTTTTGTCATTGCTGTTCCCTTTCCTCTCCTTTGTAGATTGTGAAATTGAAAAAGTAGATCTTGTTTTTCTCATGGATGGTTCAAATAGCATTCACCCAAGTGACTTCAAGAAGATGAAGGAATTTTTAGCATCTGTTGTTCAAGACTTTGATGTTAGCCTCAACAGAGTGCGCATAGGAGCAGCCCAGTTTAGCCATACCTACCGGCCAGAGTTTCCACTGGGAACATTCACCGGGGAAAAGGAGATATCACTTCAGATTGAAAACATCCAGCAGATCTTTGGATACACACACATTGGCGCTGCACTCCGGGAGGTGAGGCATTACTTCTGGCCAGACATGGGTAGCAGGATAAATGCAGGTACCCCGCAGGTGTTGCTGGTACTCACAGATGGCCAGTCCCAAGACGAAGTGGCTCAGGCTGCTGAAGAGCTGAGACGCAAAGGTGTTGACATCTACTCGGTGGGCATCGGAGATGTGGATGATCAGCAGCTCGTTCAGATCACTGGGACTGCAAAAAAAAAGTTGACGGTTCATAACTTTGATGAACTGAGAAAAGTCAAAAAAAGGATTGTTCGCAACATCTGCACCTCAGGGGGTGAGAGCAGTAAGTATTTAATAAGTTCTTTGTTTTTATTCCCTCCACTGTCTTTACTGACATTTTCCTCAGGCTCTATTTGCATCTCCTGGGGCTGCAGGGAGAATTTAGATTTGTGCCTTTGGTTTTCATATTTATTTTTTTCACAGTTATCAAATATTTTTTGTGTCTCATGGATTGAGAAACAGCATGTTTGAGATTCTATATCTTTATTTCACCCTCCATCCTCAGGAGAGCATGCCCCCTTTGAGAGTGGAGAGCCTTAGCTTCAGAGGATGTGGTGTGAGGACAGGGCCATTGTTTACAATTTGGGTGGTTTCAGAGGTTGAAGGACATGTTTCATATGAATAAAGATTTGTGCTGTTGGTTGTCTGGCATTGAGCCTACATACAGGGCCTCCAAGTGCCATGGGTATAGATATGGAAATTTATATCTTATTATGAAATCATACCACAGAAACTAATAAATATCTTAACAAATTAGCATATTTTGACATTGTCCCAATAGGTAGAAGTAAAGTATCTTGAAGGGGACTTATATTTTTATTATTATTATAAGGGTACTATCCAGGTTGGAGAGTTAATTCTAAGTATGCATGGTAAACATTAACTCCAGATTTTCACCAAGGAAAGGAAAGCCGCAGGTCATCAAGAGTCTTCTGGGAACAGATACCAAACTACAAGTCCCTGCTCCAGACAATTTATCTTGGCCAGGTTGTTTAACTCCTCTAAGTTTAATTGTCTCATCTATGGAAAATGAATGATAGCAGCACCTGGTTTAAAAGATCATTGTGAGGATTAAGTAAGAAATCACATATTTAAACTTTACTTTGAATAAGCATGACACCTGAGATGTAATTATAAAGCCACTTCATTTTTGTCTACCACTGACCCATTAAATTTATTCATGGGGGGATAGCTCTTTCTTTACCCCTAATCACTTCCAAGAAATAAATGAGCCTCCTCTTGGTGATTAATATGCCTATCTCAGTGTAACCATTAAAACTTTAAACTTCATCCAAGGTTATTCCACTTTTCCAGCTTGCCTTAGGCTGCTCACCTGCCATAAGAGAAGAAACCATACACAGTTGACATTTTGCTTATTGTTCCCCATCTTTTACTGCTATCCTTTCTCCTAAACCCTGCCCCCACCTTGCTAAAACTGGTTTCTAGCCATTTCAGAATGGAGTGGGGAAGAGACAGGAGGTATACAGAAGTTTTTACTTGATAATGCTTGTCAGAATTTGGTTTTCTTTGATGAAAGCCAACGTCCAAAGCTGGGTCCATTTGTGAGTCCTTCAAAGATCCTCTGTCCTGCTCCCTATCATCCCTTCCCCCACTAAAATCCATTTCTCAGGGCATCTCTCAACTATAGCTCCTTCAAGGAGGCCAAATATGTCTGAATTCTAGACGGTCCCTTATCTCTTCCTCAGCCTTTGTGCATCTGGTGATGATTCTGGCTTTATTCTACAGAGGTCTCTCTGCACCCCACCCCCCACACCTAGGTAGGCTTCTTGGATGGAAGATGAGAGGAGCCCCAATACCTCCTTCTTATACTCAGCTATTATCAGTTCCATGGGGGACAGTAACATGTCACTTGCCTCAGTAAACACTGGAAATTACAGCCCTGTGTCTTACTCCTTAGAGTTTCCAGGCTTAAGTTATCTCTGAAAGCTTCTCTCTCTTGACTTAGAGGAAATTCTCTCCTGTGTGTGTGTGTGTGTGTGTGTGTGTGTGTGTGTGTGTTTGGGGGAAGAGCTCACAGCATGTCAACAGTGCTTTCCATAAATGTTCTTCTCAGCTCCAATCTTATCTTTTATAAGACCCAACGTGGAGGTTTACAGTTAAGAGCCCCACCACTGATCAGGGACTGTCTTTGTACTTCCTGCTTCATGCTCCGCTCATACTTTGGAATGTATCTGATTCCATCAGCCAAACCTTCTACATCAAGCTCCTGTTTCACATGAAATACCCATTTCTAGTTATTAGGCAGAAAATTATCTTAAAACAACTTAGTTTCTACTTGAGTGCATAACAAAAAAACCTTTGGAACATGAAATGCAAAAATAGTGAGTGAGTTATGTTTAAAGGAAATAGCCGTGAATGCAAAAAAAAATAATAATTTAAATAAGGAAAGTACTCTATATGAAGATAAATTTGAAGTTAGTACTCCAGCAAGCAAGAATGTGAGGGCTTTGTATCCAAACTTTGAGCTGAAGACTGATGAGGCTGGAATGAACACTGATAAACTGTCAAAGGCCTGTGAGGATATATTAAGGCATGCCAGTTCTTTAAATATAATATAATAAACCCTCAAATCAAGGAAATCAGACAGTAGCTTGGTGTGACTCAAACAAACTAAGCTGAGAGCCTGGACCTTCTGCTTATTTTACTTATTCCTTTGGTGATGGAGACTGAACCCAGGGCTTCACACATACGAGGCAAACACGCTACCACCGAGCTACACTCCCAGTCCCATTTGCTCTGCTTCTTAACAAAATATGCCTAACTCTGAAGAAGTCACTAGCCTTTCTGAGTCTTGGTTTTCTCATTCGTAAAGCTAACTCATCTCTAAGGGTTTCTCTAATTGTAGACTGTGGTGCAAAATGTGAAAGTAAAGTCAATGGCATGGAAATACTAAGGAAGTTACTGAGAATCAATATTTTTTTTTGAGCACCTCTGAAGGGTCAAGCTTGGACCTCTAAGAACTTCAAATGTATTATCGCATTCACTCTCCTAACACCCTATATGATGTGGAAATGGGGACTGGAGATGTAGCTCCATGGTAGAGCACTTGCCTAGTATGCCTGGGCCCTAGGTTCAATTCCCAGCACCACCAAAAATAAAAATAAAAACATAACTATGGAAAGAAATGGAAACTCAAAGGAATGTTGGTAGTCTGGTCCAGATCATATAAGAGTAATAAGACAAAGCACATTTTGAAACTTAGGTCTTTCTGATCTCAACCTCCCCCACCCCAGTTCTTTCTTCTTTTCTTAAATTAATCTGTTTTCTTGATATAGTTGTTGTGTGGGTTATCTGAGGCTGTCAGTATAAAGAACTAGTGCCAAGTGTTGCCTTTCACCAATTAGTTGCTGGGGTTGATGAAGACATCATGGGTTGATGTTCTTGAAATTGTTCCCACAAGCTGCTGCTCTCAAAAGAAACCACTTGCTGCTAAGCTGTCACTTCCAGCAGCACAGTCTAGCAGGAGGACTAGTAACCTGCATAACCTGTCACCATTGGCTACCCAGGAAGTGATAAAATAGGGTGGCTCAGCATATGGACTCCGGATAAGCCTGGATCTGAATCCCAAGCATGAGATCCAGTCCTAACTGTGAGACCTTGGGCAAACTTCTCTAAGCCAGAGCTTCTTCCTCTGCAACATGAGTATTATAAGAGATTCTACGTGTTCCCTGTTTTATAAGGACAAGTGAGGCTATGAAAGGCAAGTACTTGGTAAATGTTCAATAAGTGCAGGAAGTGTTAGTCTCTGTCATAGCATGCCGATCTTATAAAAGTAAAAACTGAAGTAATGAGGTTAGTTCATAGAAGAACAATTTACCACGGGTTCTTTGGCTTAGGAACTTAAATATTTTGTATTTTCTTTAGATCCTCAATTTAGACAGCATGAAGATGATTTTTATTCTTCTACTATTTTATTTATTATTATTTTTCTTTTACATCATTGATGCAAACCTAGGGCCTTGCACATATTAGGCAAGTGCTCTACCACTGAGCTACACCCTCCAGCCCCAAAATTTCAATATTTTAACATTTCAATGCTATATTCAAATTTAATATGCCAAATTCTCCTGAGTAGCTAAACTCTAAAGTCTGATTCAGAGCTTTCACCCAAGCTTATTTTCCTGAGTGTGGCTACTCTGTTCACCTAGAGGAAACTTTGGGCAGTTTTCAGGATGGGAATGTCCAGCCTTTTTGGCATGGAGCCATGAGTAGATAGCAAAAAAGTCAGGAGTACTTCTCATCTTCTGCACCTATAATCATGGGTAGATGAATCAAAAAGCAGATTAAGCAAAAGGCTTTTTTGAATAGAATAAGGTAAGAGACAACTTGAGGATTTGTTTTATTCAAGGAATGTGAGAAATACAAAGGGAAATAGAAAATAGTTTCCAACTTTTCTTGACAAGGAGTTCTTTCTGTTCCTGCTTTTGCTGGATTCTCTAGAAACAGAACTTAAAGCAAAGCTTATGTGCTAATACTTTATTGGAAGTGCAATAAAGTAAAGCAAGACTGAGTTGCAGAGAAGTGACGCAGGAAAGAGGGAAAAGTGAGTACAAGGTGGTACGTCACTAAGCTACCCATGGCTTAAGAAAGCACAACTGGCACATTGGTCATGCAGAACATTACCAGAGACATTACAGAACCACTGCACAGACCACCCAGCACAGGGAGTAAAGGAGAAAATGCATCTTTCTACCTACTCTTCTCACTGGTTAGCATTTACCCCATGGAGAGTTTGCCCTCACACGCTACTGGGTTGTGTTATGCAGCTCCTTTGGGAAACTGCTGGGGAAACCAGCAACAGGATGCGCCATGTAGTGCATGTGGGGTTGGAAGTGGGAAAGGAGCCGGACCGTCCTTGAGTGCACAAGGGTTGCATGCAGATGGACCCCGGAGCCACCGGAGCCCTCTTGCAATGAACACAATGGACACTCTGTCAAGGCCTGACCTTCACCCCTATGTGTTAGGAGACCAGGATGATGATGGAAGCCCTGTTCCTCCAGTGGACAAAAGTCCTAGTCCTATGCAGAGGGAAAAAGCGGATGTGGGAGTTACATGAACTGGGACTGTTACAGTACCTAACTATATTTCCTTGATCATTCTTTCTCCTTTTTCTTCTAAGATACACCTTATTTCAAAGACCCCATACAAATCTTTCTCCAACCCAGCTGATAACTGCCAACAGGCCCACTTTCCCCATTAGAATATGTTCTCAAGATTCTGTCTTCAAATCTTCTGAATATACCCTAGCCTCTGAACTGTGTTTCTTAAGACTAAGCATCTGCCATCATCAATTCTAACTAAGGACTTTTTTAGAGTCAGATAATTAGAATCAGCTTTGGGGCCTGGCTGGAAAACATGAGACTGTCCAGTCCAATCTACTGTTTTTTTGTTTTTTTGGGTGTTTTTATTTTGAGATACATAATCCCTTTATTTTTATATCAAGAAAAGTAATACCTAGAAAGGGCAAGAGATCTTTCCAAAGTCATTTAGCAGTAAGAGAGTCATAGCCAGCCCATGACTGAAACGAAGCCTCCTGTCTTCCCAAAGACCTGCCCCCTGGCGTCCCATACTTGGGGACTAGGAAAAGGCTCAAAATGCCACTTTTACTTCTCTCTCTCTCTCTCTCCTCTCTCTCTCTCTTTACATTTTTCCTCTGTAGCCTGTGAGTTACCTTCTTAATTTTCCTTTATTGCTGTTCTCTGCTTCCATTCTGTTATCCTGGTTTAATTCCTCACTATAGCTCGTGAGTCAGTTTTAGCCTTCTCCCTAGCCCACATCTAAAACTACCCCTGCCTCCAGTTCATTTGAATTGCCTTTGCCAGATTCATTCCAAAGTACAATTATGTCATGGAAGACACCAATCCTCAAGACTTCCAAGGGCTCCTGACTCAGGGCTGTTACCTCTGTGGCATTCTCAGGGCCATTGCTTGGGAACCCACTTGATCAGCAAGGCCTCATTGCTAATCATACTTAGACACCAGCTGCTCATGTGACTTGTTTGCTAAATTCTATTCCTTTGCTCACATTATTATGGAACCATTTATCTTCGTTACTGACTGGTTTTCTATCCAGAGGTTAAAATAATCCAAGAATAAAACTTTCATCTCAAGACAGGAGAAGATATAAATTTAAAAGGAATTTTGGAAAGGACACGCTGATGTTTCCTTCTAAATGGTTTCTTTTTCTTGTCTTGCTTTCTGAGTATCCAGGAAGAGAATTTCTAATAAAACAAAAGATAGCAAAGTAAGAAGGCCAATCTTCTAGACATCTAGACTTAATAACATATTGACTTGCCTTAAGTCTTATGGTGAAAATTGATAATCAAATCAGGCCTTTATTTTCCCTCACCTACCTTATTTCTCATTTTAAAAAAATGAATCAAGTTATGGCCTTTGTTTTAAGAACTGAAGTTGATATTTTGGTTTCAAAGACTTGCAAATGTCCAACTAGCCAGAGTATCTGGGAAGAAATGTAGGCAAGTTCATACAAAAAAAAAACCTAAAAAACTGCTGATCTAAGCAAATCAAATAAAAAATCACTCATTCCCCTTTACTGTACCAAGCAAACTATGTCTGTTGTTTTACTGGAAAAGGTTGAATGTTTAACCAACTTAAAAATCTTGAAGAAAAAGAGTGTGTCATATGATTTTGTCCCTTAATTACCTACCTTTAGGAAGCTCAGCTTAAAATATCAAACTTATTCTGATTTCTTCAATGCTTAAATTTCCCTGGTGTTAGGATAAGAGCAAAGCTCTTTAAATGAAACACTTCTCTGAGTACCTCTAGATCCCACAATGGAAGTACCCTTCCTGAAGGGCTGAGATCCTGAAGGAGGGCTACCTTTGACATGGTCAAATATGGAAGATCAGATTGCTACTTTCTTCACTTGTAGGGTTTAAACCAAGAAAAACCTCAAGGATTATTTTTACTTTTATTGATTCTTTTATGAATGGATATTAAAGGTCAAAAAGAGGAGTTAGACACCCTTTTTGGAGAAATAAATCATCAAAACCATCCTCTGTGATTTATTTTGTTCCGAATTACTTTCTCTATTCAAAATGTTTTTTACATTTCCCTTATATTCATTAATATCTGTTAAAAGACCTCAGTTGATAAGTAGCATGATATGAGTTTCTTACTTTAGACTACTAACATGTTTCTCAGCATACTTTGGAGATATTTAAATGACTTTGCATATTTAAATGGGATTATTTCAATGGCTATAATATAATCTTTCAGAAATTTGGTTGCTATAGAACCATCTAGATCATAATCAGCCAAAAAATAATAATACATTTATACTTCTACAGGTTGTAAAAGAATGGTTCTGAGCCTCCTCCATTCGCCCTTTCCTTTCCTTGTGTTCCAACTTTATAGCTGGAATCGAAATAAAAATTCCAAGAGCTTAGAATCAGGTCAAGTAAAAGCTTGCTGATTTAGTAAGAGATGCTTTTCCCTTGAATCCTAGATTGTTTTGTGGATGTTGTGGTTGGATTTGATATCTCAACTCAGCAGAAAGGACAGACTTTGCTGGAAGGTCAGCCTTGGATGGAAACCTACCTTCAAGACCTCTTACGTGCCATCAGCTCCCTCAATGGGGTAAGCTGTGAGGTGGGCACAGAGACTCAGGTCAGTGTGGCTTTCCAAGTGACAAATACCATGGAAAAATATTCTCCCAAATTTGAGATCTACAGTGAAAACATCCTGAACAGCTTGAAGGGTGTGACTGTTAAAGGCCCATCTCTTCTCAATGCAAACCTCTTGAGTTCCCTGTGGGATGCGTTCCAGAATAAGTCAGTGACTCGAGGAAAGGTAACATGGCTTGATTTTATTTGTTGCTATGTAATTGCAATGAACTCTTTTGACTCGTCTTTCTTTTATTTTGAAAACATTCCAGGTGGCCCTCCTATTTTCAGATGGATTAGATGATGATATTGAAAAACTTGAACAAAAATCAGATGAACTTAGAAAAGAAGGTATGGGACCGGAGTGGGGAAAGTGGTGCTTATTAACTTTACAATCTCAGAACCCAACTCTTGCTCTTAAGTTTCCAGGCACTCAAGTAACCCTGAATTTGACAATCTTTTTACTTTATTTGCACACAACAGAATACGTGGACCTCGAGAACATTTTGACATATGAATACCAAGTCCAGTCTCTTGTCTTTTGTTTTGGGGTCTTTATAATCAGTTCCTTCCTTCAGACCATAGATGGACCAACCATGGCCTTGATGAAAAGCTCTAGTACCATGCTTTTAGTTTTTAGAACCAATGGCCAGTCTTATTTATTGTCAGTTATTACTACAATATGGATCTATAGAGGCAAAAGGATCCAGGTGTTCTGGTTTGACTAAGAATGGAAACACTCTCCAGTAAGTGGATGTTATTACTGTCCCACCCTGGTCCCTTTTACTGACAGGACCACCCATCTGCCAACTGCTGTTGAGTATTGGCTACTAAAAACGCACAGCTTACTTAGTCTCTGAAGAATTAGACTTGGCCAGAGGGAGCCACCTCACCTGGGAGGTTTCTCCCCACCCCATCCCTGGGCAGCAGATACAGTACAAAGATCTGAACCTTTGCCTCCAACTGACACCATTTGCTATGTGCAATTTATGCTCCAGAGTTCCCTGGAATCAGGCTAACCTTAGACTCCAGCTGAAATACTATCTTGCTCACCTTCTTTCCCTGCCCTACTGTATTCCCTCACTCATTTTCTTAGAGTTCTTCCTCAACAAATTATATGCATCAAATCCTCATCTCAGGCTCTGCCTCCAGGGAAATCGACCCAACATGCCTGCTCGCAAGGTTAGCGAGAAGCTAACCGGACTTCATCTTTTCTGTTTGATTCTTTCTCCTCAGTCTTCAATAAATTGCAAAGTTCCCTGAACTTACAGCTTTTATTTTACCCTTTTTTTGCTAAAGCTGCACTCTTTATTCTATCAAGTGTTGGCCTTTGATCATGAGTGGTAATCAAGATTTTAATTAAGAAAGATTGAGAACAGGAACACTTAGCTCGGGTGGGCAGTTTTGTAAAAGCCATTGTCCTTTTTAATCATTTCAACTTTCTTTTTCTGAAGAAAAGAGGTATCTCTTGCAGACAGCACTGAAGTTTCTTCCAGGAGAAGCTTTGGTAAATCCAGAATTCTAAGACCAATCCTTTCTTTCAACTCCCACTGAAAAAGTAGTAAATCACTGTTAACTTCAGAAGTTAGATTTTTAAAATAATGTTCTCAGAAATTTAGAATCTTTGAAAAAGAGCTCAAGTAACGAAGCCCATAATGTGCCAAATGGCTCTCAATGTGGAAAAGAAGTACTCCTGGCTCCCAGTCTTTAAGCATGTATGATTTTAGTTGATGGATCCTATGATCTATTGACCTAGAAGAGCCACCTTAATTTGAGGTCACATATATACACATGTATATATGAGGTCACATATATATCACCATGTAATATGGGAGACAAGAAGAAAGGATCCTCAATGGTGGATATTTCATAACATCTTTGTGGGATGAAGTTTGAATTAGTTTGTTAATTTTTTTTGAATTGAACACTCTAGAATCTACTCAGTGATTCTTTCTTCTCCCAACTTTTGAAATCTTTTCTTTCTTAATTCATTCTTAGAAACTGAAGACAATGTACTTAAGATCCTATGACTCGTTTATTGAATGAATCTGAAGGGAGCAAGGCCAGAGTCTCCCATTCTGAAAAAGCAGTTATAAATAATAATTATATTTGTATTTCCTGCAAGTTAACAATCCCATGGTTCTCGTAAATTTTTACTTTTCTTGGAACTTAATAAGAAAAAATGAGATGTGAGAAGACTTTTTTCCCCTTATAAATAGACCTGTAAGCATGCCTTCTCAGGATTGCTAATCTCCAATTGGTGTGCACAGCTCTCCCTATCCCAACCCACCCTACAACCTCTTTTCTTTTTCCACTTTATTCCCATTCTGGAAGGGTGACCAACTGTCCTGGTTTGCTTGAGACAAGCCAGCAACTTTGAGCTCTAAAGCGAGGCAAATCTCATGCACATTGGGACAAGTCGGTTACCCCATTCCTTAGCAATTCTTCCTTTATTCCATTTTAACCGAACATTTCATTTCTCTCTTCTGGAACTTAAGCCACTCTAATATGCCCCTGAAACTTAATACTTTTCATTCTTCTCTTCATCTTTGCCTCACTTTATCCAAAATTACATCATATAAATGTACATTAGAAGTCATCTTGACTCTCAGTCAAGTCCTTAAATGATCTATTCTGGTGTATTGGACCCAAATCCTATCCAAATAATCCCTTACCCATCTGTACTAAAATGAGAAAATATATGCTAATGAAATTGGGTTTTCATCAAGCTGAACTTACTCAGTTTTAGGATTGCCCTTTATTTCACAATCACGTCCTTAGTGCATTTTTGTTAAAATGTCCTTTGAGTACAAGGCTTTGCAATTAGACTGAGTGAAAACCTGAAAATACCAATTTAGCCATTCATTTTGCTTGTCTATAAAACAGGGTTATAATCACATCCAAAAACCCATAGGATTTTCATGTAAACCAACTTCCAGGCATGTTGTGACTGTTGACAAATGATAGTACTATAGTGATTGTCAAGTCTATTTAATCTTCCTATTTGCAAAATAAGTCCTACATTAGTGCCTAAAAGTTTTCTTTAAAATATTCTTATCCATAAAATTCCAATCATAAACCACAGTTCCCAATGATTATATGTCATCTGTTTCTACCTGGACAAAAAGTTTGTTACCATGAGGTCATCTAAAGCTTTAACCTGCATGTAAATCGCTTGGGGATTTTGTTAATACAAATTCTGATTCAGTAAATAGGGGATAGGGCCTGAGAGTCTACATGTTTAAAAGGATCTGTTTCTCATTCAATTCTGTACTCGATTGAATGATATTAGTCAGAGTTGGGTACATAGCCTAAGAAATTCTGTATTTCTGATAAGCTCCTCAGTGATACAAATGTTAAAGTTTCAAGAATCCTCCATTTAGTGGCAAAAATGTACAACTTTTACTTTCTTGATATCTGAATTCCTCTGGACTTCAGCATGCTCTTTTTTTGTCTTTTTAAAAAATTTGTTCTTCTAAGCAACTCAGTGAGACCCTGTCTCTATATAAAACACAAAATAGGGCTGGGAATGTGGCTCAGTGGTCGAGTGTCCCTGAGTTCAATCCTCAGTACCAAAAAAAAAAAAATGTGTTCTTATTAATTATACATAACAGTAGAATGCACTTTGACATATCGTACACAAACAGAGCACAACTTCTCCTTCCTCTGGCTGAACATGGTACAGAGCCATACCGGCAGTGTAATCATACATGTATATAGGGTAGTAATGCCCATCTCATTCCACCGTCCTTCCCTGTCCCACACTTCGCTCCCCCTCACTCCTCTCTGCCCGATCCATAGTTCCTTTGTTCTTCCCTATCCCCAGCCCTCATTGTGGATAGGCATGCTCTTTTTGTTTTTAACTCACTGTCTTACTTCAAATTATAAGAGTATTGAAAGTTCCATTATTTCCGTTTTCTCCAATTTAATAAGTTTATTGTAGTTGTGTTACTTATTTACACCATGTGGTTGGGGTACCTAGACAATAAAAAAATGAGTGTTCTTTTTGCAACCGTTTATTGAGAATAGCTATTTAAATACAAAAAAAAAATTAATCAATCTACCTCACATGGGAAATTGCAAACTGTGTTGAATAGGACTGAATGCACTCATAACTGTGGCTCTGGACGGAGCTGCCTATTCAAGCGACCTGTCTGATCTCCTCTACATTGAATTTGGGAAAGGATTTGAGTACAGGACACAGTTCACTATTGGCATGAGGGATCTTGGGAGTCGGCTGTCAAAGCAGCTGGTAAGTTATTCAGAAAAGACTGGAAAATTTTAAATTTCGATTATCTTATATATAGGTTCAATATTTATATGTATAAATTTGAACTAATTCTGGTCTTTTGGGGAGTGAAGAAAGTCTTTTTGGTATTAGTGAACAGCCTAAGGAAAGGGTGTTTGAAAGAAATACAATGTAGTAGAGATAGGTCAAATCATGTTTAAATGATAAGCTTGGAAAAAGAAGAAGAAGATGATGAAAACAAATATTTAAATAGCACTGGCAATCCTGCCCAAATTACGGTCCATGAGCATGAGTGCCAAAGAATCTGAGATACAAACAGGATTCTGCTGTTCCCTCTCTTTCCTCCACCAGTTTCACATTCCTTGCAGATCTAAGCATCCAGCTCACCTTGTGTATGATTCTAATGTTCAAGATATGTTTTTCCCAGCAACGTGGCCTGTAAATGAGAGCAAGTTCCATAGGGAGCTCAACCAGAGAAAGCAATCTGCTCTAATGCTGGAGGAGAAACTAATGACGATGAACACCACGTGATATATTTTATGAGCAAGTGAAAGATTTTCAGTTTGTCTTCAGCTTTGAGGTCTTTCCTGTATGTTCTATTTTTAGACTCTAATGCATATATCTGATGCATCTTAGTGCCATTTCTTTCAGAAACATGCAAAGTTTCTAATTTGAGTGGTGGACCGTCACCAAGCTTTGTGACACTACTTTTTCTTTAATGTATGACTAATAATTTGTACTTTGTTTAGAAATTGTAAGATCTTTAACACTTTCCAAAGAAATGCTAGTTCCTGCTTTTTACACTATAGAATTTGTATACAAATAGATGTTTAAATACAGTTTTTTCAATGTAGTAATTACATAAGAATAATTACTAAACGATTATGGAAGTTTTGTTGGAATTCCTATCCTATATGTATTTTTTCTGTCTAGTACTCTTTGAGATCTGTGTGGTAATTCATAGAGGAAGTTATTCTTCAAAACAAGTCTGTCAATTTTTAGATATCCCATAAATTAAACACTGTATAAGAAAAACAATTTTAGAAATAGATCAATTTTAATCTTCATCGTACTAGATTTGACGTTATAAGATGTGACTGACCCAAAGAAAATTATGATATCTAATATGAAATCATGGAATTCATTTTGTTGTCATCTTTGGTTTTACATATTTCAAGTTTCATTGCTTTCTCTGAAATTTTCAAGGAAAATTTTATAATATCATAAAGGGAATAGTATATAATAGAAAGCAATCAAAGGGAAAAAATCTCTAAATGGTTAAAACAAAGGATTTATGTTTTTCATTGGCACTAAAAATTTGATGAGAAACTTTGCAATTCAAAGGTTAATTTTAGGGCTAGGGCTGTGGCTCAGTGGTGGAGCACTTGCCTAGCATGTGTGAGGCACTGGGTTCAATCCTTAGCACCACATAAAAAAATAAATAAATAAAACAAAGGCATACTGTCCAAAAAAAAAAGATTAATTTTACATCTCTAAAGTGAAGCATAACATGTTTTACAAACAAAATTTTCCTAAAAATAATTCTGGTGAGTTAATTATAAAAATGCAGTGCAGTATGTCAGCTTTTCAGTAAATGACTAAGTCCGGGATGAAATTCACTCACATTTTAAAATATATAATATGATTTTTTTGGCCTCTATATAAAGAGGAGTATTCTCCTCATGCTCACACCCTCTACAGCAAGTGCTTCCAAAATTTTGGCATGTTTTTTTGAAATCCTATCAAAAGCGTTCTGGAAGCATTTACCATTGGACTCCGTTCCACACAGTGTTACAATAGGTACTATCTAAAAATCCTCTGGCAGAGAGATTTCACAAAATGGGGAAAGGAGAAAATAGCATGTATTTATTTTATTGCACAAAGCATTTGGGACAGGATTATATCAACACCACCATGGTCAATGCCATGGTAAGATGCGAAAGGGAAACTGCTCTAAGAAATTAATATGCAGTGAGTTGACCATGGTTGGAGTGCTACCATTTTCAGAACACAAAAACATTTTTTAGTTGATTTGGGATTTCTCAGCTGGTGGAGAATGCAGAACGCAACAGGAAAAATAGGGGAGAAAGAATCCTGGGCATCCTCTCTAGAGCACAGTCTTTTAACTGTGAACAGATCTCTGAAACCGGTGGTAGAAATCTGGGTCAGACTGTTAAGTATTAATTGGTTCATTATGTGTGTGTGTGTGTGTGTGTGTGTGTGTGTTTAATAACTTTATTTAAAAAAATTTTTTTTTTATCTTTTGAAATTTTTTATGTGGTGCTGAGGATCAAACCTAGTGCTTCACACATGCTAGACAAGCACTCTACCTCTGAGCCACAACCCCAGCCCTCCTCGTGTGTGTGTGTGTGTGTGTGTGTGTGTGTGTGTGTGTGTGTGTGTGAGATTTGGGAAACAATGCCATCAATTGTAACATATTTCTCACACATTCCAAGGTCAATGTTGCCGAAAGGACATGCTGCTGTTTGTTCTGCAAGTGCATTGGAGGGGATGGTACAATGGGAGATCCCGGTCCACCAGGGAAAAAGGTGATTTTAGTTCAGCTTCATGTTTCACTTTATTTGAATGGTAGTATGTCTTCTGGACATGGGTTTAGATGGCAGTAAGGGGTGATTTTAACTTCCAGATAGAACCTCTGTGGAAACCATTTATGACACTCCTCTTTTTATGACCAAATTAGATAGTTGTCAATTTTCCTTGACGTGCTAAATTAGCATCTTTAAAGTTCTTATAGAAGTCTCAGGAGAAATGACTGTCAATATCTTGCTTACGCAGGGTTCAAGCAGAAATGACAATGAGGCAGATGCTGATCTTTCAATGTTTAATAATGTAAACCTCCTCAATACCAGTAGCTCATTTCAGTTTCCATTTTTAATGATGGCAGAGTCTTAAAATCTAGTAGATATTTTGTATTGTCTGCTACAAATCAAGTTAGAGCAGGCCACGACCATAGCAGATGTTAAGAGGTTGATATTTCACAGATACATACACAAACACAGGCCAATTATTTTTTTAAGTAACTAACAACATTAATTCATGTATTTCCTAGCCAAAAAACATGTTTATGTACCCTTATGCAAAAATATTATTTTGAACTTTAGGAAATGTTCAAATATGTAAAAACACACTGTGGGATCTATATAATAATGATTTCAATACAGATTATTTACATATGTGTTTGATTTTTGAATCATTTATGGATAGCACCAGAACTCCCAGATCACCAGAGCTGTGCCTATGAAGAAAGTTTCTGGACTAATTATTTCCTGAATGTTTTAACTTCATAGAATGAGAAGGGTAGAATTTAAAAAACAAACAAAAAACAGGGCTCAGAAAGCATAGGAAAAAAATGTGTGTGGTCTATTTTTCTATGTGTAGCATAAATCCTAAAAAGTTTCTTTTTTTAATGAAAAGAGGTTATTTGTAGTCTTTCAAGGGCAAATATACTTGTGTTTATTTAAATGTCTGGAAGGAAACATCCAGCACTATATATAATCCTGGAGAGTCACAGACAATGTTAAGATATGCACACATGCACATATCTGCACTTGAATACTGGGTACTTTTCTCGGAATTCCATCTCTTTTTAATATTTCCTTTTTGCTTGTTTTTATTGTTCTTTTTAGTTATGCATGACAGTAGAATCCATTTTGACATAATTACAGATGTATGGAATATAACTTATTCTAATTCAGTCCCCAGTACCTCCTTTCTCCTCCCCTCCCCTCACCTCTGCTCCCTTCTCTGTGCTCTGCAGATCTTACTATCATTACCTATAGTTTTTTTCTTTTTAATTGATTTCTTGTGGATGTACACAGTGATGAGATTCACTGTGGTATATTCATATATGTGCATAGGAAAGTTAGGTCAGATCCATTCCACTCTTTCCTTGTCCCATCCTTCTCCCTTCCCTTCATTCCCCTTTGTCTACTTCACTGAAAATCTATCCCTACCCCACTATAGTGAATTAGCTTCCACATATCAAAGAAAACATTCAACTTTTGGTTTTTTGGGAACGGCTTATTTCACTTAGCATGATAGTCTCCATGTCCATCCATTTACCAGCAAATGTCATAAAGTCATTCTTCTTTATGGCTGGGTAATATTCTGCTGTGTTTATACACCACATTTTCTTCATCCATTCATCTGTTGCACAATTCCATCTCTTTTTGTGTGTGTAAATGCAGTCTGGGTTGGGGACGGTGAATTTATTTTTACAAACTCTTCCTATTCCACTTGAAGTAAAACTGTAAATTTGAAGAAGTTACCTTGGTTACCTCTGAATTTGGGTCTATGGAATGTTAATGTTCTTTCTTTTTTCTTATTTCCAGGGACCCTCGGGTATTAAAGGCAGTGAAGGCTACTTAGGGGAGGAGGGCATTGCTGTAAGTCAAGGCTTTTTTTCCCAACTTCATTTATTCCTAAAAACATATGTACAGTATGAAATTTCTTGTGTCATTTCACAGGGAAACAAGAAAGGTCAGGTTCTAAGAATTCAGGTACAAAGTCAAGTCCTTCCAAATGTTCATTATGCTTATCTTCTACTGGTTTGCTAACCTACTATCTCCTGTTTGATCAATATTGTACAATGAACTCAATGACAAATTATCTTCTTTACCAGGCAAATCAAATCAGTGCTTCTTTACCCTTTCTGGTCCATTTGCTAAGATAAACCAATTTACCACATTGTTTATCTTTTTTTGCATTTATCACTTCTTGCATTTATCCTTTTTCTTCCTTCTTCCTTCCTTCCTTCTTCCTTCCTTCCTCCCTTCTATTCATCCACACATCCATTCATTTAATTATATATTTAACCATCTTACCATTCATTATGTGGATATTTATCAATGACCCACTCATTGATACACTCATTCATTCATTTATTCATGTAGTATATATTAAGTATCTTATATGTCAGGCATAGTGCTAGGCCCTAGAAATGAGAAGATGAAAGGAAAAAATATGGCTCCTACATAAGGGAACTTCCAGACTCCTGGTAGGACAAATGAGGCAATGGCCTCAGTTGTCATACACAAGGACTACTTCAGAGGTACAAAGGAGGGTGGAAGAGCAAGCGCTGAACAGCCTCCTCACAGCCTTGGTGGGAGCTGGAGCTTGAGAGGAAAAGACTGCAGAAAAGGGATAAGACCTGGGCAGATGTCGCAAAGATGAGTAGGAATCTCTCCAGGCAAAGTTTGTGGGAAAGAACATTCTACAGAGGGAACAATATGGTCAAGGGTATAAAAAAATGGCAAGTTGGCAAAATGACACATGGTCAACATGGCTGGGACCCAGGACACTGCAGGAGGTGGTAAGGTTATTGGGAGTCTGAAATACCCTACACAAGCTTTGGATTGTGTGTCCAGTCGACAGTCATTGAACAAAGTTAAGCACAGGAGTAAAAGTGATGGGGATGATCAGTCATCATACTCAGGCAATGTTTCCAATGAAGATAAGGTAGGTGTTACAAATAAAAGTCTTACAGTAGTGGGTGCAAAGCAAAGAGTGGATCATCTTGGCCTGGGACAGAATGAAGACATAGGTTAAGAAGATTGAAAGGATGTGATTCGGTGACTAGCTGTGGAGAGAGAAGCCCAACACCATCAACATGAAGATGGGATCCAAAGAAAAGCAAAGGACCGTCATCAAAGTAGCTCTGATCTACTTCCATTCTTTGTTTTTAATAAGCACCAATTCTAGACGGTAAACCACGAACAGTCACACACATGTTTTTGCAACAACAACAACAACAACAACAAAACTTGTTGAGTGTCCAAGAAAGAATCCAGAGTCCAATAGGAAAAGCTCATCTGGATACGTGCTCTTTTTCAGGGAGAAAGAGGAGCCTCTGGACCAGTGGGAGAGCAAGGTGCTAAGGGATGCGACGGCACCAAAGGTCCTAAGGTAGGAGTCACATGAGGCATCCTGTTGTCTTCTCAACACTCAGTTCCCTTCTGCAAACTAACTTTTGCCTTCCTTTCTATTTTCAGGGAAGCAGAGGACTGAATGGACAGGAGGTATGGCGCAGGCCCATTCATTTACCTATGATCTGGAAATACTTTTCTTTTTGAGATTATTGGTGACCAGTAGATCATACAACTGAAGTTTCTGTTGACCTTCTTTTTTAATGTCATCAATCTCATTTTGTTTATTTCTTTGACTGTATATGCTATGTGTATTATTTGTTGATAGTTTGACTCACTTAAAGTCATATTTTATATTACTCAGACAAAATCTAACAAACAGGTTGTATGCAAAATTCAGAATTAGACTGTTTTTGTTTGCTGTCTGACTTCTTTCCACATAGCTGTGATGCACTGTGTTCTAATCACACCTGTCTTTTCAGGGAGAAGTTGGGGAAAGTGGAATTGATGGGTTAAATGGAGAACAGGTAGAGCCTTTTCCTTCCACCACAGAGACCCTTCTGAGCTATTTCCCATTAAAAAAAATGGGAACTTGAGTTTTTCCTTCTCTGTCTTTTAGGGTGACAGTGGTCTTCCTGGAAGAAAAGGAGAAAAGGGTGATGAGGGATCCCAGGTAGGGATTCAATAAGGGAACACCAAAAACTGTCCTTGAAGTTAAAGGTCATTTATGGAGTAAAAGAGTGACTCTAAGTAGATCGGTCAGCTACCATCCCAAATTGATCTGTGACCATCACTCCTGAGACCTCAATCACGTACAACATTGAACCTTATTTCTTCTGTGTCTAGGGGGTTCAGCTGAGCTGGGGTGGTTGAGGCTGACCTTGGCTTGTATGACTACAGGTTGTCCAGAGGCTTTGTTCCACGTGTTTCCTGAGCTCCTTGGACCTGGAGCTCACCCAACCACGTTGGCCATGAGCTTTTCATGGCCAGGGCAGAAGCAAATAGCCTGACCTCACAGGGCCTTGCTGGGAACTTTCTCAGCAACGTTCCTCTTTCTGTTGACCATCTCCAGTCATATAGCCAAACCTGGGAAGGGAATCCTGCCCACCACAGCTGGAATCATTTCAGAGCTGCATGGAAAAAGACACAGAGACAAGGAGGAGAATGAGGGTGATGACAAGGGTCTGTGGGGCCAGGCAGCACATGGTGTCATGCCACCCATTCCCATCTAGAATAACAATACCGACCATGCTTCTCTCATCTGCTTTGTCTTCAATTGTGAACAGTTGAGTCAGAAATCCACATTCTAGCTGATACAACCACCTCAGGCAAATTGCATAATCTTTCTGAATCTCAGTTGCTTCATTAAAAAAAAGTCACAATAGCCAAGTTATAGAACCAACCTAAGTACCTGTCAACAGAAGAGTGGAAAAAGAAAATGTGTTGTATATACACAATGGAGTTTCATTCAGCCATAAGGAATAAAATTGTGTCATTTGTAGAAAATGGATGGAACTCAAGAATTATGTTAAACGATATCTGACCCAGAAAATCAATGGTCATATGTTTTCTCTCATACACTGTAGCTAGATAGGTATAAAGGAGGGGATCTCATTAAAAAGGAAGAGGTATGACCAGAATAGAGAAAGGGGACTGGGGATAAGGGGAGGAGAGGGGAAAAAGAGGTACTGAGGTGCAGGAAAAAAGAAATTGAGCAAATTATGTCACAATGAATTGCACTATTATCTATGACTATAATGTACCAATAAAAAATTAAATTATAAAAGAACAAGTTGGTACTGGGGCATGAGATTAATCAAAATGTGTTATGTGCCTGAATGGATGTCATAATAAATCCACTATTAGGTATAATTGCAGCGTACCAATAAAATAAACAAATAAATTAATGAAAATTTTAAAAAAAGAAAGATAATAAGCTGGGGGTGATGGTACACACCTTTAATCCCAGGGACTCTGGAGGCTGAGGCAGGAGGATTGCAAGTTCAAGGCCAGCCTCTACAACTTAGTGAGACTCTGTCTCAAAATAAGAAATAGAAAGGGCTAGGAATGCACTGTAGTGGTAAAGTGCTCCTGGGTTAAACTCTCAGTCCAGAGAGAGAGAATAAACAACACTTAGCTTATAGAATATTCATAACAACTAAAAGGGTGACAAAAATGCCTGGAACACAGAGCTCACCACTGTGGCAAATAATCAAGTTCACTACTAAGTTATTTATATAACTATTTTTTTTTTGGTGATCTCTTTTTCAAATTTAGAAATAACCTCAGTAGAAAAATAATGAATTATTCAAACCAGGAAAAATATTAGTTCTTTGTTTATATTCTTATTAATTTCATTAAAATTCCTTATCTTGTCCTTATTCTGATTTCTATTAACTTTAGGGAAGCCCAGGAAATAGAGGCACTTCTGGTGACCGTGGATCAAAGGGCCTGCGAGGAGATCCGGTAAGATCTGCCCTGTGCCGGCTTGTGGACTGTTTTAGGATTGGTCCCACAGGCGCTTCTGATAAGGAGAGATGTTTCCATTTCATGGTGCAATAGCAATCCTGAGTTTAAAACATCACAGTCGTAACTGCTGTAGAATTTTAAAACCAGGTACTTGCACTAGATCTTTTTCATACTCTTGTGCTGCAGAGAGGAGAACAAGTTCCGGGTGCACTCCATTATCTTCCTTTTGAATATCTGAAAATATGGGCAGAAACAAACCTGTTCCTCTCTCTCTCTCTTTTTTCTAAAATTCTTTCTCAATTGAGACTATGAACCTCATTTCTGTGAATCCAAGGCAAAATCTGGCAAAACTTATGGCACAAAGTTTAGTGGTCCACCGAGCCAGCTCAGCATGTTTATTATATTATATAAGTTTTAACATCAAAAGGCTTATTGTGAGAAAGTTTCTTCTAAACAAGCAGAACCAAGGTCGTAGATATGAGCCACCCAATTATAAGTATCCCCTTGCGCCCGTAATTTTCAACCCCCTGGGCAGCTGGTGTCTGAACTTCAAAGTCTAAAACTGATAATCCTGTGGCTGGCACAGAACCTCCTTTGAACAGAGTGTCACCATAGCAACTGGGTAGTCTCCATCGGCACCTTCACACTGAGGTTTCCTAGAAGGGGCATTGCTTCTGTCGCAGGACAGCTCAAGGACCAAAATTCATTCACTGTTCCTGACAACAAAGGTGGCTGCTCTCACACAATCCAGCAGAGGAAGCATGACCTGCACACACCCAAGCAGACACACACCAGCGCGAGGAAGGAGCCAATTCCAGTCCAACATCAGTACTATAGAACTTTCATTGCCCATTTAAGTACATCTCCAGAACCTTAATGGATTCGGACTTAGGTTTAATTTTGAATATCTGCTGAACTTTTTGTTGAATTGTCACATACTTCAGAAAAAAATGTACAACTATAAATGCATGGCTTGATGAATGTAAAGATGCCTGGGTAGTTACCTCTTAGGTAAGGAAAGGAAACATACCAGCATCCCGGAGGGACCCTATGCTTGCTCTAGCCACTGCCCACCCTCCCTAGATCATCTCTCTCCTAGCACCATAAATTAGCTTTACCTGCTCTGGAACTTTATATACACAGGATCGCTTGGTATATATTCCTCTGTTCTGGCTTCTTTGGCTCTACTTTATGCTTGTGAGATTCCTTCATGTTGCATCTAACATCAGTTCCTTCACTCTTTTTGTACAGTACTCCATTGTGAGAATATGATTCATATATGATTTATTTATGCATTCTGTCATTGATAGATACTTGGGTTGTTTCCAGTTGTTGCTATTATAGAGAGTGTTGCTGTAGATATTATTTTTTTGGTGCACTTCTGTACACTTTCTATTGGATATATACTTCAGGAGCAGAATTTCTGGATCATAACACAGATGCCTATATTCAGCCTAAATCTGTATAACCAGTTTTCAAAAACATGCACACTCTCACCAGAAATATATGAGAGGTGTACTACACATCCATAAAAATGGCCACAATTTATAAAACTTGGTACTATCAACCTCTGATAGAATGAGGGCCACTGGGAATCTGATGAGACTTTATCATATCTTCCTCAAGTATATAATCTATTGATCACAGAAATAATTTGGTGAAATATACATATTGGCAAATGTAAATATTAGGTGTACTTTGAAGATAGCTTTACTTAAAAAGCAGAGGAATTTGCACTTGAAGACAACATTTCACTGAATGACATCTACTGATAATGGTCTGCTGACCCAAGAGTTTTGCAGATACAACTGCAAAGTATCTAATTTACAACAGGAAACTATGCACAAATAAGAGTTATTAAGGAGCAGTAGTTTAAGCAGATGAACAATTCAATCATCTATCTATGATGATCAGAAATTCATTTGGAGTATTGATACACCATTTCCATAGACTTCGATCAGAATTTCCCCTTGTCTGCTCTTGACTGTATGATCACATAATGTTTTAAAAAGAAAGTGAATAATGCAAAATAATTCGTTTCATTTTAAAAGAAATGATCTCTGACTTCAAGATGACTGAAAACTCAACCCAGTAGAACTTCTGTGACGTGCTGTTTGTCAACCATCCTAACTTCAGATGGCTTTTCAATACAGAACAATTTTTCCCACCCACTTGGAATATGTATCTCACATTTAAAACAACTCTTCATGCTTTTTTTACATGGTTTTAGTGGGTTGCTATTTCAGGAAGAATTCAGGGGAGCCAGATACAGATAGAATAAATAGAACACACACATGATCAGATTACTCATAGGAATGCATGCAAATGGCTCACATTCCTGAAAACCTGAGTTTAGGCAGAGTGAATGTGTGATCAGATGAAAGCTCATTTGTCTATTTAGAGTTTCCCATTTTGACAGGAAGCTTTTTTTTTTTTCAATTTTCAGTAATGCTGGGGGGTGGGGAGAACTGAGCTAAATCTTTTACCTGATCTACAGAGTCTAAGAAGGTTCATCATTTGACAACATTCTTAGAAGCCCATGTTTAATCATAAATTTGTGTTAAATGGTATTTTTTTGTCTATTTGCATAGATGATGAAAAGATTAAGTCTATTCATATTCACATTGGCCAAACCATCTATATTCAATTGAGGCTGTTCTGTTCTACTAAGTATACTGGTGTGTGATTCTGTTTTATTATCACTTTAGTCAAGTCCTATAGAATTGAACTACAATAAAGGGGTTGTGTATCCAGTGGAACAAAATTCTAGAATTTGCCTTCCTTTTTCTTACTTGCTATATTCACCAAAATACCATCTCCCAATTTTGCCATTTAAGTCATGTACTTAAACCTAAGGAGGGTAATTAAAATGTAGAAAATGATCTTTGGTTTTGGTAAGGAGAGGAAAGAAATATTTTCTCATGTACATTTTAGTTATATCAGTTATATAAAATAAACTCCAGATTCATCACTTTCACCCTGTTAGCCTATAGGCTCTGTAAACACAAAAACTGTTTACAAAGTATCCGGAACAATGATATGTCCCTGTTGGTGACGGCAAATTACTTATTGATTGATGAAGATAATCTGGGATGCTATCAGCTGAACATCCCGGCAGCTGGCACTCATCAGGACTAGATAATTGTTGTCCCCTCTCAATTTATGGAAGCATTGACTGAATCAATTGGTTCAATTGATTGTCTCAGCACCACAGAGCTCTGTCTGTTGTTCTTATACCCAAGTTAGAAAGGCTTCAGTTTGCCTGCTAAGGATAACATTCCATAATGATTGCCTATTTGAGTTCCCACTTGAATGTTTGCATGAGTATTGAGGAGACTCAAGATTCCAGAATTTCCCAAAAACCAAAAAAGTAGGGATGAGCATATGGGGATAGCATATAGGGGCAGCCTGGCATCCAGGAAGAGAAAGCGGATGGGTGGCCGGTGTAGGCTTCAGCCTCATGCAGTATGCTTACGCTATTGTGGTGGAACACATCATAAGCATCTGCCTTCTCCCCAAGGGAGAGAAGAGCAAAGTCTACTAATTCTTAAATATAAATTTATACCACAAGAAAAAGGAAATGTGAAGAGAAAGAGTAGCAAGAAGGGGAATCTCCAGACCCAGGATAAGAGTTGACACCTTCCTTGCCTGAGCTATGTCTTCTGTGGTGAGCTCTTACTTTTCACCTACACACTTACTTTAGGTTTCCATTCTCTTTCTGCTAAGGCCGAACATGGGAGAAAAAGAAAATATTTGGAAGCCATTTGTCATTACAATCTATTTCTGCTTTCAAATAGGTTGGACTTCTCATGTCAACCTTTTGAGGGATACCTAAATGTGTTGTGTAGCAGTTACATTCTTAAGAAGAAATAGTCAAAACTATGAATTTTTCTCTTTCTGTTTTCTTAGGGAATTCCTGGACTTGACAGTTACATAGAAGGACCCAAGGGCTTGAAAGGAGAACGTGGAAGACAAGTAATTACATGGACATTTGAAAGGAAACTTATAAAATCATAATGTGGCAACAGTGAGAATCAAGTTCAAGTAATAAAATATGAAATGCCCGATAAAGAATTTGAAATCAGATTGAATATAGTTGGTGCAGAAAAATCATTGTTAGGAGCAGAAATATCTTTTACTCCTGTTTATCAGCTTCCCTGGGATTTGGAGAACATTCTCTTCTTCTACATCTGATGTGACTGCTCTGCCAAGCTATACCCTTGAGATCTTTATTCATGAATACAAACATCTATCTATGACTTAAAATGTAGGGCTGGCTGATTTAGAAAACAACAACAGCAATAAAATCATACTAACAAAAGAGTTTTGGGCCTTCCCAAAATCCAGAGGACACGTACTCTAAGAACATGATAAAAAGAACAAAATCTGGTAGATTTATATGGCCCTTACCTCCAAGGCAAATCTCTTGGGATTGATCTCGTGACATCTCACTGTTGGGCCATCATAACCTGTTTTTCAATATTTTCTTTTTAAATCATTATTTGAAAAATATGTGCATCTGATTCCTTTTTTTTTTTTTTTTTTTGTACTAGGGATTGAACCCGGGGCACTTTACCACTGAGCAACATCCTCAATCCCCAACCCATTTTTGAAGCAGGGTCTTGCTAAGTTGCTGAGGCTGGTCTCAGACTTGTGATTCTCCTGCGTTAGCCCCCTGAGCTGCTAGGATTATAGACATGCACCATCCCTCTTGATAAGAAAGTTGCCTTGATAATTTTAGCTAGAGAAGAAGTCTGATAGGGCAGAAATAACTCTTTGATTTGAAGATGACTTACTTTTTGAAGCTCTATCCCTTACTAGCGTTGTGGCTTTGGACCACTTTCTGTAAACCTCAATTTTTTCACCTGAAAAATAGGTTGAATAGCCTACTTTTGGATTTTCTAGGCTTGTAAATTATAATGTAGTTTCGCATCTTGGGAAGACCTGCGAGTATTGTGAGGTTTTATTCACTGTAAGGTGTTAAGCTACACAGGTGAGCCAAAGAAGAAATTCAAAGGTAGAAATCCAAACCAGTGGTAGACATCGCTGACACACAGCATGCTCCGCTGTGCTGACGGTTGGGGTAGTTGGATTTGGATACTCTGTGTGTACCCAGATACAAGTTAGTGGTGACAAACAGGTGAAACCTGTCAGCAGTGTTGTGTCCTGCTGTCCTCATCACCCACATGGAGATGAGATGTATGCCCACTGGAAGTTAATGCCACATTGCAAAGGGAGGTAGCTGTTTTGAACCCATCTATCCTCCCTGGAGTACAAGCTGACATTGAGCAGGAACTGTGTCAATTGCCTTCACATGTTTATCTGTTCCCTTAACAGGGGAGAAGAGGCTGGCCAGGACCCCCTGGAACGCCAGGCTCCAGAAGAAAGACAGTAAGTGTCCTAGACAAGGAGAGTCCCTGCTCCAGAGCTTACGTTGTCATTGAAGGACTTGGACGATGCTCTTTCATGTGCTTTCAGTCACAACAGTGGGTGATGGTGGGGATGGGAGGAACGGTTCCACTGAGTCTCGCTATCTTGGGGCTACCGAATTAGGATGTTCCACAGAATATGGATGTGAAGGACTTGGGGAAAGCATCCTAAACTGAAGAGGAAAGTGTGGATGCAGGAGAAATGACCATCAGGAGAGACTGCCCCAAAGGAAAAAAAAAAAGCTGCCAACTAGGGGGATAGTGGTCAACATTTGGCCTCCTTCAAGGTTAACTGTGGATGCAAGTGAGGCCTTTTTAAGTCCAAAGGCCATTCCTTTGCCAAATTTTACAACTATATGATGAGTTAGGAAAAAAAATATGGAAGAAAAGCGGCCCTGGTGTAGGTATCTATCTGAGAGCTAAGTTAGATCTTATGGAACCCTTTGTGGCTGTCTTTGGCTTATTTAGTTTTTATTTCATTTGTTTTATTTTGTTGAACTTTTTAATGCATGCTTTTAATAATGTCTTTCTGTGTTTGCTTAGAAAAGAAAATCTTTATCCAATCAAGTTATCTCTTGATAACTTAAATGAGATTCACTTGGACACCTGCATCAGTCTAAATTAAGCCTATTTTGTCTCATTTTGCAACATTTTCTTTTCATTCTCTTGTTTTCCAACCTCTCCAAGTTCCCTCACCTCCTCCTCCCAAAAATTTAAAATCGAGCACAAAGAAAAAGTAGTTGAGGATATTGCATTTATTACACATTGTACTTTCTGAGCAAAAGTGGTTCACAGAGCTAGCTATTAGACTCCATCAAGAAAATATTTTTGTATCTTGAAGCCTACCCGTCTTCTTTGCGAGGGAGAGGAAATTGAAGAAAGAACTGAGATTACATTTAAAATGGGCAGAATTTGATTGCTGGGAAAGTGCTTTAGTAACGCTGTTTTAATGTGCATAAAGAAATGCATTTGCTATTCATTTCACTTTTTAAAAGGGTGTAGCCAGCTTACATACCCCTGGAAAATATTTTCAATTTAAAGACTATCATCCAGGAAATCCTGGCATGTGAGGATGTGCATTTATTGTTTTACAGCCTCTAGAGACTAATGCAGTGTTGCCATGTATTTAAAGCACAACTGCTGAGAAATACAGCCCCTCATTGAGTTGTAGATTCAGCCAGGCTCACAGGAGTTAAAAGCAGGAATTCCAGTTAAAAACCACAAAGTGAAGGTGTTTTTTACACAATTGCCCTCTGTGCAACTCACCCAAAAGAAATTCAAAAGAGAGAAACAAACAGGGCCACAGCTTCAGACCACAAATGATGACAAATTTATTTTAAAATCTACTTCCTAATTGAGGAAAGGTTTGGAGAGCTAACACCATCAACTTACATCTCTTGAGCTGGGATCAGATTCCTCTAAAAGTAACTGTCACTGTCCAGAAAGCGGTGGTGAAGAAACCCCAGAGGCACTGTGGATTTGAGAGGAACAGGGAACACACCCCTAGAAACACAATGAGCAGAGGAAGAAAAGAAAGGATGAGAAAGTGAAAATCAGCCCATCTGTATTATCTACAAACACAGCCAACGCCCACAGAGGCTGCGAACAATGAGGACAGAGGAAACAGTGCCCATCACGGCACAGAGAGCCCAGGACTTTAAGGGCTTTGGGCAAGCTCCATGAATCTCTTTTCTTTCTTTCTTTCTTTCTTTATTTTATTTTATTTATTTATTTATTTATTTATTTATTTATTCTAATTAGGTAGACATGACAGCAGAATGCATTTTGATTCATTGTACACAAATGGAGCACAACTTTTCATTTCTCTGATTGTACACAATGTAGAGTTGCACCATATGTGCAGTCATACATGAACCTAGAACAATGATGTCCATCTCATTTTACCACCTTTCCTGCCCCCATATCCCTTCCCCACACCTCCCTCCTCTCTGCCCAGAGTTTCTCCATTTTTCCCATGCCCTCCCCGCCGCCCATTATGGATCAGCATCGACTTATCAGACAGAACATTCAGCCTTTGGTTTTTTGGGATTGGCTTACTTTGTTTAGCATGATATTCTCCCACTCTATCAACTTACCTGCAAATGCCATAATTTCATTCTTCTTTAAGGCTCAGTAATATTCCATTGTGTATATATACCACAGTTTCTTTATCCATTCATCTGTTGAAGGGCATCTAGGTTGGTTCCACAGTTTAGCTATTGTGAATTGTGCAGCTATAAACACTGAAGTGGCTATGTCACTGTAGTATGCTGTTTTTAAGTCCTTTGGGTATAGACCAAGGAGTGGGATGGCTGGGTCAAATGGTGTTTCCATTCCAAATTTTCTAAGGAATCTCCATACTACTTTCCAGATTGGTTGCACCAATTTACAGTCCCACCAGCAATGTTTGAGTGAGCCTTTTCTCCCCATCCTTGCCAACACTTGTTTGTATTCTTGGAAACTGCCTTTCTGAAGGGCATGAAATGAAATCTTAGTTTTGATTTTCATTTCTCTAATTACTATAGATGTTGAACATCTTTTCATATATTTGTTGATTGATTGTTTATCTTCTTCTGAGAAGTGTCTGTTCAGCTCTTTAGCCCATTTATTGATTGGGCTGTTTGGTTTGGTTTTGGTGTTAAGTTTCATGAATCTCTTAAATGCCAAAAGTTGGAGGAAGATATAGCCCTAAGGTAAAAGAAAGTTTTTTGATAGGAAAGTGTTTGAGACAGCTTATCTCTATCAAAGCTACTAGCTCAATCTCAGCTACACCTCCCCGTAAATTCTGCAGTCAACAGGTGCTCCTATTCAAAGACGGCTAAGGATCAGAAATACTGCTCATCTTCTTTATGAATTAATCAGATGATGAATAATCAGCAGCTGCATAGAAGAGAAGGAAAGTCATTATTCACAGGTAATAAACCCTCATTAGAAGAGGGATTATGCAAGAAGAAAGTACAACTCTGGCAAATAGTTCTTCAAAGTCTCAAAGAAATGAAAGCAACATTATTGCTTTAAAAAAATTCAAAGAATTGATAAGAAAATAGAAAGGGAAGGAAGCAAACTGGTAGAGCTTAGGGAACAGAGGAGGGGAGATGGAGCGAGGTACAACACAGTGGAAATGTGACCACTTGATTTGTGATTCCATTTTTATTTTTTCCTCTATTCAAGTAAAATTAAATGTAACACTTCAATTTTAAAATAGCATAATTGTATGATCCCTCTTTAATCCGAAGTGCCACTGTTTAGAATTTCTGCATGGAGAATTTGGGGTGATTTTAAAAGGTTTATTCTGTGTACTTTCTCCATTCAAATATTTAAAACTCAGCATGTATCATTTTTATAGTAGCAATAAAGTTGTTATTATTTTACTTATATTTTTTCATTAGGAGAACTTTGGGATACCATTTCCTTTTTCCTTTTTCTGTTCTTTTTTTGTGTTCTTTTTTTATTTGTTCTTTTCAGATACACATGACAGTAGAGTGCATTCTGACATATTATACATACATGGAGTGTAATTTATTCTAATAAGGATCCCATTCTTGTGGTTGTACCTGATGTGGAGTTTTACTGGTTGTGTATTCATATATGAACATAGGAAAGTTATGTCGATTTATTCTACTATCTTTCCTAATCCTATCCTCCTCCCTTCCTTTCATTCTCCTTTGCCTAATCTACTGAACTTTTATTGCTTTAGATAGATATTTCTGCCAGGCACAGTGGCGCATCCCTGTATGACCAACAACTGGGGATGCTGAGGCAGAAGGATCACAAATTCAAGACCAGCCTCAGCAATTTAGTGAGGCCCTAAGCAACTTAGACCCTGCCTCAAAATTTAAAAATAAAGAACATAAAAAGGGTTGGAGATGTGGCTCAGTGGTAAAATGCCTCTGGGTTCAATACCCAGTATAAATCAATCAATCAATTAATTAATAAATACACAAATATTTCCTTTTGGTCAAAATTATTGTATTTTTATTTTTTCCACACTTTTATTGGTGCATGGTAAGTTGTACATAATGGAGGGCTTTGTTGTTTCATATTTATACATATACACAATATAACAATATAATTAAGCCAATATCATTCCCCAGTATTTCTCTTTTCCCTTCCCTCATCCATCCCCTTAGTCCCTTTCCTCTACTCTACTGATCTCCCATTGATTTTTCATTATGATTTTAGGAAGAAGAAAATCTATACCATTCACTGCAAAACTGAAATATTGGTAGATGCTGGGCTGGGGATGTAGCTCAGTAATAGAGTGTTTTCTGAGCACACACGAGGCCTTAGATTCAATCCCCAGCACTGCAAACAAAATTATTTTAAATGTAGGTTGATAATAAGCATTGAGGACTTCTCAGTGCAGTAAGATTTTGCTGAACTACTAAGTGATTGGAGGAGGGCCAATGGCAGGATATGGCATGAAGGGCACCATTTAACTGACTTGACCTTGACCCATTCAACAAACATTGATTGAACACCTACTGTGCTTGTAGAGTTGCTGAATTCCACTAACTACCAGAGTTACAAACTCAAATAAGATGTGGTCTTTGCTCTCAAGGAACTCAGAACCACATGGAAGAGCCTGATTTCTCAACCTTAATCCTATTGGCCTTCGGCATCCCTCTCCTTGTTGTGTTCTGTGGGAGGTTAATAGCATCCCTGACCTCTACTGTGCCAGTATCACCCCTGACTTGTGGCAACAAAAAATTTCTCCTGACTGCTAAATCTCTTCTGGGGAAGGGAGCTAAGCCCCCACCTTCAGCTGAGAACTATTGGTGGTGAGGGAGGCTAATTAATTATTACCACCGCTATACCAGCAGACTTGCCTAGATTGGGACACGAGAGGTCAGGAGGAAAGACCAGAGACGGAAAGCAATGGTGCTGGGGTGCAGGTGAGGTTGGTTCTTTCTAAACCACACTTTCCTGAGAATTAGAAGAGATTCTTTGCCAAGGCTAATGAGAAGCAACTGTAGCCTCAAACCAAAGCATGCCTTCATTCCTGTTCAGTCCAGAGGGCTGTTAGTTATGCTTGGCCCTTTTCATCCTTCTTGGCCCTACTATACAGGCCTGCTGAAGTGCTCTGGTACAGTTTAGCACCATCGTGAACAAGTCTTCCATTAAGATTCAATATTGTGGGGCTGGGGTTATGGCGCAGTGGTAGCGTGCTCGCCTAGCACGCGGGAGGCACTGGGTTCGATCCTCAGCACCACATAAAAATAAAATAAAGATAAAAAAAAAAAAAAAAAAAAAAGATTCAATATTGTGATGTTTTACCATTAATAACATCTTGCTTTGTTCCTGGTGATTCTTTGTCCCAAATTAGTCCATACTTATCTAGGAAACTGGGTTATGGTAAACACCCAGGAAGCCAGCCAGACTCTGAGGAATTAAGAGGCTAAGTACCCTGTACTGTGTCCTCTTCCTCTCAGGTTCTTTCCTTCTTGATGTGCCCACTCATATTGGCTTTAAAGATAAGTCTGTGTAGATGTTACCAGAACTCTTCCTGCCCTTGGGCAAACCATTTGGGATATATTGAGATTTCATCTTTCCCATGTAAAACATTTGCAGAATCACGTTTTAACCTATTTCATTGTTTGTTCGTTTTCCTCTCTCTCATTGCCAAAGTATCTCTCCCATGACTTTCATCTGGAGCTTAAATCCCAAGTAGCCATTAACAGAAGTGAGAGGCGATTACTTCTGGATGTGTTTCCATTACTTGTGTGACTGGTGGATTAAAGTCTGTCTCCTCGGTTAGGTTTAAAAACTCCTGACTAGGGACAGGAGTCAGAACTTGCTCACCATGACCCAGACCCATCGGTGGCTTGGAAGGAGCAGAGACTCAATAAACATATGTTGCCACGATTCACTTTACTCAAGCCCTTTCAAAATCTGACCTTAAAGACACAAAGGAACAAATGTTTATAGATGATGTTTCAAACATTTGGACCATGAACCAGAGAAATATTTTTGAATGTGGAGATCTGTTCTACATCCCCTAAGTTGAGCACACATGAGGCCCTGGATTCAATCTCCAGCACTGCAAATAAAATTATTTTAAATGTAGGTTGATAATGAACATTGAGGACTTCTCAGTGCAGTAGGATCCTGCTGCACCAGTAAGTGATTGGAGGATGGTCAAAGGCAGGATGTGGCATGTAGGCAGAAGCACAGAAGCTCTTCATTTTGCTGGAATACAAGGTTCCTTTCAGTTCCTCCTACTACAACTAGATGTATCCACCTGGTCTGACCACAGACACTTCCTGCACCATGAACCCAGTGGTTTCTGATGCATGTTGTACGAACCCTTCAGCCTATGTATTCAGCCTATCCATCTGGCTACTTACCTCTCTTTTCACACTTTTGACCCAAGTGGCCTTATTGCCTTTACCAAATACTTCATCATCTAGGCCATACTCTGTGCTGGCAAGACTTCTTACATCCTTAGGATGTAAGAATTCTACCTGTCCTCTTAAGCCCATATCAAAAACCTCTTCCTCTGGGAAAATTCTCCTGATTTGACAAATCGAAAATAATTATTTCTTTGAAACTCATACTTACATCTTACCACTGTTTATGACATTTGCCATAATCACCTCATAGTATTTACCCACCTGCAAAACCTAAACAATGAGAGTCTCTTAAGGTCAAAGATTGTGCATAATATTTATGCTCCTGTGGTACTCATTTAATGTACTTAGAATAGCAGATATTTTTTCTCAATGAAAGTATCTACTGGTAGATGTTTTCAGTAGATATTTTTTTCTGAATGAAACTGAAGTAAAATGAATTGGAACAGACAAAACCCTTGTGCTGAGTAGTAGAAATAGCTTGTTGTCCTCCCTCTGACAGAATTTAAACTTTGTCTCAGGATGACTCACTAATGTTTGAAAGAAATGCAACTCTACTTCCCCAAATACACAGACTTGTTTCTTAAATAACAAGAGGTTTAAAAATATGATTAGCAGAATTTAAAGCCCATGATACTGGCCTCTCATAGAACTTTTCAAATTTCCGTCAAGACATTGTTGTCTGATGTTTACTGCATTTTGTAAACCCTGGATGTGAGTTTTGTTAGACTGTTAGTGAGTTAGACAAAAAAAATTGTTATTGGCTCTTGACTTGCTGATTGATGAGAAACTGATATGGAATATACCCATACTCCTAACCCCACATAAAGTAAAAAATCCACTTGATTATAAAACACCATTATTTTGATTGGATATTTTATTAATATGCTGAAGTGAGTACCTATTCAATGCTTGGGATATTACTTGGCTTTAAAAAAAATAAAACTAGTTTGGCTATCTTTAATTTCTGAACTTAATCTATTATAAAGTTCCTGAAGCCAATACTCCCAGCTTTTCCTCTGGCTTCCTGCCTTTGGCTAATCCACTCCTGATTTCTGGCTTACTTGGACATGGCTTGGGGAAAAACAAAAAGAAATAAAATTCAAATCAGTCAATTATACAGCTGGGGAGCAGCTCTAGTAAAAGTTTAGTGGAGGACAAAGTATTGACCACAGCCTGTTTTCATAAGTATCTGTAGATATCAATTGTCTATGATTTCAATTACCTAGTGCCCTAGGATAGAAATTTAGAGTTGGCAACACTTTGCTTTCATGGTACAGTAAATAATTGAATGTTTTAAGAACGGTGTGGGAACTATTATTGATGTCAGTGTCTCAAGGCTTCCATTAAATTTAAATCAAATAAAAATAAGATATTTACTAAATTAAGAATATCCATTTTCCCCTTTTATTTTAGGCAGCTCATGGCCGAAGAGGACATACAGGCCCACAGGTCAGTGATTCTTTTTCTTGACTCCAAATTATCAATATTTCATGTCTAGTCAAGGAGCCAGATAAAGGCACTGTAAAGCCTCTTTCCAGCCTAAATGTCTTTTGCTCTCTGATAACATTGATTATGGAATACAATGTTGGAAGCTACAATTTCAAGAATTCATATTTCAAAATAAAATGAAAATTTGAGCACTTTAATTTTAAGAAAACATAAAAATTAATTACCAAAGACAGTATTTAGCCCAAATATTGACAAGTTGAACTTTGTTTGGATTTCAAATACAAACTCTGATAACTCAGTAAATAACCTTTCTTTTAGAGTTTTGTTCAGTTAGCTCTCAAACTTTACTTACAATAAGTCAAGAAAATACAATAAAACTTTAGTAAAAAGTGCATATTCTGAATATTTTATTCAAAAAATTAGATTAAAAACCATATTATATTCCCTTTGCACATATTGGTGATACATTACAAATGTTTTATGAACCTAGTATTTATGGAAGAGCAATTGTGACTTAAAAATACACCCTCAGATAAAAATACAATGAGGATGAATAATAAATCCACTCTTGAACACATCATGGTGAAACTTCAGAATGTTAAAGATAAAATTCTTAATCCTCACCAGAGAAAAGAATTTTACTCATGAAATGAATAACTCAATTAGACTGTAGCAGATTTCTATTCAGAGATCAGTAGTAGTACCTGCAAGTAATAGAGGGAAAATAACTGTTAATGTAGAATTTTATACCTAACTAAACTATGAGTCTCACACTAATCAGGATGTGAGACCATATAGCAGTGAAATGTAAAATAGATACTTTCAGACAGAGAAGGAGAGTTTACACACACATACACACACACACACACACATACACGTATACAGATTTGTTTTAGTCTGTTCTGGCTGCTATAACAAAATGCCTTAAAATTGGTAATTTTATAAACAATGGAATTTTATTTCTTACAATTCTAGAGACTAGGAAGTCCAGGATCAAGGCACCAGTAGATTCAATGTCTGGTGAGGGTTTGTGTTTTCCTCTGCTTTTCGCTGTACCCTCACATGGTGGAAGGAGCTCACAACTTCCTGAGCCTCTTTTATAAAGTCTTCAATTCCATTCATAAGATTGGCCCTCTTATGATGTAATCACCTCCCAAAGGCCCTGCTTCTTAATACAATCAGTCACATATAGGATTAAGCTCCAATGTATGAATGGGGTCAGGGGGTTGATGACATATACATTCAGACCATAGCAAACTTCAAAGTTAGATTTCAACCAAAAGAAGAGCAAATCCAGCAAAATGGCATAAAATAAATGAAATGTGATGGAGAAAGTTTTAAGAAATCCTTATTTCTGATTTCAAGGAAAAGTTATCAGTGATGGACATTTAATCACATCCAACTATATGTAAGAACCAAGAGATACAAACCTAGGCTATCCTAATAGTTGCCTAAATCAAGCTTTTTATAATCTTTCCTTGCTTTTTTTGGAATTCTTATCTGTGACAGAGTCCAAGAACAATGTGAAGAGAATTCTTAACATTTAATCTTTAGTTATTTAATCTATCTGACCATAAATATGATATTGTAAGATACTTGGAGATGTTTAAAGAAAATATGAAGCAAATTATTAGTTATTTTCAAGCCACATGACTAAGAAAGACATAGTGTAATACAAATTTTATTGAAAAAGTAGGGGTGTGTATGAATGTGCACATACATTTAAAGACTGTAAGTAAATACACTATATTTCTTCTTGATAAGTGTTTTGGTTTTTATTTTCTTCTTTGTGTTTGTCTTTATATTGTACATTTTTGTAAAGATCTTCATTGCTATTTTAACTGCAAGAATATTAACAGTCTTGCACTTGAACAAAATTCTCAGGAAACAGCATTAATAGGTTGATTCTTTCTCACCACAGGGAAAAACAGGCATTCCGGGCCCAGATGGACTTGAAGGATCATGGGGACTTAAGGGACCTCAGGTATATGCCAAGACCAATCAGGCTGTGAGACCATACATCAGAATTTAGGTGTGGAAGAATTTGAAGCCTTGATAGAAACCCTCAAGCCTCCTTGCAGAATTACTGACGTTTAAAGTGTTTTCAGGGTAATGAAGTAAGGAAACAATATGGTCTTGACTTATAAAACACTTGGTCTCTTTTGTCTAAGTTTTGTCCCAGTCAAGAGGTGGAAAGAGAATGGCCATGCTGGGCAGCAGTCCCTGTAGGTTGGTTTCTGGGTCATTAGGATAATCCAGGGAGAGCTTGAGCCAAGGAAAATGTTGAGCCTCCACTCTGGGAATCATGGTCAGTTTAGCACAGTAATAGCTCAGTGTTACATATCTGGATATCTGTGATGTAGAAAAATTGGCTGTGCTCTAGGAAAGAATTGCTCCAAGTACAGCTGGAATCTTCTGTGTGGTGATCTATAGTGTGGCACTCAGCCTGTCCTTTCCAGCTCACTTCTCCAGGGAGCTGCACTTTTTCCTTTGCAAAGAATAAACCATAGTTGGCTCTTTACATGGGTCACATGAGAAGAGAGGAAGCATGTGCCAGAGAGGGCAAAATGTAGCCTACAGTAAGGATGAGAGAGAAGAGGAGCAAATGCTGATATGAAAGAAAGAAGCCAGACTACCAAAAAAAAAGGACAGGACTTTCTTTCCCTTTCAAACTTAGTTTTGAAATCATAAGAAATAAGTGTATTATTTGGCATATGTAGGACAATGTGGTTCTGCTAGTGTTCAGTGTTTTATGGCACACAGTTAAAAAATAAAAGCATTCTATGCTGGCAGCTTGGTGCGTGGAAGTTCAGCAAAATATCCTTAAACATTAGAAGAGAAACTCACTAAGACTTCCAAGCAGTAAACAGTCTTCCCCTTGGACCTCCATCTCTTTCAAGCTTGATTGCTTTTCTCTGTTGTTACTTGCCAGCTTGATTTTCTTACTTTTAAGTGAGAAATATTTGCCACTGGGAATGTGGGGAAGCATTTCAATAGATTCATGGCCTTTATTTCATGCTAAAAAAATAACACTACAGCATCTTTCCTTCCATTTTATAGAACATTACCTCTTTCACAATGTGATTTAAAAGAAGCAAAAACCAAATACAGCATGAAGGTTTCTCCCTGCATAATATAAAGAATCCACAATTAGTAGACAATATAATATTCCAAAAGTAGAACTATCTAAATTTCATCTTACCATTGGTTATATCTTACCAGTCTTTAGTGTGGTTATTGAGTAGAAAACCTACTTAAATATTTTGGTTCCAGATTTACATAAAATTAAGAATTTTTTAACCCAAGAAACACATGAGTTCATAGTACAAAGATTTTGAGGACAACTAGACAGCAAAACCAAAAAGCTCAACTGTTCAATATTTCTTCCAAGACCCATTCCCTTTGTCTGCAGAAGCCTAAGCACCTAAATTTCACATTGTATTATAGTATCTTCACACAGATGAGGGGGAGCTGGAGAGATCCGGATGGACCAAGGGCATAACTGGAATTCTCTTTCCAATTTCTGTCCATGTTACTGACCCAGCATTTCCACTTTGAAAATTCAAGTAACTATTCAAGTGTTCTCTTTTAGGGAGAAAATAATACTTAAATTCTATGTGTTTAGGGCCCAAGAGGAGAGGCTGGTGCAAAAGGAGAAAAAGGAGGCATGGGAATGAAAGGCCCTCAGGTATGTAATAAGAGAGAAAGTGACTGCATCTGGCTTTGATCTTGGCTTTAATGTGGATGTTTTTGTGGGGGTTTTTTTCCCTGCAGGTGGAATTATTTATGGCCTGCAAACCAACATCATGTCTTAGTTTGACTTCTATAATCTTTAGTTATTTAATCTATCTGACCATAAATATGATATTGTAAGATACTTGGAGATGTTTAAAGAAAATATGAAGCAATACTATAGTGGTGGCTATATCACATTCTGCTTCCTATTTTGCAGAGAGGGCCGTCATTTTGTCAGACACAGAGGTGGAAGATGTCTAGCTCTCTTTCCTCCATTGCTCAGCTGAGGTTAAGAATTCCTACACTGTGTAAATCAGATTACATCAGTCCCCTGATCTGAAGTCTCTTAGGATTTCCTATCACACTCTGGATACAGCCTATTATCGTGATTCTCAACCTAGCTATGTAGGAGAAGCTCCTGGGGAAACTATAAAACATTCCAGCACCTGGGACCCTCCCCAGATCATGTAAATCAGAATCTCTGGAATTAAGGCAATGCTATCAATAATTCTCAATTCTCCCCAGGTGACTCTATTCTAGATGCAGGGCTGGGAATGACGACCCAACCTCAGCACTTCTCCAACTCCAAAGTGCATGAGAATCCTCTGGAGAACTTGTTAAAATACAGATTTCAATCCAGCAGTTCTTGGGCAGGGCCTGCGATTCTGCACTTCCTATGAGCTCTCAGGTGATGCTGCTGCTGCTGCTAGTCTCTGCTCCACACTTTGAGTAGCAAGGCCCTACACGATCTGGTCCTTGCCTGCCTGCTATCAAAGTATATGATTTGTTTAGCTGTTTGTCCATCTCCTTTTCTAAGATTTTAACCTCCATGAGGTCTAGTGTTTTATTTACACTGTATCCCCCGAGCCCAGAACAGCGGTACCTGGCACATAGAATGGAATAAAACATATTTGTATAATCAATCAGGCAGTAAATGAATAAATGAGGTACACTTAGGAATTGCACTCTCCACTAAGGCTAGGATGAAGGGAATTCATTACTTTGTATCCTGTTAGTCAAGTGGGGCAGTGGCCCAACACTTAAGTGGCTGTGCCATCAGAATATTTAAGAAGATATTTGCATAAACTTGTGTCACATGACATGATGTTTTAAAGCATATCAATAACTGCTCATGAAGATATTTGTTCCCAATTTTGATGCAAGTGCTCCTTTGAAAAGCATCAAAAATTTTATAATAGTACTAAATTGATGAACAATAACTATTTTGCATTCACATCCTTGAATTGCTGGCACTACAGATTGAAATGTTAAAAAAAGACAGTAGCAAGTATTATACCAAGAAAATATGTATCAGGTGATTATCTCATTTGCCTATATAAAATATTGAGATGTAGGGGGATCAAAATCAAAAGGTCTTGCTTTTTAAATTTTTGTTCTAGAATCCAATCTGGCATTCAAGTAGCTGTTACTCTAATAACTTTTCCATTTTTCCTGTAGTATACTTCTATGAGTGAGTCTTCTTTAATCTTTCTTTGGCAATATTGGTCATAGTCATAAATCATTCAACCCCTTGGCATTTCCAGAATTAGTCAGGAAGTACCACTCTTCTTCATTTATCTGGCTAGAGAACATGATTTTCCTTCTTGGTTTGATTTTCATGAAATACCCTGTCAACACAGTGAAAAGGCTCTTCAAAGATGTGTGGATTTTTCTGATCAGTAAGTGAGTGGGATACCCAAATTGTTTCCAGAGGAAAACCACAGAGACAAACACAATCAGAGGTACAAGAGAGTATTCTTTATCGGCTCTGTGTACCCACTGCCATAAGTTTCATATTGGCTTATAGCACACAAGGACCAGCCACTCTAGTGGAATCATATGAGCATTTTCTAACAGTGGGCTTGAAGGATTTCATCAGGATGTACATTTAGAAAAAAGGATGTGATCACTGTTGGTGTTCTGAAGGCTCATTAACTTACACAGTATTAGGATGTTCTGCATAAATCAAATGTGCCAGTCCAGCCAATATGTGACTATAATATAAAAGAAATACAATTCACAATGAAAAGGAAGTCCCTCTTTGTTTGATTTCCCTTAAGATCCTACCCTAATATAACCAACACCTAGAAAAAGAAGGAAAAAAAACTAGATACAAAATGCCAACTTCAGTTGAAGTTATAATTATTCCTTAAACATTCAATAAATTAAATAATCACTAGTGGCATGTACAATATCAAGAAAGGATGGTATTGTTCAATGCAAATTTGGAGCACAAGGTAGAATTTCTTTTGCTGTCTTTGCAAAGCATATAGCACAGTGGTCAAGAGCACAGCCTGGAGCCAGACTGCCTGGCCTTGAGTTCTAGATTTGTACCTTATTAGTTGTTACCTTGGGCAAATTTATTTAACATCTCAGTGCCTCATTTTTCTCTACTATAAAATAAGAATACTACTAGTAGCTACCTCATTAGATATTGTGAAAATTAAATGATCTAATATATGTAGATGCTTAAAACATTACCTACAGTAGGAAGAACTATATAAATGTTTGTTATTACGACTATATTGTGTCAATATCACTTAATTTAACAGAGGTATTTTATGCCCAAAGAATATGGGTCACTGTTCTGAGGAAAACCAGAACATAATAGTAACATAACAATATGTAACATATATCACAATCCTCCTGTTTTGTCATTCTGCATAATCTAAGTCAGGCAGTCCATCAACCCTTCCTCTCACTAATTTGACAAATTATTCTAAGTGCTTTCTGTGTATCAGGCCCTATAGTAGGATATGAGAATGAATCCAATATAGATTCTAGCTTTAAGTACACCTAGCCTCACAAAGGAGATTCATGTAAACAAATAACTGAGGTGTATTGTACTGAATGTTAAAATAGAGCTATACCCACTATTCCCAAGGTAGAGTGGTGGGAGAAAGCACGAACTTCAATGAGGAGATAAGTGGATCCTATTTGTCAAAATGAGGAGTTATTTTCCAGGTAATCAAGGAAGAGGCAGGCACCCAGGGAACCAGGTTATATAAAGCAATCCATGTAGGTGAGTTTGAGGAACCATAAATGGTATAGTACTATTGGAGCACTGGAACATTGGGTGCATGGGAAAGCATTTGAAGGTAAGATTAGGACTGTCTCACAGGCTAGCATGCTCAAGACTGGCATCTTCTCAAGTGTCTTGGGATTTGTCCTTACATTAGTCCATCACTTGTGGCCCCTTCATTTTTATTTTCTCAGACAAAGCTCATACATGACTCTTATAGAAACTGAGTATTTAATCCCCTTGTTTCTTCTCAGCTTGATATTTGTTGGTTATGAGTTTTTGCAAGATTTTACCCTCATGCAAACAAAAAGCAAGGAGTGACTAGTATTTCTTTAAAGTGTGAGGAGAACCTGCCCCTCTTGCCCTGCCCTGCCGTGTCCCAGCCAAAGTTGAAGTATCCCTGGCAATGCCCCAACCATTATCCCAAACTCCTAGTGCAATATCTTCTAAAAAGATGCTAAGGATATATTTTTTAAATATTTGAACTCTGAACAGTTCCTTTCTATCCTCACTTAACACTAAAGCAATTTATGGCTGCCAAGGGCTATGAAACAGTCTCAACACAAGCAAAAGACTTCCAGCCCAAATCCCCATGTTGGAGGTTTGATTTAGCCTCAGCCTCCTGTATCAAGTTTGGAGACTCGCATTTTTAGACCTCTAATCTAAGCTGGTGCATGGATGTAAGACCTTAGGAATTCTGTCTCAGACATGGACCTCAAAATAGCAGAGTGCCTGGTACTTCAGTCTTTAAAGTCAGAATGACTGATCCATCTCATCCTCTTATTAACTAAGTGATTTGGGGGTAAATGCCTTGAGAATCTGTTTTTCATTTTAATTTCTCACTACATTGTTGTGGAAATTAAAGATTTTTATCTCCCACTTAGCACAGTGCCCTGCACGGAATAAAAAGCTCCGTAAAAGGCAGCTATTACAGCTAAGCCAATGAACATTTAACCTCTAACTAACACTCTTTCCCTTTAAATGCCCTCAGCTGCTCTTTATACTCTGGTTGTTCTTGATGTTAAATCAAGGGAACTCTTTGACTCTGATATCCAGGCATGCAAGGAAAATTTCTCCTTCCCTTTAGAAACTACCAACATGATCTCATATCTGACCAGTAGTATTTGAGTAGGTAATTTATCTGGGTAACCATCTGCTGAAACTTGAGCCCTATTTGATCAGTCATAAGTCTCTATTTGGTACTTTGTAGGATCCTGCATAGGAAACAGAATCAGGTATTTTCCAATTTGCTGATGAGAAGGTCTTATACATATTCATCAATCCATCCAAGACATCTTTTGTTTTGGAGGTCCTTAAATCAGGATAACCTCTCGTTCTACTTGTATGTGCTTCGGGTGATTGCTCATGAAATAATACCCCAGAAATCGCCTCCATCTCAGAGTTCTTCGTGGAAAGAGCTTGTATGCAAAACTTCCAGCTGGTACCATGTTGCCAAGGATAATTAGAATCTTTCTGCTTTTTCTTTCTGTATCACATGAATCTGCATGGAAAAACAACCAATTAAGCACATTGTTTCATTCCCTCCTGAGGATCATTGCTAGAGAGAGAGCTGGAGAGATGGATGGATTGGTGGGTTGTAGATACTATATGGTGTTCTAGATAAATGAAGTCAAAAAGATTTACCTCATCCTTTAGGAAGGGTGCAGTCTAGTAAATAAGAGAGAGAAATAAATTAACAGTTACATACAGAGTAATCTGAGATGAGCATGAGACCCGATCTAACAAGCCAGGAGTTTCAGCTGTTCTTCCTGAAACAATGATGCTAATAGATTTTTGGAAGACTGAGACTAAACCTCTCCCTGTTGTGTGACTGGTAGCTGAGTGGTTTGGACGAGTGAGCTAGAGGGTGGGATCTAGGGTGATTTTAAAGCTTCTGGCTTGGGTTTCAGCTGGAGTAAAGGGTGACAGCATGTCTTGATGAAAAGAATATGAGACTAGGAGCATAATGTAAGGTAAATATGATTATTTTATAATCAATTCCTATGGGCTATCCAACAGACATTTAAACGTATGAGACGAGTTCAGTTGAGTGGTTTGGACTAAAGGTACATTATTTAGGTGTCATTATGTACAAGTGGTATGTGAATCTTAAGGGGGCGTTGCTAGCCAGGAAGGGGGTTAAAATGAGGGAAATAGGGAAGCAGGTGGAGATTTAAGAGGCAAAGAAGGGGAGTCTTTGAAGGTTAGTGAGAGGACACTGGGCCCAGGAAGACCTTGGTTACTTGATGTTACAGAAGTTAATGGAAACGTTTCAAAGAATACATCATCAAACTCCTTAAGGTAAGGGCAGAAAAATGTCAATGTGTTTAAACATGAAGGTCATGGGACAGCTCTGTGCAGTGGTGGAAGTGAAAGTTCAAAGGGAATGAATGGAAAGCCTTCTATAGAGGGCAAAGAAATTGAGACTTTCCTTTTAAGATAAGGGGAGAAAAGAGATGGGATATTATGGGAAATGATATTCCTTAGTAATCAATTTGCTGTTCAACAATCCTTCTTATTAGAAAAATGTTCTTATGTTCCACTTACTACATTTTTAATTTTTTAAAGGATGAAAAGGTTAATGTGGCAATATTTTTGGTTCCAAGCAAAATTAATTTGTTTAGCATCATGCTTATTACACAGAGACTGGCTTATTTATTTTTAAATTATAGCAACCCTGATCAAAAATATCATGAAAATATTTTAATTCACAGATGTTGGGATTACTTAGAAGTACCTGTAAACAGTTTCGCAAAAAGATATTTCTCTTGACATATGTTTGGGTATCCCAAAGGAAAAAAATCTGATCCCAAGTGCTAATAACAGAGGAAGGCAGTTGTGCTGTCTTTGAATTGGGATTTAAAAATGTTCAGCCCTAAAGCTGTTCCAATAAAACATGCTTTCTAGAATGTTGGAAGAATTTACTTCTATTATGTCTAATAGATTTTCCATTTAGATGCATATTATATCTATCCATCTGCTCAAGTTGTGTTATTATGTTTTCAAAAAGTTCTTAAAGCTTTTATATATATATTAGTTTTGCATCTTTCTTGTTAAATTGATCCTACATACTTTAGAACTTTTTTCCCTTTTGTAAATAGGAATTTATATACACTTACTTTTCTATTTTCTAATATCTTCTGAAACTATTTCAGAATATTTATTCTGTGCTACCTGAGCATATTTTGTTAAATGCTAATTGATTTTTGATGGATTTTTGTTGTTGTTATTGTTTGAGTTTTTCATTTTGTTTTGTATTTTGTTTGCAGTACTGGGGATTGAACCCAAGGTCTTGTTCATGCTAGGCAAAGCATTCCACCACTGGTCCCATGCTAATTGTGTTTAGTAAAATTTTTTGACCTTTCTAATGAACAAATCATATCACTTGGAAATAAAGGTAAATTTGCATTCAAAAAAGCAAAAGGATTGATCCTTTGCTTTGGGAGAATGTGTTTCTTTTAAGGCAAATGTCACTTGGAATGCTTTCTTTAAATGTTAGACATTTTAGCAACATCTGCTCTAAGAGCAAAATAGTAAGAACCTGAAATCTCTTTGGAAGAGAAAACTCACAAGGAAGCATAATCATTTAGGCAACATCTGGCATGACTTACTTTATTAATTTTCTTTTATTTACTAGACTTTATTTGACAGCTGCAATACTTTTTTCCAGAGCAAGAATCTGTACAGCCATAACTCTTCTCCCATCTGTAGTTCATTTTCCTCTTAGAAGAGACACAAAAGTTTTAAGGAGAAGTTGCTCTATGTTTTGGTATATTTGCAAACCTTGTTTTGTTTCAGGGGCCTCCAGGACCCGAAGGAGAGGCAGGGAATCAAGGCCGTTTGGGAAGCCAAGGAAATAAAGTAGGTCACATTCTTTATACCCCCCAGAGTTGGGGTTTTTCTACTCAAGAGAGCTGTGTCTGGTTGTACTCGCCAGAGCCCTTTCAACACAAAGGAAAACACATCTCATTGCCCCTAAGCCCTGGCTTGATTCTTAGAGAGCCAGCGACCTCTAAGGACATGGGTGTGGACCAGGATGAGATCAGGGATTCCAGCTCAGTGTAATCTCATGAGAAGCTACACCCAATCGGAGCTGAGGGATCTCAGGGAGGGGGGCTGTTTTGGCCTGGCCTTCCTTTCTCTCTCCCACCCTCTCTGCATCCTTACCTCTCTCCTTCTTCTCCTCCCTCCTTCTCTTGCTTGTTTGCTTGTTTGCTTGCTTGCTTCCTTCCTTCCTTCCTTTCCTCCATTCATAAAAACCTCTGCTGAGCACCTTTTAAGACCAAGGCCCCTCCTTCCCTGACCAAGATGGAGCCTTCCTTTCTGCTGAACTGGAGATCAGGAATCTTTGTTTCATTCACTGACTCATCCCTGGTGCTTAGAACAGCACCTGACCAGTAAGTAATTAGTGCTTAGTGAATACTTGATGAAGGAATGAATGTCTAGGTGGTATGATAAGTGTGATGTGAAAGCAACAGCATTCAGAAAAATTTCAAGGCAATAATCTAAAGCAAGCCGGGCGTGGTGGTGCAAGCCTGTAATCCCAGCACTTAGGGAGGCTGAGACAGGAGAATTGCGAGTTCAAAGCCAGCCTCAACAACAGTGAGGCGCTAAGCAACTCAGTAGAGACCCTGTCTCTACATAAAACACAAAATGGGGCTGGGGATGTGGCTCAGTGGTTGAGTGCCCCTGAGTTCAATCTCCAGTACCAAAAAACCATCATCATCATCATCATCATCATCATCATCATCATCATCTAAAGCATAAAATAGAGAGGAATAAGGAGTCAATGTGGAGGTTTAAACAGCATTGATAGAAATATTTCTGGGTTGGAATATATCTAAGATATAGGCTGTGAGTGGGCTTAGAAGATAAGAGCTTTGGCAAACAGAGAGGCAGGATGGGTGATTTTGGATTATTTGGAGAATGATGGTGAATGCGGCACTCTGGCCGGCACAGGAAGAACAATGCCGTCTGTGTAACTGACTTTCTTCAGAAGCCAGTACGGTACTAGCTACCTATAGGTTGTGAATGGAGTGTCTGAACCCAGCAAAGCTTGGAAGATGTTAAATAGGTATTCCAGTGAAAGGTTTTGAAGGCAGAGAAATTGGAATCCACAAGACCAGTCAGTACACTCTCATAGCCTCTGAGACCAGCTAAGGTTGGGCAACTTCACAGCTTGAGGACTCCTGAGTGACAGCTCCATAGGACTCTTCCCACAGGGAAGAGTGGCAGAAGAAGGGACTAGATGATTTGGGGCTTCCAGCATCAGTGCAGACACCACAGGAGGAAGATGTCAGGAAAGTCACAAGGAGGAGCTGGTTTCCGAAAGAAGAAAATCTTTTGCTATGGGAAGTAGTTCTGGCTGGAGATGCAGAATATTGTTTTTTTTTTTTTTTAAATCCTCTCAGTGATGCCTATTTGTAAGAAGTGTATAAGAAGGTAGAAGATGATGCCTTATTAGGAAAGAAGGAAAATAAATAGAAAAGTTCACTGGATTCTGTGAAGAAGAGCATAAGAAGGGGAGGTCGTGAGTATCAACGGGTACAGAAACATGGAGGGGAGGAGAGAAGCCATCCCATCTGTTGGCTAAGGATGCTCCAAAGAAGAGTTCCAATGTGTAGCAAGTGAGAGGAGGAGAAAGAAAGGGACCCAGAATGCAAAAGACTGAACCACATGTTGGTGAGGGGGAAATGGATACAGAGCTGCAAACTACTCTTCAAAGAAATTAGGCCTTTAGGAGGAGGGGGAGGACATTACTACCCATACTACCAATTTCTAGGAAAGGATGAAGCAGGGGTATGTGTTTTCAATGACAGGAGAGATGTAACCTGTTTATGATCAGAGAAGAGGAAGGAGGAGATGGAGAAAGAAGAAGCAGAATAGCTGCTAGAGTACAGAAACTTCTGGACAAAGAGAATGAGGTTGAGGACAGAAGGAAAAGAGGTTAGCTGTGTTGTACTACAGCTAGCAAGAGATGATGGAGGCCAGAAGTTGAGTGATGCAAAAACAGTTAACTGGAGTATGTAATCAGGTGCATGGACATCAAGGACAATCGGCTTCACAAGGAGGGGATTTCTAGGGCATGTGGTTCAGTAATAATGGTCAGGAAAGGACCACATCTGGACAAGAGACAGTGCTACCTTCTATCCTGGAGTAGGCTGTCGGGAAAGTGGTATCACTAGTGAGAAAAGTTCCCTGTGCAGTGAGGAAGGATGTGTGTGTGACGGATACCATGGATGTGTACATGGATGGACGTCTATTATGTATGAAATGAAGGCACTCCATAGGGTGTGGCAGAAGGGACTGAAAGAGGGCTAGACAGAAATGGAGGGACCCTGGAGCTGGATAGAGGTGAGTGTGTGGAAAGAGACAGACACAAGCAGGGTAGTTATACCTATGAAGATCATTATTAATAAATCAGACTTTTAAGGAGACATGCAAGAATTTGGGAGATAAGTTCCCCACAGCAAACCCAAACCCTCTAGAGCTCCAGCCCTCTAGATTCATTATTAAGTCCCAGTAAGTTCACATCCATAAGCAGGCAAGCAACCCAGCAATTAATCCTGGACTCAGTACTTGGTTCACCAGGAACCAAATGTTTGGCCCTGGACAAGCCATAGACTTTTCTTGTTTCCCTACCTTGAAGGTGTTCTCAAATTTCAATGTGCATGTGAATCAGCTGACACGTTTACTTTAACATGAGTATTGTTGGACTCCACTACTGACACTAATCCAGTGGAGGCCGGGAGTTTTCTTTTACATTTGAACCCTGGATGGCCATGGGCCAGGCATCCCCAGAGCATACTCTGAGAAGTAGAAGATCTCTGCTTCTCTTTCCATTCTGTTTTGTCCTCAACAGTTCAGTGCTGTGGATGAGTCCACTTGCAGCTTTCACACTTAATAGACTTCCTTTCTGTTCTTAAAAATGATTTAGCCACTCCCAAACACTTCAGTGTAGGCTGCGCATACACTTTCTTCCAAAGAGTATAACATGGGCAGGGGAGGACGTGGGACAGTAACCTGATGTGAGGAAGTTCAACCCATACTACATCAACCTGACAGTGGAGGTTAACATCCACGGTGACAATTTACATTAAAAGTGTGTAACCTTCAATTGGTGTGACTTTATCTGGTTTGCAACCAGAGAAATGGAAAAACTGAGCTCTATATATGTACTATGACTTGAAATGCAATTAAATAAACTAATTTAAAAAATAAAATAAAATAACAGTATGGTACAATTAAAAAAAAAGTGTGTAACCTTGATAGGATGTGATGAGGTGGTATTATACCCCTGTGGTCTTCCTCCCCCAAACCCATAACCCCAGTCTCATCAGGAGAAAAATATCAGACAAACCCCAGCTAGGGGACATTCTGTAAGATGCCTGACCAATACTCCTCAAAACTGTCAAGGTCATTAAAAACAAGAGAAGCCTGATAAACTGTCCCAGTGTAGAGGAATCTAAAGAGATATGACATATTATATCCTAGGTGGAACCCCAAAGCAGAAAAAGAAGATAAAGAGAATATTAAAATATTAAAATTAAATTAAAATTAGATATTAAAATTAGATAAAGAGAATATTAGGTCAAAACTAAGAAAATCTGAATGAAATTCTTAACATTGACTCATTTATTGTGACCATTGTGCCCTATGTAACCAATGTAATGTTAACAAGAAGGGAAAGGAGATGTGCGATATTTAAGATCTCTTGATGTTCAAAACATTTCTGCAAATTCAAAACTATTGCAAACTTAATTTCTAAAACTTTTTGAAAAAGGAGCTAACCTTCCTTTTTAAACTCATGTTAATTTTTCCATGAAGCTGGACTTGTCTGAGATTGACATATAGCCCACAGTAGGTGCTGTACTAGTCAAAGGTTAGAAACTGTTGCCAGCAATGTTGTGCACTCTTGGTTGTGTGATTCACACTTGGAAACCTTAAAATTAGTTCAGTAAATCTACCATCTTTGCAGGAGCCAGAGGTTTGCATGGATCATCATGGAAAACAGTTTTGTTAACATTTTTTTGAACAGTACAGCACTTCCTCCTTGGCTCATGGTAAGACAGTTTCGTGGTACTGAGCTGCTAAGAGGGCAACTTGCACTAAACAAATCAGATTTCTGAGAATTCCAGTGTCGATGGAGGAGACTTCTCTGGCCAACAGCAGCCATTCCTCTTGTGTCCTTTGCACAACACGCAGGCACAAATCCCTTCTTGTGTGCGATACACATGGATGCAATTGAATGTTGCCTTAGTACCATCATTTCTGTTTTCCATCAGAAAAACAACCTAATAAAGACATATTTAACTGTGCTGTTTAACAGGGAGAGCCTGGAGATGCAGGAGGAAAAGGAGCTATTGGCTATCCTGGTCATCGAGGCTTGCAGGTTGGTTTTGTGATTTATTGGTCCTTTTGATCTGGCCCTTGGAACTTTTTAGTGCAATAGATATCTGCACACTGCCTCTGAAGAGTCTGTGAAGAGTTTTAGTGATAGTAACTCAAGCTAGCTTTAGAGTGTGCTAGAAATGGAGAGTGATATCATCCTCACCTTGGACTAGTTCCTTGGCCACCTTTTCTAAGACAGCAAATTCCCAAATACCAAACATTATGGCCAGGATGCTCTTGAAGCCAGATGACAAATTAGACAAAACTTGCTTTTAGCATCCTCTTAACCCTTCTTCAAACCTTTCCTCCCATCAGAATCTCTTTATCAGAAACCCATTCCATTTGCCCCCATTGCCCCTGGCTTCTAGAAGGAGGCCATACCCAGTAGCCAGACATTTTGGAGTTCTTTTTTTTGCCTAGCAAACTGAAAATGGATTAGACCTGAGATATTAAAACACAAATGCTACTTGGAAGAGGTCTTACTGCTACCTCCTTTAACAGTATGCTGGACACTTTCTCTCTTCATCCTCATAACACCATGAGTGGGAATTACTACTCCCACTTTACAGATGTGTTTAGTGCCACTATCACAAAATGTCAGTGGCCTGCCTAGAGGGAGGATCTTCTGTCCCAGTGGCCCCTAATCAAACCCCAAACCTGGCTGTCTTGTCCTCCTATGAATAAGCCTGCCTCTATCTGGAGTCAGAGATGTTGGTAATTAATTGCATTTTTCCAGGGTGATAATGGCAGTCCAGGTTATGGTGGCATTGGACGTAAAGGAGCAAAGGTAAGCCACGTCGACCTGAAGCTGTATGTTTTCCCTTTACTTTTTATTGCTTATTTGTTTGTATTTTAAAAAAGTTAAAAGAATTAGTAAATAAAGCAATCTTGTAGTTTGAGATGTATTTTTATAATATGTTTGCTATTTGCTGCTATCCCATGGGGATATGTACAAGAGAAGAGAATAAGAGGGTTTAAGGTGCAAAAAATTGAAATGTGAAAATGAATTCTGTGTGTTTCACAGTGATGTGTGGTTAGGGCCTGACCTGGTCCAGCCTGAATGGGGCCTCTAGTCTCAGCAGCTCTGGGTTCAGGTTTGCTCAGGGAGGCATCCCACACTCAGCCCTCCTGTTACTGTGTTTGCTTTAGCCACTGGTGAGAGATATTGCAGGATTTTTCTAAATGCATTGGGCCAAGCAACAACTTAACACACACACACACACACACACACACACACAATGGTACATCAGAATGATCATTTTTGTATTGTCCCTAAACTAAGTGCCTGAAAATAAGGTAAGTTTATCAAAGCCATTGATGCCTATATACCAACAATGACCAGTAAAAAATGACAATTAAAGAGACCCAATCATAACTACAAAATCCTCAAAAACATCATATAGTTTAGGATGTCCTTTCTGAAAAAAAGTTCAAGACCTAAGACAAAGATCTGGGATATAAAGGAAAACTTCAGAAAACAGAGAGGCAGCCCACATTACTGTTGAAAAGTCTAAAGCATCATAAAGATCAGTGTTATTCCAAGAAAATTCCCAATGGGAATGGTTCAAGAGGCTGTCTGGGAGTATTAAAAAAAAAAAACTAAAAATTTGAGAAATAAAGCTCAAGGAATGAGGAATTTCTAATGAAATGTTTGTTAGAGAATAATTAAAACAACCTTGATATCTATAAAGGATAAATGTTGAGTAGCCTGATGTTGGGTATTTGCCACTCTACAAAATGAATGTATAATGCTTATAATTTTTAGGTTCAAAATACAATTAAAATTATATTTCCAATTTTAAGTAAAAATTTGGAATATACTTAGAAAAACATTTATCCCAATTGTTTTAACATACATTTTAAAAAGTTCAAAAGAAATAGGACAAAATATGTATCATGATTCTGGGTAGGAAGATTGGGGTGTTATTTCTTCTTTCATCTTCTAATATTTTATATGTTTTTGAGATGTGTTTTAATAATCAGAATGTAAACCTAATTTTTTGTAGAATAGTGATTACTAGAGGTTAGGAATGAGAAGGTGGATAAAAGGTGTCTAGATTTGATCGGTACACACTGACTGCATCCATGTATTGAAATATCACACTGACCCCAATAATAAGTACAATTTGCACATGTTAAAATAAAATAAAATTTAAAACATAAACCTTATTTTAAATATATATTTCCTTCCCCAAGTAGAATTATATCTCTTCAGGTAGACTTTGGCCAAAAAAAAAAAAAAGAAGAAGAAGAAGAAAAAGAAGAAAGAGGACCTTACAATGAATAATCAAGCTTAGATTCTGTAGCCTTCCAAGTTCTCCATGGAAATGCATTTTAAGAAGATGGTTCGCAGAGAGAAAGGGCCAAATAACCATGTATTCTGTTATATGCTTGCAGAAGAGGCAATTTGTAATTCCTCAAATCACTTTAGCCTCAAGTTCCTTTTAATCACTGATCTTAGACTTTCAAGTTTATAATTTAATTTAGAAATTAGAGCTAGTTTCTCAAACAGTGCCGTTTGGTTTCCAGTTTGCCACTGTTTGGGCCCTTCCTTGGTTCGGAGGTACTAAACAAGTCAGCAGATAAATTAAAGTTAATAAAAAGACACTGGGCATTGTGTGCAATTAATCTTCTCTACTGTCAATTGTAGGGGCAAGAAGGATTCCCTGGAGAGAGTGGACCTAAGGTATTGTGTACTTCACATTATTTAGAGATCTGTCAGAAATATTCGTGGGGTTAGGAAACATCCTAGGCCAACAGAAAGGCTGTTTCTGCTAAATAAATGTTCTACCTGTGAGAGGAAAAGAGGGAAGAAACAAATGAGTCAAACTTTTAAAATGATACCTTTATTTAGAAATACAGGACTTTTAAAAAACATTTCATATCTGATTTTCTAATTGATAGGTAAAGGAAGAAAAGTAATCCTAAAATTTTTCTTCTCCAGGGTGATCCTTCCCCTCTATCATATGTATTTTTTTTCCTTTGCTCAAAGGAAAGTAAAATGTAAAGAAAATCAAAATTATGTGAACTCATCTGGCTCAATTTTCTCAGTATGTTTATAAGTTATCTTAAGGTATTTTCAACTAGGGATTCCAGTTTGTTTTGTTGTTGTTGTTGTTTTTTGGTGGTGCTGGGGATTGAACCCAGCGCTTTGTGCACGCAAGGCACTCTATCTATCCACTGAACTATATCCTCAGCCTGGCTTCCAGTTTTTCTAGAAACATTTACTAAATTCAGTAATAAATGCCAGGTCCTGTGATAGGGTCTAAGGACAAAATAAAGGACACAGTTCATGTCTCCCAGAGCCCGAGTTCTATTTGAAAAAGAAACGGCTGTGAAACTGGTGACACAGTGTGTCAGCATTGTAGAGAGCTTTGCAGAGGAAAAGAAAACAAACACTTCAAAGACAAAAATATGCATGTGAAAAAGGACTTCATGTTGCAATCAGTTTAAAAGCACAAATGTATCTCTGTGATATAGGTTTGATTACAATAACCATGTTGTTTTCATGCATTTAGGGTGAGACTGGGGACCCTGGTGGTCCAGGAGAGACTGGACCCAAAGGATCCAGAGGCAAAACTGTAAGCTTCTCGTATTCCCATTGCTGACCCCTTCAGCCCCTTCGGGAAGTCCTTCTCCATGCATATATAGTCATTTGAATTGTCACTTGTTCCCAAAGTCTTACAAAATGTGTGGATTTTGCTGGGCATGGTGATGCACACCTATAATCCCAGCAGCTTTGGAAGCTGAGGCGGGAGGATCACGAGTTCAAAGCCAGCCTCAGCAACTTAGCAAGGTGCTAAGCAACTTAGCGAGACTGTGGCTCAAAATAAAAAAAAATTACAAAGGACTGGGGATGTGGCTCAGTGGTTATAATACTCATCTCTCAATGCCAGCAAGAAGGCATCATGGTTGTCTTACATTTACTTCTCTACTGCTACCTGTTAGTGAACAAATTCCCTATTCTGGCTATCAAGGAACCATTGTTATCATTAGAAATAAGATTTCTTTTAAAAGGAATCCTTGTTCTTCAAAACAGGTTTTATACAGCCAAAATATGATCAGTTTGATCCTATCTCCCTGAAAGATTTAATGCAACTTAATAATGCCCACTGACATCTTGTCTTCATGAATGAGGTATTGGTAAACTATTTTTTAATAAGGTGTATGCTAAAAGCTTCCCTCTTCATTTAGCTCAGGAAGGTATTTCTTGCGTCTTGTGAGAACATCTGTGTTTAGTGTAACTGAATATGTCTTTTTTATTTTATGGAGGGGCTTAACTACCGCCTGATGCTTTGGGTCACTGAGAATAAAGATACATCTCCAGTACATCTCGTAAGCATCAATTCACCTAAGGCTGAGGGGTTAAGAATAGATTTCTTACATTTCATGACTCTATATACCTTAGATGATGTACAAATGAGATGCCTGTCTTTTTCTAAAAAAGATTTTATTAAGGCACTTGCATCTCAATAATGTCTTCATCGCTTTCTTCATAATAGCCTTGGTCAAGAGAATTAGCAAGAGTAAAATATCTGATAAAAATTTATCATGCTAAGTGAAATAAGCCAATCCCCCAAATCCAAAGATTGAATGTTTTCACTGATATGTGAAAGCTAAACCATAATAAAGGGGGTGGCTGAGAAAAGAAGCTCAGTGGATTAGACAAAGGGGAATGAAGGGAAGGGGGAGCAGATAGGAATAAGAAGACAGTAGAATGAATTGAACATAATTTTCCTATGTATACGTACAAAAATACCTAAGTGAATCCCACCATCATGTACATCCACAAAAATGGGGTCCTAATTAGAATAAAATTTATTCCATGCTCGTATAATTATATCATAATGGATTCTACTATAATGTGTAACTAAAAAGAACCAATACAAATTTTTGAAAAAAAAATTATACTTGAGGTAATTTTCCAGTTTTGTCTTCATGGTTAATTTTACTCTGATCTATTTTTTTTTTTTGCCCCTGCACTTTATGTATAGAGAATATTTATGTAGGTTTTAGGTGTACAAAATAAAGTTCTCTCTCCCTTCTTCCTCCTTGTCCCAAGAGGATTGCTTCTCAGCTATAATTCTTTTCCTTGAACATTTTTTGGTGGCTATCCATTATCATTATACCTTCAGAAAATGACTAAGATTGATTTAATTAGAAAAATAATTGGAAAAGACTTTCAAATTAATCTAGATGTCATCTGCATTGAAATATCTCTAGGTCATTTCCTTTGGCTTATTAACAGAACAGTTTAACCTTGAACATCAGAAGCATGCTAACAAGTTCAGCTCTTTGTTGGGTTCCCGCCCCACAACAGCACATTAATCATCTTTTAAAAAAACAATAAACTAATACAAAACATATAAACTTTGTCTCTGGGCCTTTGGAAATATTTGAATTTCTTCTTTGTGCTCCATGTTGGACTGTTTGTAACTTGCTTTCTTCACCTATCCAGCTGCTTTTTCCACTTTTAAGTGACTATTTTTGTATTCAACATTGAAGTTTTAGACATTAAACATTCTCAGGTCTTCCCCTGAAAGAGCAAAAGTTTCTATTGGAAGATTTTGGTAAAATCTTGCCTTAAATTCTGAAAATTGAAAATTCATGATTATTTTAACCTATTCCATTTTGTGTGAATGTGCTCTATTTGTATGTGTGCTTTCATAAAAGAAAAAAAAACTTTACAAAGAGTTTAAAACAGGCAGGACTTTTCAACCTTGGCATTATTGACATCTCAGCTGGATAATCCTTTGTTTTGAGAGCTGTCCCAGGCATTGGCATGTGTTTAGCAACACACCTGGCATCTCCCCTATGGATGGGATCACCCTCCCTAAATACCTCTACAGACCTCTTCATGTGTCAGGGCAGGTAGGGGAGAGGTGGCAAAATTCTCCCCAGCTAAGAACTTTTATAAGAACTTCTGGTTTAAAGACTTAAATGACACACAATGCTAATTTTGGAGTGGGGGAGGAGGTTACCAGGGATTGAACTCAGGGTTACTCGATCACTGAGCCACATCCCCAGCCCTATTTTGTGTTTTATGTAGAGACAGGGTCTCACTGAGTTGCTTAGTGCCTCGCTGTTGCTAAGGCTGGCTTTGAACCCATGATCCTCCTGTCTCAGCCTCCCAAATTGCTGGGATTACAGGCATGCGCCACTACACTGGCATTTTTTTTTCTTCTTTGTGTCTTCTGGAAATCTCTCAATTTTCTGTAATGAAAGTGAACTTTCACTTTTGAGTTTTCACCTTTGATATTTAAATTTAAAACATATATGTGTGAATATGATTTTAAATAAATAAATTCTGCTTTGAGATATCTGCTGGACTTCCAGGAGAGCCAGGATCCCCTGGGGAGCCAGGACCCCCTGGACGCAAAGTAAGTAGGAAAGTTATAAACCATACTGGAAACTTTGGCACTTAAAAAGTTAATGAAAGGAAGCTTCATTGTCCAAATATGCATGCCTCCTGCTTCTGCTGTTTGGCCGCTATTTTTGCTATTTCATGTGGTCTGCAAAATGAGAAAAAAATACAGAATAATATTTATCTCTTGGGAAGGAGAGAAAATTGGGGGAAGAAATGAAAAGTATAAGACTAAAATGTGATTTCTCCAATTATCAGTACATTTTGTTTATTTACTCAATAATTGCCTCTTCCTACATTCAATACGTGATCAGTGAATGAAGGGAAACTAATAAATAATGAGTTTGATCAAAGGGCATTCGTGTGAAACTTATTATTTGCTTCGGGAGTCTGGGTGGGTATCCATCGCATTTTTCTTGGGTATCTCTCTTCCAGAGAAGCCAGATTCTTCCTGTTTCAAAAATGGGACTGAACACCTAAAATTAAAACCAATTCCACATTGTTCTTTCTATCCTCAACTGGATGAATATATATGCATATGTATTTATACTTACATATATATGTTTGTATCAGATATGTGTGTATATATAGGTATGTATGTATTTTTTTTGGAAAGACAACTTAGGGCAATCTCTCCAGATGTTTGGTTTGAGTCCCTTTGTCATCCAACCCATGATGGGAACCGATGAAGGTTCCACTTGGGCTCTACTTGATGGCAGAGGCGAAGCATGGGGGTAAAGAGCTCCAACCGCCAACACAGGAGGGGCAGCCAAGCACGAAGGCTTCCATCTTTTTAGCGCTGAGCTGTAGACTTGCTCGCTCTCTCTGCTCCCGAGCACTGCATGCCTGTGTCAAGTTGCCAGCTCCATCCTTAGATTCTAAACAACACTGTCCTTTGGAGAAGGAGCTGCAGGAAAGCAGCCTAGTAGGCTGAGCGTGTGGAGCTTGCTGCTCCCTGTCTACTCCCCTGAGCACGCTACTCTTCATTTGGCCCTGAGTCTCCTCCCTGTATTTTTTTGATCCTTCTCAGAATAAAAACTTACAAACCATCACATTCTCAGGGAAATGATGGTGCATGTTCTGGCTCCTGATGTGTCTAAAGTTATAAAACATTTTTTCGTTTGTTTGTTTCCCCAGGGTGTGAAAGGGGCCAAAGGATTGACTTCATTTTCTGTATGTATCTCTTTACTCTGAGTGTTCTGAGCACTCCATTGAATTTATTTAGTTTTTCATTCCGTGACCTAGCAGTCTGTTGGTTAATTCTCTCTGTTTGATTTTTGAACTGCAGACATGTGACCTCATTCAGTATGTGCGGGACCACAGTCGTAAGTACCCTTCGTAAAACCATCACTCAAGTCATCAGCAGGGAGCCCTGCACTCAGAACCGAGACAATTTACCTGCCAATTTCTTAAAATCAGAGATGTCACTGCATAAATTTGAGTCAGCAGGACTGGTGGCTCTTAACTCCCTGTGTAGCTGCCGGTCTGTCTATTGGAATCCGTTCCAAGCACTAATAAGCAGCAATATAGCTAGTGCTTTGGACCTGGGGAAAATTGAGATTTGAGGTTACAGCTCTCCTAGTGGTGAAATCAATCAGTGGAGAGTCACATTGAACTTCTTTTAAATGATTATTAACACCTGACAATTGAATTCACCAGTGTGAAAGAGCCATTGTGACAGGGTGTCCTGGTGGGTGGGAGCCTTGCCTTTGATTTATGGCTTATTATGCCTTTCCAGGAAGGATGTGTTTGATTGCTTTTAGTTAGAATGATTGATTTGCTTGTAAAACTCATAATAATGTGTGTTCTACCAATACATTTTTCTCTCTGCTTCAAAATTTTAAAAAACAAGAAGGCATTTTGATTTGGCAAATGCTCTTTTGAGGCTGCTCCCAAAATATGTGTTGATACCATAAAAAATCCATGTGCAAGATCAAGAGTTGACCTTTCATTATGTTGAATGTCCATTTACACATGTGTAGTTCTTCCCAAATAAGCACTATGACCCAAAGGACTCAAAAGTTTCCTCAAGACCTTTCTGGGGTGGGAGGGGGATGGACAAATAGAAGCCCATTTCTGTAGACAGCACTATTCAGAAACACATAGACTTTGCAAAACTCTAAAAAACAATGTAGGTCAGAACTGTTTTAGTAGCAGAATGGATCAAAATTTATATGCTAGGTCACAAAGACTGTTGTTATGCAGCTGAATTAGCGCAACAGGGTTTCTGACATCAACTCTAATGATGCAGATGTGATGGGACCTGATCTTTTAAAATTTGAGGGGCTCAATACAAAATTGCAAATTCACAAGTAAGTACGAAGTTATTTCACAAGTATCACTTAGAACAAGAAAGGAAATCACAAGTGCATATTTTACAAAATGCAGTTGTGATTACGTAATTTACCTAATTCTTGTATATTTTACAAAAGCACATGATCATGTGAACAGCATGACTAGGGTCTCTTTCAGGCAGGGCCTTGCAAGGGACCTCTGCAAGTAAGAGGCTTAAAGCAGCTGTACAGTAGAACGTTCTGCAATGACTGACGTGTCCACTGTACTGTCCAATACAGTAGCCATCAGTCACATGCAGTTTCAACACTTGCCATGTAGATAGTGTAACTGAGATGCTGGATTTTTAAATTTAGTTTTAATTATTTAAAATTTAAGTAATTACCAATGACTACTCGCTGTCATATTGCACAGTGGAGGTCTAAAGCAAATGGTCATTCACTTAAAAGTAAATCCATCTCTAATGTCTATATAATAATATACAAATATGCATATACACAGGTTAAACATCCCAAATCTAAAATCTACAGTGCTCCAAAATTTAAAATTTTTTGATTGCTGACATAATACCACGCATGGAAAACTTCGGACCTGACCTCATGCAATGGGTCACAGTCAAAATATAAGCTAACTAAAAATATTGTATAAAATTATCTTAAGGCTATGTAAGATATATATGAAATATACATGAATTTCGTGTTTAGACTTGGATCCCATTGCTAAGATAGCTCCTTATGCATATGAATACCAAAGAAATCTGAAATCTGAAACATTTCTACTCCTAAGCATTCAGACAAGGATACTCCACCTGTACATACACATGCTAAACATATACATATAAGGGGGGAGCACACGATTGATAGCTAAAAATATGTATGTGGGAAAATTTTAGAGTAAAGAGATTTGTACATGGGGAAAATGTAGAGTTAGACTTTTAACTTTCCAAATCCAGTGTAGCTCCTTTGCAACACCATGACCCTTCCCGGCAGAGATTCTCTGCCTCTGACAGCTAGCAGCAGGCTGCTGATTTATGTTTGTATATTTTCTACCACTTCTCCCATCCCCTTCCTTATAGAAGGAATAGTCCTTTACCAAGATTTTGGTCTCTGTCTGCATCTTCTCCAAACCCCAACTGTTGCCTTGATTTTTGAGTCATCTACTAAAACAGAAAAGGCAGGATCTCACTGCCTTAATTGTCCTACATGATAGAAAACTCTATTCTTCTACCAAATAATAACCCAGTCTCCTTTGTTCTTCCTCCTCAGCTGGCAGACATGGTGAGTAATCTTTATTTACAGCATGTTTTAATCAAGCTCCAAAATGTCATACATCTGGAAAGAAGAGTTGGAACAATGTGTTGCCTGCTAGCTGATAGAAATTTTATCAGGGCTTTCTTTGCTGCTTCATGCTGGCAACAGAGACTTGCCTCCAATAACACAGTCTTAACTGAGCTTCTCAGCTATTTCTCAAGCAATGAGTAGGCTTTCTTAGTATTAAAATATCTTAAAGGCTAATATCATCAATTACCTTACTGCTAGGCTTTTTTTTTAATGAAATTTTCCCTTTATTCTCTCTTTCTCTCTCATATCCTCTCTTTAGACCAGTGATTAAGGATTAAGATGCAGAGAACAGAATAAAGTAGGGATGGTCAGACAGCAAATAAGTGGAATGCGCAGCTCAAATAATGCAAAAACTATGTAACTTGTGCTTAGTGATAATTAACAACTTGGCCTAATATCTCTCGGTGCTAGTTTTCAGGTATTTTACAAATGCTTCTTACGTGATGTTTTTGTATAAATCCACATATGCATTTAAACCCTTACGATTTTTATATAAACCCACCAACCCTTGCCCTCTGATTGCTTGTACATGCATTCAACAAATATTTATTGGAGGCTTACTATGTGCCAGTCTCTGTTTTAGGCACTGGGGACACAGAGTCAAATAATAGACAAGGTTCCCATCCTTAGAGACTTCCATTCCCCTGGAAGACCCAGAAATGAACAAAGGAAAGAATTCAGAATCCTGTGGCTGCTATGGAAGAGATTAAGCATGGAGGCTCTGGCACAGGATAATGTGAGGGGAGGCGACAGATGCTTTTAGATGGAGCATTCTCAGGCAGTGAACTTGAAGTCTGGCTGAAGGAGACACTGTCAGGCAGGGGAACTCCAAATGCAAAGGCCAAGGAACAGGAAAGACCTCTAGCTATTTCTTAGGTACTGACAGTTGGCACATGATAAAATGGTGACAGAGGCAGAGGTTGGATTGAACTGGGCTTGGCATGTTATCGAAAGGTAGCTAGGAATATTTCTTCTCTTTTTTTCTTGTATCACTATATTGCACCTGAAACTTTGTTGTTGTTCTCACATGAAAAATAACAAAAGTTAGCAGAATCAATTTCATATTTGGTCATAATTCTAATCATTTTTTAATTGCAAAATTAACATGGCCTTAATTTTTTAAAAACCTCCTCAGTCCATTAGTTAAATTCAGAGAATAATAAATTATTTTCTGTCTCCATTGAGATGAACAGTTTGGTTTGGGTTTTTCTCAATGGAGACAGGAAATTATTATTCTCTGTGGTAGAATGCTTGCTTAGCCTAGGTTTGATCCCCAGTACCAAAAAATAAACTCCTGCTCCTTGGGGGAAAAACGTTAAAGCTTTACATGTTCTCCTTTTAGTGATATGGTTATTCTCTGTCACAAATGACAAAGTCCATAAGAATAATGGCTAGTATTTATTGAGCACCTACTATGTATGTGTTAGGCCCTGTAGTTCTAAGTGATGTATTTGTGCTGATTCATTTAGTCCTCACCACAGGCCTGGGCAATAGATGATATTATGATTCTGATTTTACAGAAAAGGGAACTGAAGCAGAGAGGATAAGTAATTTGAAGAAGGTCATATGTTAGTTTTGGGGTCAGGCTCTAAATACAACCCTTTCTTGCCTACTCTTTACATCTAATGCTCTGTTCTGTGTACTGCATGTCACTTCCAGTTTTTCTGAAATTATCAAAGGGGTTTTCACAGTCATTCTCTTTTAACAATTGTTACATTTCCTCATTAAGACAGAATTTATTTTAGTTTGATTGAAGTTCCAGCAATAAAATGCAATACCTTTAATCCAATCCCTGTAGGCCAAAGAGCGTTACCAGAAGCTCTCTACTTATTTAGAAGGTATTTGCTAATTAACATACAAATTTTATAACAGATCACCTTGAATTCTGGACTTTTTTCTTTTTTTGCACTTCTTTCAAAACAGCAAACTTGGCTTTTAGAATAGCACTTACAGTAATTCAAGATTTAAACATTTAATATTTTGCATATTTTGTCGTAATATTTAAATGATTAATTATTGAATGTTTACATATTTGAGTAGTTAACATTGAAAAGCACTCCACCCTTCTTCGTATTGTTGTAGGTAAGCCTGATAAGTGATATTTAAGGGGCACGGTCTTGTCTTTTAGGAAAACCTGAATGCCCGGTACATCCAACCGAGTTGGTGTTTGCATTGGACCAGTCCCGGGATGTCACTGAGGAGGAGTTCCAGCGGATGAAGAGGATGGTGGCTTCGCTGGTGAGAGACGTTAAAGTCCGGGAGAACAGCTGCCCCGTGGGAGCGCGCATCGCCATCCTGTCCTACAACTCGCACGCCAGGCACCTGGTGCGCCTCTCGGACACCTACAAGAAGGAGCAGCTTCTCAGGGAGATCGAAGCTATGCCTTACGAGAGGTCCTCAGATGGCAGGGAGATCGGCAAGGCAATGAGGTTCATTTCCAGGAATGTCTTCAAGCGGACACTTCCGGGGGCTCACACAAGAAGAATTGCCACATTTTTTAGCAGCGGTCCGTCAGCTGATGCCCAGTCCATCGCCACGGCCACCATGGAATTCAGCGCCCTTGACATCATTCCGGTGGTGATCGCTTTCAGCAACGTGCCCTCCGTCAAGCGTGCATTTGCGGTAAGAGGGTGAAGCTTTTCCCTTCTCGTCCATTTATTTCTCCTATATTCAGAAGTCTCATAAGAAAGTATAGAACAACATTTCCTTGCTCTCAAAACCAAAGTCATCCTGCGTTAGCAGAATAGAATGATTAGAAATATTTATTTGGCCAGAACTCCTAATCCCAGCTCTCCACGGAGGCTCAGGCAGAAGGATGGCAAATTCCAGGCCAACCTCAGCAATTTAGCAAGACTCTGTCTCAAAATAAAAAAAAAATAAGAAGATCTGGGAATGTAGCTTAGCTCAGTGGTAAACACCCCTGTTCAATCCCAGTACCACAAAAGGCAAAAACAACAACAACAACAAAAAAAGACCGATTTATTACTTATGTACCAGGAACATATATATTAAGCCTTTATATGCATTATACTGCTCAGTTCTCAAATACAGTATTATGAAATGGATAACAGTTGTTCTCACTTTTTGAATGAGAAAACTGAGCCTAGACTTTGAAGTAAAGCTACTTGCCCAGGTTCACACAGCAAGAGGCGGCAATGCCGGGACTTGACCTCTAGTGCTTCCACAAGCTACTCTGAGTTGCATCCAAAGATACTGAATCAGGAGACCAATAAACATGCACAGATGACACTCAGATAGCCTGGGCGCTAGCCATTCCTGCACAGTGAAAACCAGTTGGCTAAACTTCACCAAGTATATAAAAATCCAGATTTTATTAAAGAAAAGACATTCTAATTATAACTTCCTCAATTGAGGCTGAAACTCTTTAATGTGTAGCATTCCTAAGTAAACTACGTAGGATTAAGACATCCATGTATAAATTCATCATACCCTGTCCTTAGTGGCTCCATGGCAGGGCTCCATTACAAAGAATGCCAGACCCAGCAAAGTACCCTACCAGTTAGCTGTGCTGGTCCAGAGTGGTGTTTGCTTCTCCATTCATGTGGAGACAGACTGGGCAGAGGGGCCACAGGCAGCAGCAAGAGAGTGAAAAGGACAACCAATCGAAAGTTACTTCATGTAGGTAACAGAAGATAAAAAGCAACTAAGTTATTGTCTTCAAGTAGGTGAAAAATTATTACTTCAGACAATTAGCTGAGATTCAACTTTGCAAAACCTCATATTAGAGCAGCAATAGGAACAGGAAACTTCAGGTTAGGTTCAAGAAAGAACTTTTAGGGGGTAATTTTGATTTACCATTGGGTGGTTAAGTCAGTGCCTTTCTCTGAAGACCTTCAATGGGGGCAATGACTCACCAGTCAGTGTGACGTCTATCTTTCTAGAGACTGGGGCCTAGGACTAAGTGGCTTTTGGAAGCCTTTTCCAGCTCTCTACTTTTCTGTGAAAATACTGGAATAAGCAGAAAAAAGTTGAAATATATATCTCCTCTGAAAATATAGAGAGCAATACCTATTTTCTAGAGTTGGTATGAAGCTTGGCACATAGTAAGCACTGGGAATGATAGCTTCTGCTTTAATTATCATTATTATCACTTAATAGCTTGATATTGTTAAACGAAAATCTGTTTTTAAAAACCCAAGTTTAGGAAATACCAGAACTAAAAATGCTGTTAGCATCATTGAACTAACTCTCAGAATGAAAGAGTTATGCACATAAATTAGAAAAGGCTATGAAAATGAAGCTGCTAGAAGGAGCAGCTTAAGTGATGTTGATTATACACAGTCCTCATAATTTCCTCATCTGCTGGCTTTATTTAGCCACCAAACAAGAGACGACTTTATATCTCATTGCAAACAATTGGTGGCACTTGTGATATAATCTTAGACACAAGTCCATCCACCCACTCAAAGTTATGAGCACAGTAAATTACTTATCAGGAGGTATTTTGTCGTTTTTTAAAAACTTGAATGTTAATCATTTCAGAGATTGGTATATCTGGCTTCTCCATTCTACCCAAATAGCCTAGAGACTTTCTTAATGAAGGTTCAAATTTTTGAAAACAGAACCTCATAAAACCGAGTGGCACTGACCACCAAGAGCCCTTGAGAAGAAGCAGAAGAGTTACTGATGAAGTCAGACATCAGTCACAAGGTCCTTTTATCTGACAATGTTTAGTGAGCATCTCATGTATACCAGGTGCTGTCCAAGGCTCTGAGGACACAAGAGTAAACCAGAAAACCAAGAGGTTCCCTCTGACATGACAGCCTCTGACATGACAGGCCATAAATATCCCTGTCTGGAAAGGCTCAAAACCGAGGGAAATGCCACCAATTGGTTAGAATATAATGCCTGACATTACAGAAAAATTATGACTTGTGTTTGCTGTCTTTTTCTGTCTCCTATGCATTCTCTTCCATTGGATTTTACCTCTACTGAAAACGTTGTTTTTTGTTTGTTTTTGTTTTTAAGAATAGACTTCAGAAGTCTAATGACACAATGCATTTTTATTTTATTTTGAAGCCATATTATAAAACCATAATTTGTTTTGTACTTACCAGGGCTTTTCTAAATCTCAATTCATCTGAGAGTTCAGTAGGCCAGGGTGAAATTTGGTACCTGTGCAGACTTGCATGGTGGCCTCAAAAGCAGCTGCTCCAAGAGCAAGGACTGATTTTCCTGTTTCTTTGCACACAGACTGTGATCACTATCCTGCAAGCTCTTCACAATGGTGGAAAGGGGACTGTGAAGCTGGAAAATGAAAGGCCATTTTTGACTGGAAAAACCTGACTCCACTTTGTTTTGTCACTAGGACTTTTCCTCTAAATTTGTTTGGCAATTATCTCTTCTGATGAAATTTTACTAGTTCCCCACTATGACTTCCAATTTAGGGTGGGTCTCATGTATGCTAAGCAAGTATTCTAGGACTGAGCTACATCCCAGCCTTTTTTATTTTTATTTTGAGATAGAGTCTTACTGAATTTCTCAGATTGACCTTGAACTTGCCGTCCTCCTGCCTCAGCCTCCCTAGTAGCTGAGATTACAGGCATGCTCAACTCCCTTTCTAATATTCTTATAAGATATATATCCTTTTTTTTTTTTTAGCAACCCTAACTTTTTTTTCTTTTATTCTACTGTTTGGCATTGTAGATGAGAGAAACATTGAGTGTGGTATTTGATAGTATAGATGATTCTAGTGATTGGAGTCACAGTTGAAATTGGAGGAAACTCATGGGAGAGGCAGGGGGCAGGAAAGGGGAATGGGTATAGTAAAGATGGTTGATAAAAAAAAATATATAAATATATATATATATATACACTGTTCATTGAAAGTGCATATAAAGGTGTTTAATATGAAGAATGTAATCTGCTTATAATTTTGTGCAAAGTTAGAAAAATTATGATTGTAACAATTTTTTTTTCTATTTGCCTCAACAAATGTTTTCAGTGAACAGTGTGCACAGTTTCTGAAAAATTTGCTTTTTTTCTGTTATGTTTGATAACATGTATTAAAATGCAACTTTTGAGAAAAATAAAAAAAATAGAACTGCTGTAATAAAAAAGAAGAAAGAAATTGGAGGAAACTTTTAATTTTTTAATTGGACACTTCAGCATTTTGTGTACCAGCCTTTTTTTTTTTAAAAGGATTTTGTCTGTTAACATAGAATTGTCTAAAGAAAGATTACCCATAATATTAATTGAAATATTTTTGAGGGTGCCAATCTATGGGACCCCATGATATCTAGAGAGTAAACAATAAGTCATCATTCAGAGTCATGAGCTGAATGCCCCTACTGTCCATCCATGGATGTTATAGCTGTGCTTTTATGTAAGCTGGTACTTTGAACCCACAGGAAAATGAACAATAAGAAAATCAAAACAATAGGACTCTTTTACTTTAAATCCCCAGTCCACATTTTGTCTAAGGAATTTTTCAATAATATGCTATTATCGTTTCTTCAGTGATAAGTGATAGAATGAATGATCTCTAAAATCACATCTTTCAAATGTTGTTGATTAAGGGTGGTATCAAGGGAGAGTGCAGAACCTCTGTGGACTTTCCCTAGTAAAGCAACCCAGTAGAATCAATGAGAATCAATGATACTGCTTTTATGTTGATGCCAGTATGTTGATACATGATTAAATGTGAGCCTAAATTGCCAACTAGGGCCACAGCCAGAAATATGGAAGTTGTTATTGTTACAGTGTAGACATGTAGAACACAAGATTAGTTAGCAAATGGCAGCAATCCCTGGGCAACATCTTGTGAAACACTGCTCTAAATTAAGTTAGGACTCATTGATATAAAACTGCAATTATAAAAGTGGCTCATACAGAAGATGGAAGGTAGGTCTTGTTTGAGGAGAACAAAACTTAAACCAAAGTTTTCTATATTCCACCCTTCACTGGAGCTCACAACAAGGCTGGATTACGTGGTTTCTAAGACTGGCTCTAACTCCAACATTCTGTGAAGTTGTTTCCCCTAGATCCTAGTGGGTGGCAATGAGAAAGCTCTTGCCTTTCCCACATGGTCTGATCTGTGTCCTCTGAACTGACACTAGTTCAGTTTCCAGTCACTCATGACAGTTGGAGCAAGGGTTTGAGAGACTTGAAACCGTGTACAGAGACATCTCTTAAAACCGTTAGCAGCGCAGACTAACTCCTTGTGTTAGTGTGTTACCCAAGACACTTTGTTTACAGATCACCAGAACCAATTTAAGGTAGCTTAATTTAAGGTAGCTTAAGTACACATGACATCCACTCTGTACCAATAAGTGCTTCACAATGGCAAGCCTACCTGATGCTTACACGGTGCCTTGTTAGTCATCGTATATTCCCATTTTATAGATGAGGAAACAGACAGGCAAAATTGTCGGAGCCAAAGGAGGGGTTGGGGTTTAAGTCCAGCAGTGCTCTCGGTCACCCGGACATGCTGTGTCTTGCTGCGACCTTAGAAGGAGCACAGATGCCCTCTCCGGTCCCAGCTGTCTCGACAGTGCTAGGAGATGCTCGCATCCCTATCTACTAAGCACTTCTTTCTCTTCTGCCTCTTGCAGATCGATGACACTGGCACATTCCAAGTCATAGTGCTTCCCTCCGGGACTGAGGATATGCCAGCATTAGAGAGACTCCAGCGGTGCACTTTCTGCCATGGTGAGACCCACAGAGAGAATATGATCATGCCTGTTAAGTCCATTGAGTCACTGTTGGCCATAGCAGCTGGACCTTTGAGGCCAGAATGAGCATGGTGTAGAGAGGACCTCCCTCAGGCACTTGGCCCCACCTCATCATGTCTTAAACAGATGGAGCCTCTTAGCTCAGCCTTCAGGGTCTCCTCCTGTGTATCCCAGCAGGAGGGTTACATTCCAGGCCTCTCTATGTCCTGCAGCTTCCAGGAAACAGTAATGATTTTTAGAAAAACTTACCTTGTCTCATTGCCAGGTATTTCATGTTATAAAGTATTTTATGTGTGTTTTATAAATCTCAAATGTTCATGGCCCCAAAGAGATGCTTTAAAGCAATTCAGCACCCTCCTACCTGCTTGGGGATTTTTTTTTTTTCTCCAGTGCCAAGAATTGAATCCAGGCGTACCCTTACCACTGAGCTATATCCCCAGCCTTTTTATTTTGAGACAGTGTCTTGCCAAGTTGCCCAGGCTGTCCTGGAACTTGCAATCTTCCCACCTAATCTTCCTAAGTAGCTGGGATTACAGGCATGTGCCACTATGCCTGGCAGATATTTTTTAGAAGGGGGATAGAAGTAGAAAACAGCAGAAAGTCATTAATCTCCATTGAAAAGAGCCCCCAAATGTTAACTATCAGAAAGACTCGAAGTATTGAATGTTTGAAGCATTTTATACACAACTATTGGCCTAACTGGAAAACTCTCTAATATTCCATTTGAGCATTCAAATAATTATGAAGGTGATGGGAGCCACTGAGATTAGTGGTGGATGTGACAGCTGATGGTAACCAAGCATTTACTGTAGACCATGCACTGTTCTAATTACTGTACACAATACTGATGGTGACGACGAGTCAAGACTGAAGATACTGTGCTTATTATGTCCCAAGAGCTGCTCTAATCACTCTTCATAAATTGTTATTCTATCCTTATAAACACTCTAAAATGTCTGAACTATTATTAGGTCCATTTTACAGATGAGAAAAATTTAAAGCTTAAAGTGATGTGATAATTTGCCTAGAACCTTACAGCCAGATCAAACTCAAGAAGGCTGTCTCTAAACTGCTTGCAGATTATGAGGAATGGAAGTCTCATTCTGCTCCCTAAAACTGTCCATCTGGGCCTGAAGCAAATGCCTGATTGCTGTCCTTCTCCAAAGGTATCCTTGACAGGCTACGGTTGATGTACAAATTACCTTATAGAGAGGTGGCAAGTCTGTTGGCGTAGTAGGGTTTCCAGTCTTCTTATAGCCCCTGTGTTTTCTGCCTTTCCTCTGCTCCCCTCTAACCAATTTTCTTTTTTCTCTATTGATTGCACAGGGTTAGTTTAGATGCAGGCAGTCTTACTCAAAGCAATTAAGTGCTAAGCATGCTATGGGGAGTTACACCCCACCCTATGTACTCTCAGTTGCACCCTCAAACATGTCGGTTACAACAGTTACAACATGCCGCACTCTTGTGCTGGTATATTGCAGTCAGAAGTTGCGCCTATGTAACTGGGGATGGATTTTGGCTCCATTTTTTGGCTTACGCCAATGTTTTGTCGCTTAGGCGCATGATGGAAGATATTTTGGCTGTCGTTTCCTGCAATTAAAAAGCCCACAAAACTGAGCAAACAGGCAGCCTGCTGTCCCTGATTTCAGAAACTGCTTTGTACACAGGTGACTGTTTTGTCATCTGCTACGCGGGGTCATAAAGTTTTCCTAAATTGCACTGGGGGGACTCTAACTTGTGCAGCACCGTCTTTACTGAGTGAAGTTAGGAAGTTTGCTACATCCCCTAGGATCTGCATTCTGGCCATTAATCTTTCATCTAATAGTTTTCATTTATGGCCCATTCAATATCTAAGTACCAGCTATCTGCATATGTGTTATTCCATTTCTTTTTTCCCTTTGATTTTTAAAGAGGGCATTCTCATCCCCAATCATTAATGTTATTGAAAAACAAGGCAGAATGTCATCCTTGGCAAGGGATCTCTGGGTGAACGTGATCCTACTTAGGTCCAACCACCTAATTATGAGGAGAAACTGCAGAACTGAGGTCCAGCAGGGGCATAGATGGGCACACACAGCATGTTTATTCCTGTAACAAGACCAACCTAGGCACCCCAGCCCTCAGGCCAAGGAGCTTCCCCACTACTGTATCACATGGCCTCATCTCTAATAATAAAACATGACTTCATATGTAGAAACTTCTGGTAATACTGGTGTGTCCCTTGGTAAAAATGATTAACTCTTCCTGTCTCAATCTACTCTATAAAATTAGAAGATCAGTTGACTTCTAAGATCCTTCCATTCCAATTTACTTTATTCCCTGAATAGTTATTTTGGTTAAATTCAATGAAATTGACTCTTTTCGTTATGCATTCTTTTGTTAAATGAGATATACATACTTAGAAAATGACCTATTTTATGGGAGCCCATTAATAAGCAATATTCATATTCATTCATTTAACATGCATTGCTCATTTAACAAAAAGCACTATGGAGACACAAAGATGAGCTGCAGCTTTGTCCTTAAGTGCATATGCACAGATAGACATGAAGTTGTGAACTCTTATTTAAATTGACATAAGACACGTGGCTTTTTTACTCTCACTTTTTAAGCAGATTATTTTTTGCATGGTAGAACAATCATAGTGAACATAGTGATAAGGGCCACTGGTTTAGCCTTTTATTATCAACCAAGAGCAATCAGAATCTTTCATATTACACTAACTGTGTACTTGCAGATGCATGAGACAAATTGTCCACTTTAAGCTTTACAAACTTAACAGAGCCAAGATTAGAGTTCTGTTGAAAGCAGCCTAATTTAAAAAAAAAAAAACAAAAACAAAAAAAATGAAAAGAAAGAAAGAAAAAGATAGCATGAGTGAGTGGAATCTAAAGCACAGGTGAATATAAAATCTGTACTTTCTGGAGATAGATGGAAACTGAGTGCTGGGAAATCCTACTATTGTTGGTATTCAAGCCATTTCATAACTATTTTAACATCAAAGACTATGCTGTTGCCAGATGTTAAGATAATTGAGGTATGATCTTTCTTTTTCTATCCACATCTACTTAGTAACCCTAAGTGACTTGATTTGTAGATATCTGTAAGCCTGATGCTTCTTGTGACCAAGACAGACCACCCCCTGTGCAGTCTTACATGGATGCTGCTTTCCTTCTGGATGGCTCCCGGAATGTGGGACATGCTGAATTTGAAGATATAAGAAGCTTCCTGGGGACCCTGCTAGATAACTTTGAAATCACCCCAGAGCCAGAGACCTCCCTCACTGGAGACCGGGTGGCCCTATTGAGTCATGCTCCCCCCGACTTCCTTCCCAACACTCAGAGGAGTCCTGTTAGAACTGAGTTCAACCTTACCACCTATAGAAGTAAGCACCTCATGAAGAGGCATGTGGAACAATCAGTTCAACAGCTAAATGGAGATGCTTTTATTGGTCATGCCTTACGGTGGACTCTGGACAATGTCTTTTTAACCACACCCAATCTGAGAAGAAACAAAGTCATATTTGTGATATCTGCTGGGGAAACCAGTTACTTGGATGGGGAGACCTTAAAGAAAGAGTCCTTGAGAGCCAAATGTCAGGGATATGCCCTATTCGTGATTTCCCTTGGCCCTTCTTGGAATGACAAGCAACTGGAAGATCTAGCCAGCCACCCTTTGGACCACCACTTGATCCAGCTTGGCCGAATTCATAAACCTGAGCACAGATATGGTGTGAAGTTTATGAAGTCCTTTATGAACTCAATCAGGCGTAAGTCATGGAAATTGTTCTTTCCTACATGTTAAGAATATACTTGGTATTCCCTCGAAAAAGGTCGATGAGCTAACATGTATTATTGGAAACCTCTTGTCTATCTTCAAGGGCATTGCAAGGTCAGAAAGGAAAATATGTAATAATGAATGGTGGGAGGGAGGAAACCTCTGATTCCTAAGCATTTAATTTTCTGGCTCATCTTTTTGATGCCTCTGGTTCCTATGGCGAAGCAATCATAACAAGCAGCTGTTCACACATCTGTCTGCATGGAGCAGTGCAGTCTGGGGGGTGTGAAGTCACAGCCTGGACTCTAACTACAAAGTGGAGCCCTTGCCATGTAACATTAGCACGCTGCCCTTTGATGGAAAATTTCACCAGTTAACACACTGAAAGAGAAAGCCAAAGAAAAATTAAGCAATTCTTGGCTTTGCTTTCACAAGTTCTAAAGGCAAAGCCCGAAGTGTTAGGAGACACCATCTTACCTGTCAGAATGAAAGATACAGGCTTGCAAAACTCTCTTAGCCTCATTAATGACTTTTTATGATGCCAGTAGTTAGTGTAACTGGTGTCCATAAGAAATAAACATGGGCTGTATTTCTTGGAATGAGCTTGCTTGAAAATACACAGTCCATTTTGAATGAAATGGGATGGATTAAAAGAAACAATGCCCTGATATGACTCTGATGGTTGAAAAGCACTCAGTAAAATTTATAAACATTTTCAAGGACCTGATTGTGTCTCCATCAGATAGGTTAAAGCTGTCAAGACACTGACTGATCAGTGCAAGAGGAGGTCTGAGGAGACTTGAAGAGTGTCGATGGGGCTAATGTTACATCCTCTGCTATTCAGAGTGTGACTCTAGAACCAGCAGTGCCAGCATCACCTGGCTTATTAGAAATGCACATTTCAGGCCCCACCACAGATAACTGGAATCAGAACTGCATTTTATCAAAATCCCCAGGTTTTCATATGCACATTAAGGTTTGAGAAACACTGGTGTGGGGGCAAATGAGCTCTCAGAATGAAATGTATGTTGATGTGTTCTGGAATAGGAACCTGAAATGTATGTTGATGTGAGCTAGAAAAGAATTGGGCAAGCGGTCCTTCTGAAGAGGTACACAGTAAGGGTAGCAACACAGTCCTAGGCCGTTCAGTCCAGAGTACACAGTCCTTCCTGCAGTAGCAGCTCTGGAGACTGTGAGGTATTATAGCCCAGTACACACTTGGTACTTACAAGGATCCTGCATCACCAGGAAGAGATTTAACTGTGTTTAACAAATTTATTCTATTTAATGCTCTAAGGAAAAATACATTTTTCAAATTTCCTATAAAAATAGTTTTCAAGTTTTTAAATGATATGAGTCATGCTTTATTGTTATGAAAAACTGACATACTTCCAACTGAAATGAGTCACTATAAAGTGCCCAAAATGGCACTGATGTTATGATTATTAGTGACACAAAGAGCATAAAGAGAATGTCCTTTTCCCTTTGCATTTTGATATTCTGCAGAAACAAATAAAAAATAACTATTATTATTAGTTCATATCAATTAAAGACCAGATCATTAGGAATGGCGCATGATAGTTCATATTCTCATGGTTAACAACTTGAGCAGTCAAGGGCATCTTACTGAATAGTTAGCTGAATTCACTATAAATTCAGAAGAGATGTATTTTCTAAACTCAGTTTCAGAAATTCCTCTGAGAAATCTGTTTTCATTTCATATGACCGCCTCAGTTGGTATTCTTCTTGATGGTTATGGAAAACAGTGAAGTGACCCTGTGTACAGAACAGGCTGCAGTAATGTCAACAGCCAGGAAGGAGGGACTCATCACAGCCTTTTCTATTCCTAGGTGCCATCAACAAATACCCACCAATAAACTTCAAAGCAAAGTGCAATAGGCTCAGCTCTACAGACCCAAAGCAGCCCCTATGGCAGTTTCGAAGGTATTGTCTGCTTGGTATGATTTGATAAATGAATAGGCACTTGCCCCTTCTTCTCTGTCTTTTCCTGCTCCTCCTTTTCTTCCTCTTTTTCCCCCTCCATCTTATTTGGATGAAAAATTTACTACTGTTTTATTAAAATATAATTCAAAGGAAAAAGAGAATTTTTTAAATGATCAGGTTCATCTGAAATATAACCAAATAGATTTGTTTGGAGTTTTTTGTTGTTTGTTTTTTAATGGAACCAGGGTTCCATAGTTCCTTAGAAATACCTAATTCTAGGCTATAACAGGGAAGGTGCAGTGGAAGCCTAGGGCAACCTATTGTGCCAGGCAGCTAGAAAACACAAAACAGCTAACAAACAGGGTTACGTGGAAAGGACAAGTAAGTTATCTTGGAAGGATTCCCACTGGCCTAATCTTGGGTAATTTGAACACCAGAAAGAATAATGATGGTAATAAATTATAACACATTGAATTTTTAAAACCCACAAGTCTATATAAATTCCCAAAGGTGGGTGGGGAAGGGGAGGAAAAGCTCTTCTTTATGTAAGAATACTGGCTAATAAACATGGAGGAAAAGGTAGAATTAGAAAAATCACTAGCTGTAATTTACAATGTTAATTACAAATGTAAAACTGATGGTTCCATGATGCTAAAACCATTATATGGCACGTTTTTTTTTGTTTTTGTTTTTTTTTTTTTTTTTTGTGGAGGCAAGTATTTTAAAGGGCTCAGAGAAGCACTCACAGATAACATGAATTACAAAGAGAAAAATGTGTCCTGATACGGTGAGATCTGGCAGAACTCCCCAAAACCAGGATCTGATACTATGTGCCTCTTATGGGATGCAGTAGGAGGTATAGACAATCGCCTATGTGAGGTTCCTGCTGGAATGTCTGCAAACTCAAGCCTACTGAGGTCACTGGACAACTGTAGAATGTGGAATGCTCTTAAGAATACCCCACCTATAGTCTTCATGGTTTCATATCATGAGGATCAGAGGGATATGGGTGTGATACCATTCTAGAATAAGAGAGAATAAAGAGATGGAATAGCCAAATGTAATTTATGAACCTTAATTGGACCCCAGATTTTTAAAAAACACTGATATAAATGGTATTTGGGGGGCTGGGATTGTAGCTCAGTGGTAGAGCGCTTGCCTCACATGCGTGACTCACTGGGTTCGATCCTCAGCACCACATAAAAAATAAATAAAGATATTGTGTCCATCTACAACTAAGAAAATATTTAAAAAAAAATAAAAATAAAATAAATGGTATTTGGAAGGCTAAGGATATAACTCAGTAGTAGAGCACCTGCTTAGCATGCACGAGGCCCTGGGTTCAATCCCAGTACTGCAGCAAAAAAGAAAAAGAGTACATAAATAACATTTGGGGAACAACTGGGAAGATTTGAGTATGAAGAATATGTTGGGTGATGTTATTGAATTGTGTGGTAATAATATGATGCTATTTGGATACTGTTTGTATAAGAGAATGTCTTTGTTCTTGAAACAGGTATGCTTTTGTATTTAATGTTCCTGTTATAGCCTACTTGTAGATGGTTTTTCTAAAGGGGAGTAGGGTAGTGTGTGTGTACACACATGAACACAAACACAGATAACGGATGTACACATGCTCATATGTAGTAGCGAGATGGTCATGGTGGAGAAATTAGGCAAAAGGCATGCAGAAATTCAGAGTTTTGTTCTAATTTTTGGTGAACTTCATAATTTTCAAAATAAAAAATAACTTTAAAAACTCAATGGATGGGGCTGGGCTTATAGCTCAGTGGTAGAGCATGCCTGAGACACTGTTTGAGTCTCAGCACCACATACAAATAAATAAAATAACATCTAAAAATTTTTTTAAAAAACTCAATGGATGAACAAACAGTAATAGATACATCTGAAGATAAACATAATAAACTAGGAAAAATGCTGAAGAAACTACTTGGACTACAGAGATGATTACTTCAAGAGATGAAGAGACGGTACAGAATGGAAAGATCTAACATATATCTAATTGGAATTCTAGAAGGAGAAAATAAAAATCATAAAGAAAAAACAATATTCAAGGATAAAAAGGAATGATCATTTTTCAGAATGACATAGGTGCACAGATAAAGTGAAGACAAGCTATAATGGGTAGCATAAATAAAAAGAAAGCAACATTTAGATTTGGACTAGGGCACTGTCCTGGCAGAATGCCAAGAGAAAGAAAACTTAAAATCAGCCAAAAGAAAGACCAGATCTTTTACAAAGATAATTGAGCTGGCAGCTGAATTATTAACAACAGCAACAGTGGAAGCTATAAACTACTGAGTATTTTTAAGGTAGTGGAAGAAAATTTTTGTCAATTTAGAAAAACTGTCAAAAAATTTTAAAAACTAGGAAAAAATTCAGATTTAAAAATTAATAATTCACCACAAAGATATTTATTAAAGACATATCTAAAGCATGTACATAGAGGGGAAAAATGACCATAGAAGGAAAAAGTGAGATGCAAGAATAGTGATAAAATTTGTCCATATTTAGGTAAATCTAGACAAATGCATTTTTATTTACTTATTTTGTGGTGCTGGGGATCTAACTTGGGGTCTCAAGAATGCTAGGCAAGTGCTCTAGCACTAAGTTAAACCCTCAGCCCAACATACGTGTTTTTAAATAATAATGTCTAATTTGTGGGTTACCAAATAGCTGTAGTTGTTAACAAACACATGAAAATAAAACATCTGTCACGTAGTGGTTTTAACAGAAGAAACAGTGGTAACTAAGACTATGAGCATCAATTAAGTATTTTTATTTACTAATTAAATATGAGAAAAGACAATAATGATAAAATGATCTTTGTTATTGAAAAAAATGAACCCTTGATCTTTAAGGAAACAAAGGTAGTACTAAAAAAGGAACAATAATTATATAAACCACAGGGGGATAAATAGAATCCAAGAGTTCTAGGTACTTGAACTAATGGTTAGGTTGTTGAAAAACTTTAGACAATTTTTAAAATGCATTAAAATTTTGGAGGGCACACATGGAAAAATAGGAAATAGCTAACTACCAAAAATATAGCAAGGGAAAATGGAATAAAAACAAAAAAATGTAAATATTTAAAAATAAAAAGCCAAGAAAGGGCAAAGATTAAAGGCAAGACAGGACAGGTAGAAGGCACAGATATGATCACTGGCATGACCACTGGCAGAACCAAGTCCATTTAAATATATCAGTAATCACAATAAAAATATATACACCAAACATGCCAGTTACCATCAGTGATCGATAGATTTGATTTAAAAGAAAAACAATATCCAGCATTAACTGTTTTCAGGAGATACATCTACAACATAGGGAAATAGAAAGGTTGAAAGTAAAATGATGGAAAAAATTCCAGGCAAATATTTAGAAAAGCTGGAATAGCTATACTAATATGAGATAAAACATACTTCTAAACAAAACCATTTTGTAGTGATTAAAGAGAGTCTATAGCAAAAGGAAGTTTAGCAGAGTAGAGAAAAAAGAACGGGATAGAAGGGAGGACAGAAGCGAAAAAGGAGGGATTGTGAACTAAATGCATATATGATTATGTCAGGACGAACCCAACTACTATGTTTAACTAGAAGGCTCTAATAATAATAATAATAATGTCTACACAATGACAAAGTGATCCACAAGGAAGATCCTACATTTACAAGAGGGTCATAAAATAACCTTAAAATACACAAGGTAGAAATTGAAAAATTACAGAAAGAAAATGCCATTGAACTATCATCAAAACTGGAGATTTTAGTATCAATTTGATAGACATAAATTTGTAAATACATAAGAGATTTAAACATAACAAACTTGATTTAATAAATGCATATAGTACCTTCTACAAAAAATTAAACATTCAAAGAAACACATGGAACATTAATAACTGTTGAATGGGGGTGGAGAGTTCATTGCACAATTTTTAACTTATAAAGCAAATGTCAACACATCTCTAAAACTTGGTATCATACAACCCACACAATGCAATTAACTTAGAAATTAATAACTATTTTAAAGTTGATGCCTTTATACTAAAATCCCATTTCTAAATAAATAACAGGACAAAAAATAATGAAAATTTAAAAGTACTTAGGACTGTATAATAAACAAAATGCAGTGTCAAAATTTATGGGATACATTCCTGATTTAGGAGCATTTATAGTTTTAATTCCTATGTTAGGGAAAATTTTAAAACCCTAAAGCTAATGAGCTAAGCATTGGTCTTAAGATTTTATAGACAAAACAAAAACAAAAAAACCCACTAAACCCTAAGAACAGAAATGGAATAATGTAGTAAATATATTATTGTATGTAATATAGTAAATATAGTAAGTAGAACTTAATTTTTAAAATTAAGATATAAAAGAAATATCAAAAAGGTTAAAAGTTCTATTAAAACTGAGTAGTATACACTAGAAATACTGAATAGTACAAATTAGAAATAAGTGAAATCAAGGAGCTTTCAGCGTTTATTTTTGTGATAAATCATTCTGTACTCACACAAATATACATACACAGACACAGACCACCACCAAGTGTGCACCAATACCTGGCAAATACCTTAGACAATGTGCCTACTTCTGTTGTATAGTGTGTAGTGTGTAGTATGTGCACTTCTGTGTGGTAATCAAGCCAGGCAGGCAATCCAGAAGCTCCAACTCTGGCACCCTGAGAGGCCTCTGCCTGCAATCTCTTGCGCACCTCCTGGAACAGTTGTGCAGGGGAACTGTCCAGCAGCAAATACTTCCTGAATTCAAGCCTAAAATAGGCCTGTTTGCCTCAGTCTAGGAGGAGCATAGCTCCCCCTGCTGCAGGTGCCTGGCAGCTCAGAAGAGGGAAATGGAAGTGAGTGAGGCCACATCTTTACATGGAGGGTGTCTTAAAGCTGTATTAAAGTGGGACTGAGAAAGGTGTGGTAGAGCTACAAGCTGGCTAGTTTTGTGGGCTGTGCACTTGCACAGGGCCTAGGTGCTCAGTAGAGCCTGCATTTGGGGTTTAGTGCTCTGCAGCCACTATTAATGTTCTTTTGGAATATGTGTTATGTATTGAGGTCCAAATGGACAATAATGCATGCAGTGGCAAATGGGGGCTTGCAGCCTCAGTTTACTTGTCTCCCCAGGACCTGTTCTTTTAGGTCAGAACCTCCTGGCTTGCTGGGTCAGCCCTACCTCCCCTTCAGGAAGGCATGGGCTCAGGCACACTCAAGAGTGGGGACAGGGAAGGCAGTGGCCATCTGCTGCAAGCTAGTGATGCCACAATACATTTGCCATTGCCGCCCTCCATATAAGCATCCGGTATGGAGGTGGTGATATTCTTAGGGATCACCTCTCTGCTGAGAGTTAGAATAGCCAGCTGAGGGAAGAGGCCTGGCTCAATTTCCAGACCAACTGTCTAGAGGCTGGTGGGAGGAGGAATCTGACAGTTGGCTTCATAGGCCAATTCATGGGAGAATCCCCAGACCAGGGAAACTGGGCATTAAATGCTAAATAAAAATTGTTCATGGCAGGTGAAGAGTCAGAAACCATGGAAGAAAATGTATTTTTTTCTTAATTTTTTTAAAAGTAGGGGCTCAACTCTGCATTTTGCATTGAACTCCAAGTACATTCTGCAGCCAGCCATGACTGCAAGGGCAGATGCCAGAGTCAACACACACAATTAAAAGGCATTTCTGGAAACCACTCTCACCATGCTCTCTGTTTGAAGAGCAATATGAGTAGGAAGAGAAGATCCACAGCAATTTTGGACAGGAAGTTTCCAACCCCTTCTCTACACTGCCTTAGATACACAGGAGGCTCAGCTTCTCCTGTGAATCTGAAATGGTGATGTGGCTGGGGAATCAAGGAATTGAGAAATAAAATGCATACCATGTCTATGAACTCCTCAATGGTATAATAGACTGGGACTCCCCAGGCCTTGTCTTAAATGACCAAAGACTCTAATAAAAGGTAATGAGTCACCCAGCAGCTTCTGAAACTTGCTACTTGAGTCATTCAAGAGAAGTGAAGCAGAACTGAACACAGGATTGTGGGGCATGAGAATGCCTGCTAGGCAAGAGGTCTGGCCAAGTTCCCCAATGACCTGCCTAGGAATTAGATCGTTCTGTTGTGAGATTTTGAGGAAAATGCTTGAGAAGCTGGTTCTTATCAGATGGGAAAGAATCAACCACAAGCTACCAGGAAGACAGATGGCCAGAGGGTAAGACTGCAGGGTGGCTCTTGTATAAGCACTTAGAACCGGCTCAGAGACAATAAAAGGCAGAAAACCACCTGCTTATTGCTTTATCCAGTTGGGGAAGCATTTGTGCCAGACTCTAAAGCAGTGACAAGCTAGAGCCAGAGCAAGTGAATTATAAAAATGGACACAGTCACTAGTGCCATATGAATAACACATCTGTTGCAATTCTGCTTTTCAAAGTATATTTTATGGACATACAAAATATGTATTAAGATAAAAATAATTCTGGAAGTAGAAGCAATCTTGTCTACATTTTCTACTCCAATGCAGCCAAGTCAATTAGTAAACGCAACATGGCTCACTCCTGATTATCCAGCATAGAGGAATCTGTGATCACAGGGAACTGACATCTATAATTAGCTCTATCCACCCCATTTTATCTAGAATTTGCCACATCTTTCTTTCCACAGCCTTTAGTGGAGCTGAGCACAAGATGCAAAATGAATTAACTATTTTATCCTTATTTGTCTTGACTACCTAATGATGGAGTCACCAATCAGCAAATAATTTTCTGAACAACATAGAGAAGGAGAAAGAGAAACAAAACTTAGTAAATAAATGGTATTTATCAAATGCTTAGGAAATGCAAATGCCTACATATAAGACAAATATGGGAATTCAAAGGTAGAGTGTTTTAATGTTTGATCCTTTTGAGAATAAAAATATTTGAGAGGGAAAAATAGCGATGTTATGCTTAGAAGCAGTTGCAAATTAATAATTTTTTTCTCAACAAAGATGGAAGAAGATGACAAAGATAACTAAACTTGCCATAAAAGGAAAAAAAGAAAAACAAAAGGCAGTGACGGAGATGGTGGAAGAGAACACAATAAGATAATCAAGCCATGAAAACCATGGCTTCTGACAAAAGAATGCCCTCCCTATGATCAGTGGCACCATGTTCTGTGTATATAGACAATCATGTCTTTGGGAATTTGAATTCATAATATTCCAAGTCTGGAAATTAATAAGAAAAGGCAGTGAAGAACAAAAATGGGAGAATGTGTGAAGAAACTGTTCACAATGAAATTTAGCCATGGCTAATGCTCTTGAGTTAGATCATCTTAGTACATCTCTGATAGCACTGACAGAAGTGAACTGAAATGCACTTTGTGAATGGAGTTTCAGAAGCCAGACATATAGCATCTAGTGCATGGCAGTTTGGTGGGGGTGTGTCAGGTAATATGAATGGCATGGTTTTGTTATTCTGATGTTTCCTTCACCTCTCTCTTTAGAGATCAAAGAAAAAGAATGGGTATGAATAAGAGAGGGTGCACATTCACGTGTTGATGCATGTGTGAAAAAGCAAAATATTTGTTCAAATTTGTTAACTGTGCTCATTTTCTAAATATTGATGTTTTGTGAGATCAGATTTATAGCTAGTGAAAGCAGAAAGTAAAGAATGGATCACAGTAAATATTGCCACTGTTCTGATTCAACACTTCGAAGTTCTCTTGAACTGTCCCTTGACCACAATTCAGCTAGTAGCTGATGTTTATCAGAATCAATGAACCTCTCTCTTCTCGCGTCACCAGGTTCTCACATATTCATTCTACAAGT